>CM053417.1:60910481-60971666 GCA_028644305.1 Xerus rutilus
TATTTTTCCTACTATTCCACTATCCAAAGCCTCTAGAAATCTGCAAATATCTGTCTCTCCACTACTGCATTCCACACTTTTACACAGTCATCCACCTCAATAAGTAGATACACTCCTGTTGACTTAACTCTAACTTTTGGAGAAGCAGGCAAGTGCTGGATGCCCCTAATCCACCATCAGGAATGGTTTGGGCATATAATGTTATTATATATATAGTAAAATTTAAGATTGAGTATTCTATGTTAAGATTGTATGCTATATATATTTTCATGTGTGAATATTTATTGAGTCCATTAAAGATGAACAAAGCACAATTTTGTGCTTTAACTTATCAAATTTAAATGTCTTGTCCTTTCTGGTAGTGATGAGTTAATAATAATTTGAATCTGTGTCAGATCACTTGAGTCTGAATCTATGATATGTCAGTTTGGGGGCATCTGCCCTGAAGTCAATATCTCTGAGACTTTTCTTTGCCCTATGTAAGGTAGGAATGTATTACCCACTTTTCAGGGTTTTTGTAACAGTAAATCTATAAAACCAACAAAAACTTCAAAGGACACCAGTCCACACATTCTTAAAGAGACTTAATTAAACCATTTATGGCAAAAAGATGGACAAATTACTCCATGAATGGTATTATAATAATTTTTAAATAAGAATTTTAAGTGTTACCTTATATAATACACAAACATAAATTTTAAATGAATTTAAGAACTAAATGTAAAAATTTGAAACTATAAACTACCAAAACATATAAATGAATATTTATCTGATCTATATCAGAGAAGATATTTCTAGGTGTCCAGGTAAAAAGATGTAGGAAACAATAGATTTAATAACACTATTTCAAAAGTAAATAGTAGACTTGAAAATATTTGTAACATATATTACAAGTAAAGAATTAGTGTATTTTGTAAGAGTTATTATATGCCAATTATATAAAGACTAACAGTAGATTTTTAAAAAATGAGCTAAGGTTCATGAACAAGCAATTCACAAAAGAAGAAGAAATTAAACTACAGTAAACTCAGAAATGCAAGCTAAAATAAGATGTAATTTTCAATTATAGGTTTTGAAAATTTAAAATAATAATTTCAGGGTCAGAAAACATGAGATGAAAGAAGAGTCTTCTGCTGGTGATATTGTAAATTGGTGAAACATTTCTCAGGGGAACTTGGTGATATGTACTTAGAGCCTTAAAGAATATATGCATAAACTATGACCCAGCAATTAAAATATAATTTGTTTTGAATAATCAAATATTTGAACAGATATTATAAATAAATGTATTTACTGAAG
Organism: Xerus rutilus; assembly: GCA_028644305.1. NCBI lineage: Eukaryota > Metazoa > Chordata > Mammalia > Rodentia > Sciuridae > Xerus > Xerus rutilus. Next base: position 60,911,781 of record CM053417.1, read on the forward strand.
AATTGAAATATCACAAAATTTTAAAAAGTAATATTTCCAGCAACTGTGGATTGCTTAAATTGTGGTAGACAACACAAATAATAAAAAGTCATTAAAAGCCATATTGTAAGCAAAAGTGCACTTTACATTTGTGTGAAACTTTGCCACATATGATTTAAAATATGATTAAAATTATTTATATGCAAATATATATGCACATGCACACATAACTGAAAAGTATGTACTGAAATTGACCATTTTTTTGCTTTTTAGTATTCTTTGTTTTATTGTTTTCTAAAATGAAATATGTCAATCAGAAAATAACATTGCATTGAAAAACTATATGTATTAAATGTATATTTTTAAAGGAAAGATGTAAAAAAACTCTTAAAATAATCCACATGAAACTTGTAGCATGTAGTTTTATATAAAGATTAGTTATTACTATTATTATTATCATCTTTGATATTCAGCAGAGATAAAGTTTTTTTATGTACTTGCAACACGTTGCTTCCTCAATGATTAAAACATTATGCTGAAAGGATACTTAAAAATATTTTAACTAAATTCCTGTATTTTATCAGTGAGTTACATTGTTATATTGAGATGACATTGTCATCATTGAAGGAATTGTTAAAACAGGACATTATTCCGATAATTTAGCAGGTCTTGGGACACTGGAACCCGCAATACTCCAAGAGCACACAAGTTGTCAATTTTCAAAATATCTAGAAACTTGGGCTCAAAAATCATGATGTAATTCCATGGTATTAACTCCACTGGAACATCAGTATGAATTGGAATATGTCAGATCTGTGAGCACCAGGATTATTGACATAATGACTCTAAATAATGAAGAATAAATTAATAAATTAGTCTGCATCAGAATAATAATGAAATACTTCATATACACAGAATCTTAGATAACAATACTACCAATCTTGCAGACATTCTTGCAGACATTCTTAAGAAAGCATAATTTACAACCGAAGTGTAAAAATCCTGTGTGAATTCACCCATCTTTTCACTGTTGTATATTGTCATGGTTGTATTAAACACATGTATCTTCTTATACTCCTGACATTAGTGTGTGAGAGTTCTTGTTGCCATATGTCTTTCCCACTGCTTGCTCTCAGCAGACTTCTATTTTTGAGAATACTGTGAGTGTAACCTGATATTTTACTTTTGTTTTAATATGTATTCACTAGTCCTTTCAGAGGTCAAAATATGTTTGTTGGACCTTTGTATTTATTCATCTGATCAAAGTATTGGTCATATTTGTAGAATTTTTAAAATTAATTTTGGATACAAATTATTATTAAATAATGAGTATTACATCTGTTCTAAGGTTGTACTTCCTTTGAATTAGTTATGAAGTTTTTTGATGGAGATAATATTTTCTGAAGGAAAATGCAGGCAATTCATTTAAATTTCTTATTATAGTACATGCCATCCTAAATACTCAGTGATCTCAACCATTGGTATCATGAATTCAATTTTATGGTGCTAAAATGTACATAACATAACATTTACCATTTTCCATGTTTACAATTTTTTTTGTAAAAATCAGTGGCCTCGAGTACTTTCACATTGTTTTTTAACCACTACCATTATTCATTATCAGAATTTTGTGTCATACCAATGATTCTGTACCCATTAAAAATGGCCTCCTATTTTAAACACCCTCACCCAATTGCCTGGTAGCCTCTATTATATTTTCTATCTCTATAAATTTGCCTAATTGTCTTGTATAAATGAAATTATATAATATTTTTCACTGAGCAACATATCCTCATGGTGCATCCTTACAAAATCTGTCATTTTTCTTCCTTTTAAAGGCTGAATTATAATCCATTTTGTAGATAGATTGGTGATATATAGACATTTTATCATCTTATTTTGTTTTTACATTTCAATATTTAAGTCTTTCACCTAATTGGTTATATTTATTTCTAATTATGTCTATTACTATTATAAATGGAATTATTTTCATAATGTTTTAATGCATTGTTCAGTGTTCCTACATAGAAATGCAATAGATTGTGATGTTGTATCCTGAAGCTATGCTGAATTTATTTATTATATCTAAGAGTTGTTTGGGGTAATTTTTAGAGTCTTCTACACATATGATGTTATCTACAAATAGTGAACACCTTACCTCTTTCTAATTGACATGTTTTATTTCTTTTCCATGACTAATAACTCTGACTGAATAGAAATCACAATACACTGATGAAAAGAAGTGGCAAAAATGGGCCTTTTTATGCTGCTTCTGAGCTTACTATAAAATAAAAGATTTCACTCTTCCACTATTATGTTTCTAGCATGGGTTTTTCATATATAAATACCCTGTATCATCTTGAGAAAGTTTTCTTCTATTCTTAGTTTATTGAATATTTTTATTAAGAAAGGGTGTTGGATTTTGTCAAATATGTTTCTGTATCAGTTGAGAGGACCACAATATTTTTCTTAACTTTAATAACACAGTGTTTTATATTGATTGACTTTCTTATGGATCATCCTTGCATTTCAAGAAGAAATCCCCTTTGGTCATGGTATCTACTCATTTAAATATTATGCTTAATTCAGCTTTCTAGCATTGTATTGACTTATTTCGTATTAACATTCATGAGAAATATTACTATGTGATTTTTTTATTATAATCTCTTCAACTGACTTTGTCTGGCATCATTGAATGAGTTTGGAAATGTTTTTTCCTTTCAATTTTCTAAAAGATTTTAGGAAGGATCACTGTTGATTCTTCTTTAAATATCTGGGAGATTTCATCAGTGATGCTATCTCATCCTGGTATTTTGTTGGAAATTTTTGGGCTACTGATTCAATTTCTTTACTGGTTTACAGGTTTATTTGGATTTTGTATTCTTTTTTCTGTTTTTCTTTTTTTAAATATTTTTTTAGTTGTAGATGGACACAATGTCTTTATTTTACTGCTTTGTATGTGGTGCTGAGGATCGAACCCAGGGCCTCACGCATGCGAGGCAAGCGCTCTATCACTGAGCTACAGTCCCAGCCAGGATTTTGTATTCTTAGGTCAATTTTGATAGTTTATTTACACATTACATTTAGGTTATGCAATTTTTGACATAAAAATATTGATTGCAGTCCTTTTTATTTTATATTTATATTTTATTTCTCTATAAATATTTTATTTTATATTTATATTTTATTTTCTTGTAAAATCAGTAGTAATGTTTTTTTTTCATTTCTGATTTAATAATTCATGTTTCTCCTCTGCCTTTCTTTGTCAGGCTTGCTCTCTTTGTTCATGTGTATCAGTGTAACAAAAGGCTTGTCAGTTTTATCATTTCAAAGTTGTTATTTACTTGTTCCTGGAGTTATAAAAGTTAAGTTGTTCGATGAAGATCCTTCTTTTTTGACTCCATTCATGTATAGTTATAAATTTTCCTCTAAGCACTGCTTTCCCTGTATCCCACAAGTTTTGTGTTTCAAGAAGCACCTTCATACTTTGACAAATGAAGCGATCTTATATTGTCTTTGAAAAGCTTTTGCTTTTCTCTTTCATAATCAGATATTTTAGGATGACGTGAGGCAGAATTTGGTTTTCATTCCCCCACATTTATATCCTGTATCTCAGCACCACTTATTCAAAAAATTATTCTTAGGTAATCCACACAGTCACCTCTTCCACACATCTTTCATGTGTTGGTAGAATAATTTCTGATATGTTTTCTGTTCTGACAGTTTATTTGCCCATCTCATTGTCATTATTACACTGCCTACACTGTCTCTGTCACTGCAGGTTTAAAATAAGCTTTCATAACTAGTAGAGCAATCAATTCCTCCAACTTTCTGCTTCTTCAAGGATGTTTTGGATGTTCCTGGCCATTTCCACAGAAATCTCAGAATTAGCTGGTCAAGTTCCAGAAAGAATATGTTTTACTGTAATTACATTGCATCTGTAGGTCATTCCAGGAAATATCAGTATCTTCAAAATATTGGCTTCCAATTCTTAAATATGATATATGTTTAATATATTGGTATTCCTTAACATCTGTAAATGAAGTATAAAAAAGTTTCTCTAGTAAAAGGGTCTTATATATATTAAGAAAGATTTGTTCATGTATAGATATGGAGTATATTAGGCTTATTTTTGGTCTGTTTTGTTATATTAAAGAACCTGTTTTATATTAAGCAATATGCTAATCTCTTCTCTTCATCTTATTAATTTATCTTTCAATTTTGATTTTCTACATATGCAATTGCATTATTTGTGTAAAATGACAGTTTATTTTCTCCATTCCAATTCTTATACTTTTTATTCCACTTTCTTTTTTTACTGTGCTGATTAGAACTTCTAGAAAAATGTTCGGTAGAAATTATAATAGCAATCATTTGTTTGTGTATCTTGGTATCAAAGAAAACATTATCAATGTTTCATCATGAAATATATCATCTTACGAAATTATTTCCCAGATATACAAGTTTAGATTAAGAAATTTTACTTTTGGGCTGTGATTGTAGCTCAGTGGTAGAGTGCTTACCTAGTATGTGTGAGGCACTGGGTTCGATCCTCAGCACCATATACAACCAAATAAACAAAATAATATATGTTTTGATTGGCATTAGTGAGGTTGAACACATTTTTTCATATAACTATTACCTGTTTGTATGTCCTCCACTTGCCCATTTTTTTTCTTAATTTTTTTCTTTTTATGTGGTGCTGAAGATCGAACCCAGTGCCTCACATGTGCTACACAAGTGCTCTACCACTGAGCCACACCCCCAGCCCAACTTGGCCATTTTTTGAATCAGTTTTTCATTTTTTTTGTTTGTTTTGCTATTAACTTGTTTGAATTTGTTATATATTCTGGATATCAATCCCTTGTCCAATGTGTAATTTGAAAATATTTTCTCTCATTCTGTAGGTTGACTCTTTACTCTGATTTTTGTATCTTTGACTATACAGAAACTTTTAAATTTGGCCCTTTTGTCTATTTTTGATTTTGTTGCCTGTACTTTTAAGAACATATCCAAAAAATCATTTATTGATAAATTTTTTTTATACTTTTTTTTCTCAAAAGTTGCATTTTAATACATGTTATCAAACATAACAGAAAAAAACAAATTTTCAGAAGCTGTACACACTATTCACTGGAAACATTTGTTGAGGCAAATAGAAAAAAAATTGTTACAATCATAATTTTTCTAACTTTGCACAAAATTATAAGCAGATTACATTCTTCATATTAAACATCTTTATATGCACTTTCAATGAACAGTATATATATATTGATAAATTTATTGGAGATTTTCCCTCATGTTTCCTTCTAGTGGTTTTACTGTTTCAGAGATACATTCTCATTTGTAACCCATCTTGGGTTAATTTTGGATATGCTGTGAAATAAGGGTCAATTTTATTCTTCTGCAGGTTGTTATCTAGTTTTCCCAAGATTACTTACTGAAGATACAGTCCTTTCTCCATTGTGTTCTTGGCAATATTACCTTCTTTTGAAATCCTGGTGGAAGCATCCATAATCTCCTAGCTCTAGAATTCTGCATTCCTGAAGAACCAGCACCACATGTTTAACATCAAGATCTGCTGCAATCTCTAGCAGTAGCCAAGCCTCCAAAGACTGTGACTATGGCAGCCTCTGAGTACCTGGGTGGCTGAGGATAGTGAAACAAATTCCTAGGATGCTCTATGTAAGAAGGGTGTCTCCTTGGTCTATTCTCAAAATAATTTTTTTTACTTTATCCCCTTGAGCCTGAGATAGATGTAGTCTTTCCAATTCCTAGATTCCCTTAATCCATCTTTCTTATTGTCTCTGGGCAGTCTTTAGCATTTCTTTAGTGGCAGTAATGTTTTTAACAATTGTAACTTCCTTAGTACCAGTTTTATCCCACCTTTTAAGTGAAAGTTTTTCAAATCTTTCTGCTCTTCTTTCTGCTCTTGTATATCAAATTAAACTTGGCTATAAGACTCCAATGATACCAATGCTACTGCCTGAATGCTTAGAAATTTCTTCTGCCAGATTTACAAGCCCATCACTTTTAAAATGAGCCCCACAGAAAATCTCAAGACACAGGAAAAATGCAGACAACTACTTAGCCAAAATGTAACATGGATGGCATCTAGTCCAGTTTTCAATAGAGTCCTCCAGGGAAACCTCATGAACCCTGTATGTGTTGTGCATAGTCCTATCAGCATTCTGGTCTTCTGAGCTCCTACGAGAATCACCTATTAAGCTCTGCGTACAACAATCTGAAGCTTTTTCCAGTTTGCATCACTAAATTTTCCACAATTCCTCCCACGAATTCCCAAAAGCTTCTGAATCACATGGTGAGTTGAGTCACAACGACTACTCCACTTCTCAGTACTAATTCTTGTTTTAGTCAGCTTTTTCACTGCTGAAACCAAAAGACTTGAAAAGAACTATAAGAAAAGTTTTTTTGAGGGCTCACAGGTTCAGAGGTCTCAGTCCATAGACAGCCAGCTCCATTCCTTGGGGTTGAGGTGAGGCTGAATATTATGGCCGAAGAGCATGGTGGAGGAGAGTGGCTCAAGACATTACACCAGCAAGAGCTCAGCTTCACAAGGACAAAATATGTACCCCAAAGGCAAGGCCCCAGGGACCCACCTCCTCCAGCCACACCCTAATTGCCTATAGTTACCACCAGCTAATACCTATCAGGGGATTAATTCACTGATTGTGTTAAGTCTCTCATAACCCAATCATTTCATCACTAAACTTTCTTGTATTGTCTCACAGATTAGCTTTTGGGGGATATCACATATGTAAACCATAACATAGGCCAACCAACAATGTATGAGTATACCTTTTCCACCACATCCCCACCAGTATTTATTTTTCTTATTCTTGATAATTACCATTCTGACTGGAGTGAGATTAAATCTCAATATAGTTTTTATTTGCATTTTACTGGTTGCTAGGGATGTTGAATATTTTTTCATGTATTTGTTGGTCATTTGTATTTTTTCACTTGAGAAGTACCTGTTTAGTTCTTATACCCTTTATTATTACGTTTGTTTGGGGAGGGGTTGGTGCTAATTTTTTAAGTTCTTTCTATATTCTGGACATTGATCTCCTGTTTGAGGAAAAGATGGCAAAAATCTTCCCTCTGTAGGCTTTCTCTTCAGACATAATTGTTTCTTTTGATATGCATAAGCTTTTTTGTTGATGCTGTCCCACTTATTGATTTTTCCTTTTATTTATTGAGTTTAGAGATCATGATGAGGAATTTGTGGGCTGTGTGATTATGTTACAGTGTTGTACCTACATTTTCTTTGAGTAGTTTCTGAGATTCTGGTCTGATTCCTATGTCTTTGGTCCACTGTGAGTTGACTTTTATACAGAGTGAGAGATTGGCATCATTTCATTGTTGTACATGTGGATATTCAATTTTCCTAGCACCATTTGTTACAAAGGCTATCTTTTCTCCAATATATGTTTTGAACACCTTTGTGGAGTGTCAGATGACTGCATGTATATGGATTTGTCCACATCTTCTATTTTATTCCATTGGTTTTCATGTTTGCTTTGAAAATCAATAATCGGCTTTTTTTCATTTTTATTGCTACATTACAATTCTACATAATGATGGAATTTGTATTTACATATTTCTTCATGTACACAAAAAAACAATATAATTTATTTTTGTCATTCCCCAATATTTAATGCCAGCACCATACTTTTTTTGATTACCATAGCTTTGTAGTATATTTTTAATTCAAGAAGTGTGGTGCCTCTAACATGTTTCTCTTGCTCAATTATGGCTTTGGTTTTTTTGGAGGGGATTTTTTGTGGTTCTTGAAAGCACAGAAGGACCACGGCAGCAGCAAACTATGCAAGACATTTTAGGCTTTATTCTGGAGCAGGATTCATCTGTGGAGGTGGTGGACCCATATTCCCGGTGGAAAATGAGTCCCTGAACAAAGGAAGGGACTGGGTCGTTATAGGTTATTTTTAGAGAGGTGGTCTAGTGAAAAAACCTGCCGGTTCTCCCGGTTCTCCTGGGCCCTTAGGAATTTTAGGCTCCTTTTGATCAGTCAATGATATAGTCAGGGAGTTGAGCCCTTCGGTCAAGGGTCCTGTGTTCTGGCTGAAGATTATCATCTCAGTGTGGTGATACACTCCTTCTTTTCTGTTCCTCCCTTTCTGAGATTAGCATCAGGAAGGCATCTGTTGGGGGAGGTGGGGGAAAAACTTTCCTTTCCTCAGACTACATTTTTTTCAGCCCCCATACCCAATAGTTCTATCTGAATTTCTGTTAAGTTAATATTTCATGATATTAATTTTTCTCTTCATTTACTTCCAAAAATTCTTTAGCCTTAGATTTTTTATGGTACTTTTAACAACTTGTTCAATTTTGGCACTATAATTCTTTATTCTTCAAACTGGAGCATTAATCCCTTTACATTTAATATAATCATTAATCACTTATACAAAGCAAAAAAAAGCATCTATTAGTACTGTTCCCTTATTTTATGGACACAATACCTTTATTTTATTTATTTAATTTTTTATTTCATGGTGATGATTGAATCTGGTGCCTCATATGTACTAGGCAAGTGCTCTACCACTGAGGTACAACTCCAGTCCCTCTTTTCTTTTTCTTATGATTGTTTACATTTAAATATTTTTAAAAAATTAATATTTCTTTCTGATATTTGGAAATTATGCATTTTATTCACCTTTAGTGTTTCCATTATTAATTATGACATCTATATTTAAAAAATACTAGTCCAAGTTTAAAGAAAATTTTGCATATTTTATTAGAGCACTATAGTTATGAACAGAAGTTGGGTTCATTTTGATAAAATCATTCATGAATAGAATTTGTTTTACTCCATATCAGTTCCCATTACCAGATCCCCTTTCCCTATTCTCCTTCTTCTACTCTATTGATCTTCCTTTTGCTCATTTATTGTTTACTTTTGATTGGTGATATATATATATATATATATAAATTTTGTTAAATTTATTCTGCATTTTCCTTTTCTGTCTCTCCTCCTTCCCCTCTATCTCCTTCTCCTATTCCACTGATCTTCACTATATATATTATTCCCCCCACCCACCTGTGTTGTTTAATTTATTCTAGCTTGCACACATGAGAGAAAACATTTTGTTACCACCAAGGGGTGCTATTTTCATTGTCTCGGTTCAGCAAAGATGAAGAACAGGACACAGGGATAACGAGCAAGAAGTAGGTTTACTGAAAAGAAATAGAGATACAGAAATAGACTTCTCTGAAAAGAAATGGCCCCAGATCTAGGAATACAGTGGGAGAGTTTTGCCTGTCCTTTTTATGGTCTCTGGAATTTCCTCTTCTCCTCAACTGTTCACACACTCCTCCAAGTTATTGATTGGTGTCCCCTCTGTCAATGCATCTGTTTTAGTTTTTCTATTGGATCCCCGGCTTAAGACCACAAGTACAGAAGTGTCTGATTGGCTCCCCTTCTTGTGTCCACAAGTGCTTTCATCAAGCAGGAATTTGACCTCATCAGAAGACCCTCTCCATGCTCCTTTGTTCTGGCCCTTCCCCCAACAACCTCACTTGCAATCTTGCCCTAACTACCTAAACCCTTCTATATATCCCTCAATTTGAACCTTTATTTTCTGATTCTGGCTTATTTCACTTAGCATCATGTTCTCCAGTTCCACCCTCTTCAGAAAAATGCCATAATATAATTCTTCTTTATGGCTGAGTAAAACTCATTGTGTATATATAACACATTTTTTAAGCTATTCATCCACTGATGCGCATCATGGCTGATTCCCTAATTTAGCTATGGTGAATTTTCCTGTTGTGAAGTGGATGTATCACTAGAATATGCTGATTTTAGTTCTTCTGGATATATAGCAAGGAGTGGGAAAGTTGTGATATACGGTGGTGATCCCTGTTTGAGGAATTTCCATGGTGCTTTCCAGTCTGCCTGTACTAATTTGCAGTCCCACCAACAACCTCAACAGAACTTATTATTATTTAATTTATGATAATTGCCATTCTGATTAGAGTGAGAAGAAATCTTAGTATAGTTTTGATTTTGCATTTCTTTGATTGCTAGAGGTGGTGAGTGTTTTCATATTTCTTGGTGATTTGTGTTTCAACTTTTGAAAAAATGTCTGTTTAGTTCTTTTGTCCCTTATTATTGCATTGTTTGTTTATTTGGTGTTACTTTTTTTGAGATTTTTTTATATTCTGGATATTATTTCCCTCTTAGAGGAGCAGCTGTCAAAGATTTTCTCCCATTCTGCAGGCTCTCTCTTCACATTCTTAATCATTTCCTTTGATGTGCATAAGCTTTTTAACTTGATGCTGTCCCACCTATTGATTCTTATTTTATTTGTTGAGCTTTCATAGTGTTGTAAAGGAAGTCAGTGCCTGCACCAATATAATAGAGAGTTGACCCTATTTTTTTTCTAGATGTTGCAAAGTGTCTGGTCTTTCTTAAGTCTTTGATCCACTTATATTTAACATTTGTGCAGGGTGAGAAATAGGAATCTAGTTTTATACTTCTACATATGGATATCCAGTTTTCCCAGCATCATTTGTAAAAGAAAGTCTATCTTTTATCCAACATATATTTTTGGCACTTTTGTCAAGTGTAAGAAGAGTGTAAGTGTGTGAGTTTGTCTCTGTGTCTTCTATCCTATTCCATTGGTCTTCATGTATATTTTTATGCCAATATAATGCTGCTTTTGTTACTATACTTCTGTAGTATTATTTGAGATTGGGTGTTGTGAGGTTTCATACATTACTCTTCTTGCTTAGGATTGTATTAGCCATTATGGTCTCTTATAACTCCAAAGGAAATTTTTAAAAATTTAAATATTTTACTTAGGTATACATGACAGCAGAATGCATTTTGATTTATTGTACACAAATGGATCACAAATTTTCATTTCTATGGTTGTACATGATGTAGAGTCACACCATATGTGGAGTCATATATGAACCTATGGCAATGATGTCCATCTCATTCCACCACCTTTCCTGCCCCCATGTCCTGTCCCTTCTTCTCCCTCCCTTTTGACCAAAGTTCCTCCATTCTTCCCATGCCCCCTCCTTTTTTATGAATCAGCATCCACTTATCAGAGAGAATGTTTGGCTATTAGTTTTTTGGCATTGGCTTACCAAGCTTAGCATGATATTCTCCAACTCCATCCATTTGCCTGCAAATGCCATAATTTTATTCTCTTTTATTGCTGAGTAATATTCCATTGTGTATATATAACACAGTTTCTTTATCCATTCATCTGTTGAAGGGCATCTAGGTGGGTTCCACAGTTTAGTTAGCGGTTCCATTCCAAGGAATCTCTAAGGAATCTCCATACCGCTTTCCAGATTGGTTGCACCAATTTGCAGTCCCACCAGCAATGTATGAGCATCTTTTCCCACATGTCCTCGCCAACATTTATTGTTCCTTGTATTCTTGATAACCACCATTCTGACTGGTGTGAGATGAAATCTTAGAGTAATTTTGATTTGCATTTCTCTGGTTGCTAGATATGCTGAACATTTTTTCATATATTTGTTGATCGATTGTATATCTTCTTCTAAGAAGTGTCTGTTCAGCAAATTAGTCCATTTATTGATTGGACTGTTTATTTTTCTGGTGTTAAGTTCTTTGAGTTCTTTATTTATTCTGGAGATCAGTGCTCTATTTTATGTGTGTGAAGTGAAAATTTGCTACCAGAGTGTAGGCCCTCTGTTCACCTCAGTATTATTTCTTTTGCTCAGAAGAAGCTTTTTGGTTTGAATCCATCCAAGTTATTGATTCTTGATTTCATTTATTTTGCTTTAGGACTATTCTTAAGGAAGTAGGGCCTGATCTGATGTGATGAAGTGTTGGGCCTACTTCTTCTTCTATTAGGCACAGGGTCTCTAGTCTATTTCCTAGATCCTTGATCCACTTTGAGTTGAGCTTTCTGTAAGGTGAGAGATAAGGGTTTAATTTCATTTTGCTGCATATGGATTTCCAGTTTTCTTAGCACCATTTGTTAGAGTATGTTTTTAGCACCTTTGTCTAGTATAAGATAACTGTATTTATGTGGGTTGGTCTCCGTATCTTCTATTCTCTGTGTCTCTGTACCATTGTTCTACATGTCTATTTTGTTCTACATGTCTACATGCTGTTTTTGTTACTATAGTTATGTAATATAGTTTAAGGCTATATTGTGATGCCTTCTGCTTAACTCTTCTTGCTAAGGATTTCTTTGGATATTTTGGGTCTTTTATTCTTCCAAATGAATTTCATGATTGCCTTTTCTATTTCTATAAAGAATGATGTTGGGGTTTAATTGGAATAGCATTGAATCTGTATAGCGCTTTGGGTAGTATGACCATTTTGACAATATCGATTCTTCCTAACCAAGAGGATGGGAGAGATTTCCATCTTCTAAGATCTTTGTAGTTTTCATTGTAGAGGTCTTTCACCTCTCTTGTTAGATTGATTCCCAAATATTTTATTTTTTGATGCTATTGTGAATGGAGTAGTTTTCCTAATTTCTCTTTCAGAGGAATCATTGCTGATGTATAGAAACGTATTTGATTTATGGGTGTTAATTTTTTATCCTACTACTTTACTGAATTCATTTATTAATTCTAGATGTTTTCTGGTAGAATATTTTGGTTCTTCTAAATATAGAATCATGTCATCAGCAAATAATGATAATTTGAATTCTTCTCTTCCTATTTGTATCTCTTTAATTTCCTTCATCTGTCTAATTGCTCTGGCTAATGTTTCAAGGACTATGTTGAATAGCAGTGGTGAAAGAGGACATCTCTGTCTTGTTCCCATTTTTAGAGGGAATGCTTCCAATTTTTCTCCATTTAGGATAATGTTGGCCTTGGGTTTAGCATAAATAGCTTTTCAATGTTGAGATATGTTCCTACTATCTCTAGTTTTTCTAGTTTTTTGAACATGAGAGTGTGCTGTATTTTGTCAAATGCTTTTGCTTTATCAATTGATAAAATCATATGATTCTTATCTCTAAGTCTATTGATGTGATGAATTATGTTTATTGATTTCCATATGTTGAACCAACATTTCATCCCTGGAATAAACCTCACTTGATCATGGTGCACTATTTTTTAATATGTTTGTGTATGCAATTTGCCAAAATTTTACTGAGAATTCTTGAATCTATGTTCATCAAGAATATTGGTCTGAAATATTCTTTCCTTGATGTTTCTCTGTCTGGTTTTGGTATCAGGTTGATACTAGCCTCATAGAACAAGTTTTTAAGGGTTCCTTCCCTTTCTATTTCATGGAATAATTTGAGGAGTATTGGTATTAATTCTTCTTTATAAGTCTTAGAACTCAGCTGAGAATCCATACGGTCCCAGGCTTTACTTGATTGGTAGGCTTTTAATGGTATCTTCTATTTCTTTTCATGAAATTGATCTGTTTAGGTTGCAAATGTTGTCCTGCTTCAGTTTGGGGAGGTCATATGCCTACAGAAATCTGTCAGTGTCTTTGGGATTTTCTATTTCACTGGAGTATAAATTTTCAACATAGTTTCTAATTATCTTCTGTATTTCTGTATTGTCTGTCATGATATTTCCTTTATCATCACAAATTTTAGGAATTTCAGTTTTTTCTCTCCTTTTCATTAGGGTGACTAAGGCTTTGTCAATTTTATTTATTTTTTCAAAAAAAACCAGTTTTTTGATTTCTCACTTTTTTTGACTTGTTTTGTTTAAGTTTCATTGAATTCAGATCTGATTTTAATTATTTCCTGACTTGAATCTTTTGGTGTTGGTTTATTCCTCTTTTTCTAGGGCTTTGAGATGTAGTGTCAGGTTGTTTATTTGTTGAATTTTTCTTGTTTTAATGAATAAGCTTAATGGAATGAATTTTCCTCTTAGTACTGCCTTTATAGTTTCCCAGAAATTTTGATTTGTTGTATTGGAGTTCCCATTTACCTATAAGAATTTATTTAAATTTAATAGCATATTATTTATTCTCCAGGTGTTGGAGTAGTTTCTATTTTTTAATCCATAATTGATTTCTAATTTCATTCCATTATGTTCAAATAGAATGAAGGGTAGTATCTCTAATTTTTTGTATTTGGTAAGACTAGCTTTTTGGCATAACATATGGTCTATTTTGGAGAAGGATCCATATGCCGCTGAGAAAAAAGCGTATTCACTCATTGATGGATGGAATTTTTTCTTTTTCTTTTTCTTTTCTTTTCTTTTCTTTTTTTTTCTTTTTGGTACCAGTGATTGAACTCAGGGGCACTCGACCACTGAGCCACATCCCCAGGCCTATTTTGTTTTTTATGTAAAGACAGGGTCTCACTGAGTTGCTTAGCACCTCGCCATTGCTGAGGCTGGCTTTGAACTTGCAATTCTCCTGTCTCAGCCTCCCAAAGTTCTGGGATTACAGGCTTGTGCCACCACACCTGGCTTGGATGGAATATTTTATATATGTCTGGTAAGTCTAAATTATTGATTGTTTTATTGCATTCTATTGTTTCTTTTTTGAGTTTTTGTTTTTTTGGAAGATCTGTCCAGTTGTGAGAGAGATGTGTCAAATTCCTTCAGTATTATTGTGTTGTATTCTATTTGATTCTTGTAGTTGAGAAGGGTTTGTCTGATACATTGTTTGGGGCATAGATATTTACGATGGCTATGTGTTTTGATGTATGACTCCCTTACGTAATATGAAATGTCTTTCTTTATCCCTTTTCACTACCTTTGGTTTGAAGTCCACTTCATCTGATATGAGGATGGAAACCCCTGCTTATTTATGTGGTTCATGTGAGTGATATGTTTTTTCACACCCTTTCATCTTTAGACTATGGATGTCTTTTCCCATGAGATGTCTCTTGAAGGCAGCTTATTGTTGGGTCTTTTTTTTTTTTATCCAGTCTGTCAGTCTATGTCTTTTAATTGATGAGTTTAGGCCATTCACATTCAGCTTTATTAATGAAATATGATTTGTAATCTCAATCATTTTTGTTTATTTTTTGTTTTTACCTTGACTTGATTTCTCCTTTGGTTGGCCTTTTCTTGTTTATAGTTTCTCTCTTTGCAGATTTTCATTGTTGGTTATCATTTCTTCCTCATGGAATATTTTGCTTAGAATGCTCTGTAGTGCAGGCTTTCTTGCTGTAAATTCTTTTAAGTTTTGTTTATCATGAAAGGTTTTTATTTTTTCATCAAATCTGAGGCTTAATTTTACTGGATATGAGATTCTTGAGCCAGATGCAGTGGCACAAGCCTGTAACCCCAGCACTTAGGGAGGCTGAGACAGGAGAATCACGAGTTCAAAGCCAGACTCAACAACGGCAAGGTGCTAAGCAACTCAGTGAGACCCTGTCTCTACATAAAACACAAAATAGGGCTGGGGATGTGGCTCAGTGGTCAAGTACCCCTGAGTTCAATCCCTGGTACCAAAAAAAAAATTCTTGGTTGGCATCCATTCTCTTTCAGAGCTTGGTACATATTGTTCCATGATCTCCTGGCTTTTACGGTCTGGGTTGAAAAATCTGCTGATATTCGAATTGGTCTCCCCCTATATGTAATCTAATTCCTCTCTCTTGTGATCTTTAAAAAAATCTATCCTTATTCTGTATGCTAGGCATTTTCATTATAATGCACCTTGGTATAGATCTGTTGTAATTTTGTACATTTGTGTCCTGTAAGCCGCTTGTTTTTCATTTTCCCATTCATTCTTCATGTTTGGGAAAGTTTCTGATATTCT
Organism: Xerus rutilus; assembly: GCA_028644305.1. Taxonomy (NCBI): domain Eukaryota; kingdom Metazoa; phylum Chordata; class Mammalia; order Rodentia; family Sciuridae; genus Xerus; species Xerus rutilus. Next base: position 60,927,478 of record CM053417.1, read on the forward strand.
TTCATTGAAGGGATTGTTCATTCCTTTGGTTTGATACTCTTTGCCTTCTTCTATTCCGATAAATCTTATATTTGGTCTTTTAATGCTATCCCATAATTCTTGCATGTTCTGTTTTTGATTTCTTACCATTTTCACTGTGTGGTCATATTTAATTTCAATATTGTGTATTTTGTCTTCATTATCTGAGGTTCTGTCCTCCAAGTGATCTAGTCTGTTGATAACACTTTCTATCAAGTTTGATATTTGGTTTATTGTTTCCTTCATTGCAAGAATTTCTGATTTTTTCCACAATCTCTATCTCTTCTTTGAAGTAATATTTTGCTACCTGTATTTGTTTCCTTATCTCTTTGCTGATGTAGTCAACTGTTGCCTTTATTTGATCCCTTATCTCTTTGTTGGAGTAATCAATTTTTGCCTGCATTTGCTCACTAAGTCATTCTATAATTCACAGCTCATTTTAATTATGCACATTCTGAAATCTTTCACTGACATTTCATCAACTGCACTGTCAATGGATTCTATTATTGTAGTATCTTGGTTTGCTTGGGGTACTTTCTTCCCTTGTTTTTTTTTTTATGTTGATTATGTGTCTTCCTTTCTTATAGTGCGGATCTGAGCTATTGTGGTTTCTATCCTATAATCTTGTAGTGATCCTACAGATTACCTGTACCTCATCTTGGAATTTGCTTCCAGTCCCCAGCACATGTCCCCAGATGGATGCTACAGCAACTAAAGATGGTGGCGGCGTCAGTGGTGGTAACTGAAAATAGCAGTGTGGGTGGCCCAAGATGGATGCAAACACTTTCAGAGATGGAACTGAAAGGGTGTGACTTACTATGGCTTTGTGCTGATTGATGGGGGATGCAGCACTATGGCATGCTGAGCTGTGGTGGGCCCCGCTGCCTCTAAGCCCCATCTGTTGTCCCAAGGTGGAGGCTACTACATGGGGAGAGCTATGGCGATGGCTGCAGTGTCCCAAGATGAATACAGGAAGGGAGTGACAGCGTGAACCTCTACTCTGTGCAGGGAAATTCCTGGGCCTGGACTCACAGAGGCCTGTGATGGTGGTCCTAGGTCTGACCTCAGCCTGGGCTCCCTCAGGGATCCCAGGTGTTGGGCCTGGGCCAGGGATCCCATGGAGGTCTCCATAGGAGGTCCTGGGCCTAGGCTCACACAGGTCAGCAGGGGCTCTGGCACAGAACAATAGGGATTGTCCTGGGCCTGACTTAGGCCCAGGGTCCGACAGGGGTCCCCAGAGGCAGAGAAGGTCTTGGGCTTGGGTCTGGGTTTCTGAATGGGTTGGTGCATCGGTGTGTGTGGGGGTGCCCTGGGCCTGACCTTGGCTGGGCTCCTGCGGATGTCCCAGGAGGCGGTCCTCACTCCAAAGTAATTTTAGAACCCTTTTTTTAAAATTGTATTAAGAATGTCATTTGTATTTTGATGGGAACTGCTTTGGATCTGTATACTGTATTTGGTAATATGGTCATGTTGACAATATTGTGCTTATTGAAGTATATGTGAGGTCTTCTCATCTTCTAAGATCTTCTTCAAATTAATTCTTCTATCATTTTCATTGTATAGATATTAACCTCTTGGTTAAATTAATTTCCAATTGTTATATTTTATTTATCTTTTTAAAAAATTTCTTTAGTTTTAGATGGACACAATACCTTTATTTAATTTATTTATTTTTATGTGGTGCTAAGGGTTGCACCCAGTGCTTCACACCTGCTAGGCCAGCACTCTACCACCAAGCCACAACCCAAGCCCCTTATTTTATATATTTTTTAATATTTTTAGTTGTATATGGACATGATATCTTTATTTTATTCATTTATTTTATTTTATCTTTATTTTATTCATTTATTTTATGGTGCTGAGGATTGAACCCAGTGCCTCATGCATGTGAGGCAGGCACTCTACCACTGAGCCACAATCCCAGCCTCGCTTATTTTATATTTTGATGTCATTGTGAATGAGATGGTTTTCCTGATTTCTTTCTCAGCAGAATCAATGTTGGAGTATATGAAAGATATTGATTTATAAGTGCTTATCTTATAGCCTGGTACTTTGAAGAATTCATTAATCAGTTCTATAAGTCTCTGTGGAGTGTTTTTAAGTCTTCTAAATATAGGATCATGTCATCTGCCAACAGAGATATTTTGACATTTTTTCTGTTTGTACCCCATTAGTTTCCTTCTCTTGCCTGATTGCTCTGGCTAGAGTTTCAAGAACTATATTAAATAGAAGTAGTGAGAGTGGGCATCCTTTTCTTTTTCTGATTTTAAAAGAAATGCTTACAGTTTTTCACTAGTCAGTAGGATGTTGACTTTGGGTTTGTCATATATAGCTTTATAATGTTGAGATTTATTTCTTCTACCCCTTGTTTTGTCCAGTATTTTTAACATGAATGGGTGTGGAATTTTATCAAAAGCACTTTCTGCATCTATTGAGATAATTATATGATCATTGTCCTTAATTTTGCTTAAGTAGATAATTACATTTATTGATTTGTATATGTTGAAGCAATCTTCTGTCACTGGAATGATACACACTTTATCATGGTATATTTTTTAAAAATTTTTTTAGCTGTAGATGGACACAATATCTTTATTTTTTTAATTCATTTTGATGTGGTGCTGAGGATAGAACCCAGTGCCTCATGCATGAGAGGCAAGTGCTCTGCCACTGAGCCACAACCCCAGCCCTGGTATATTGTTTTCTTGATGGGGTTTTGAATGTAGTGGGCTAATATTTTATTATGGAATTTTGCAGCTATGTTCTTCAGGGATATTGGTCTGTTGTTTTTTTCCTAGATACAACTTCATATGATTTTGTTATCATTATTATACTAGTGTTACAGAATATAGTTTGGAGTTTTCTCTCATTTTCAATTCTATGGAATATTTTGAGAAAGACTGGAGTTAGTTCTGCTTTAAAGATATGGCAGAAATCAGTCAAGAATCCATTCAGTTCTGGGATTTTCTTTGATGGAAGGCTTTTATTGTTGTTCCAATTTCATTATTAGACATTGGTTTGTTTAGGGTTTCTGTCTTCCTGGTTCAATGTAGTCAGATTGTATATGTCTAGAAATTTTTCACAGTGTTCTGTGTTTATCAGTTTATTTGAGTATAAATTTTCAAAATAGTTTCTAATCATCATCTGGATCTTATAACTAGCTGAGGTGATATCTACTCTTTCAATTTTAATTTTATTTATTTGAGTCTTACCTTTCTTTGGCTTAGTCTGTTTATGTGTTTATCAATCATATAAATAAGTTTCTGAAAAAACCAACTTTTTGTTGCACTGATCTTGCATATTGTTTTTTTTCTCATTTTATTAATTTTGGCTCTGATATTATTTCCTGTCTGTGCCCGATTTGAGAATATGATTTTATTTCATTTGTAAAGGCTTGTGGTATAACATTCATTTATTTGGGATGTATTTTTAATAAAAGCACTCAATGCTATAAATTAACCTCTTAGAACTGCTTTCATACCATCTCAGAAATGTTGGTATGTTGTATCTCTGTTCCTATTTGTTTATAAGAATTTTCACAAAATTTCTTATCTAGTTTCTTCTATGATCCATTCTTCATTTATGAATGCTATTCAGTCTCCATGTAGTTATATGGTTTCTGTTTTTCTTTTCTTGCTGTTGATCTCTAGTTTCATTCCATTGTGATCTGATAAGATGCATGGCATTATGTCAATTTTGTTGTATTTGCTAAGAATTTGGTTGTGATCTAGAATATAGTTTATTTTGGAAAGATTCCATGAGCTGTTGATAAGAAGGTATATTCAGCTATTTTGATGTAAAATATTCTGTAGTAGTTGATTAAGTGCATTTGATTCATTATATTATTAAGTTCAAATATCTTTATTGATTATATCTTTTGATAAACTATCTATTGGTTATACGGGTGTGTTGAAATCACCCAGTGTTATCATACTGGGGAATATCTGGGATTTATTATCAAGAAGATTTTTAAAAAATATAATTAAGGAACACTGATATTTGGGGCATATGTCTTCTTGTTGAACTGTTACCTTTACCAGGATGTAGTGGTCTTCTTTATTTCTTCTAAAAAAATTTTTTGCTTGAAATCTGCTATGTGAGATATAATAGTTACTTCCACTTGTTTGTGTACCACTTTTTATAATTTTTATTTTTTTCTGTGAAACTTAAGCAGTTGTAAGAAATAAATTCATAAAAATTTAATCCCACAAGATGTCATGAATATTGCTTAAACTAGGAAATATTCACTTAAAGTCATCCACATATTTACTATCTTATTTTTTTCATCACTTTTATGCATTCAACAGTATTTGTTAAAACTTTTCATTTTGAAGGTTGTGTCTTTCAATTTTTTTGGATAATAATTTCATTTCAACACTACCTCTAAGAGATTTTCACTGGATATGGAATTCCAAATTGGATGTTATTTTCCCATAACAATGATTGCACCATTATACCATCTTTGAGGTGTGGTTTAGATATAGAGCGTAACCAAAAGCTTATGTGTGAAAAAATATAAGAACATTCAGAATGAAATGGTTAGAATATGAGTATTTTACCTAATCGGTGAGTTAACACACTGATATAGATTAACTTGTTGGTAACTGAAGGGTTACCTGAGGTAGAGTGTGACTGGAGGAGATAGGTCACTAGGAGTGTGCCTTTGGGGTTTATATTTTGTCCCTAATGAGTGGAGTTCTCTCTTTACTTTCTGACGGTCATATTCTGAGATACTTCACACTTCCATGCCCTCTGCCATGATATTCTGTCTGACCTTGGGCCCAGAGTGATGGAGTTAGCCAACCACGGACAGAATCTCTGAAACTGTGATCCATGGTCAGCCAACTCCATCACAGTTTACTCTTACTGTGAATAGTCTAAACTTTGATAAACTAACTTATAAAACTTAGGTTTTCTGAGAATCCCAAATACTTTCAAAGCTAAAGCAGCTTCTGTGCTCTCCTTGCATGTTTGTGTTTTCACTCTCCCTTCATTTTTTCCTGGTTCTGAACTCTATTATTATTTATTCATTGCTTCTAAAGATTTTTGAAATAAATATTTGATCAGTATTTTGTCTCCCCCCGCCAGGATAGGCTTATTGAGATAACTTAACCTCTTATTACCAAATTGTCAGTATTTCCGAGGTGCCTGCAATGTGCCTGTAATGTGCCTCCTTTTACCTGAGCTATTTTTGTATAGCAGAGTTTTGTGAGGTGATGGGAATTGAACCCAAAGTCTTCCACATGATGGGCAAGCACTCTCCCCATGGTATAAACCCCCAGACCCAGCAAAATTTATAAAAGCTATCCATGGGTATTATCCTAGTCCAATGTTTTTTACTCCTATCTTACTACATCAACCACTTGGAAATTAAGACAGAGTGCACCAATTTAGTACTATTTATATTTCCTTCACTTAATTTTATAAAAGTTTCTCCCTGAAACTATTTCTATGCCTAATTGTATGTTTTTGAGTACTCCATTTTGTCTTAATCATTATTTATTTTCCTGTGGAGTATAATGCAGAGGGTGAGTAGGTGGTAGTGTGGAAGTGGATGAAGAATTTTAAGCATTTAATTACTCTAAGGAGTGTGTGTTACCAAAATTAGCTCTGTACTATATTTTGGGAAACTTACATTACACTACATTTGATTATTGTTAAGAAACATCCAATTTCATGGTCCCTGGGTCATTTATAGTATCTCAACAGTGTCATGCTTCATAGGAGTTTACATTTCCCCCATTAGTTCCTTCCTTTGCCATTCTTTTTTGGGTCTGGAATTTATCTTCATCCATTACTACAGAAAAAAAAATTCCTTATTTCTAGAAATTCTTTGATACATTTGAAATGCCAAAAGTGTCCTCACCTTTCTTCTTTTGTCAAGGTATGGTATTACCTTTTAGGAATCTGTGGTAGTATTATCATCTAATATATAATGTAATTCAGATGGTGATGTAATTCAGATAAAAATGTCTTTGTACATAAAAGGTAGGCTTTAAAATGGAATAATTTCCACACTAACACTTCAGTCACTGTCTAAATTTGTATATTTAGTTACTTGAAAAGAACTACACTTAATCATACTTGTATGAGATATAGAATTTTTCCATGTGTATAAGCAATTTCATGTGTCCTGCTACTGTGCTCATTCAAATTTCTAAAGCAAATAACATGTTTTAACTTTTCACCTTCTGGTTCTTGTAATGTCTTAACCTTCTTAAAGTCTTCATTTAATGTAATGTTAAATTCTTTCTGAAAATTTAACATTTGTCATCCATTAAAAGTGTACTGTTTTGGGGAGGCACTTAAGAGTACAATCACTTAAGACCTCAAATATACATGTCCAAATTGAAAAATGGACAAAATTTGTGTTTCCTTCTACACTTTCTCTTTAACATCCACCTCCATTTTTCTTCCATTCCTTTTATAGTCTCAGTGGCTAGCAGGTCTCCTCCTCTACTCCTCATCTAATAAAAGAGCCAATCTGCTACTGTTAAATTTTTCCATAACATGGATGTAAGAATTGTTTATTTTTCTCTCCTTTTTCTAGGGAAAGATGAACACTGCAGGAAGATGTCAGTTCCCACCTCAGGCTCAGGTAACAAATGTACAACAACGAACACTTGGTAAAGATTCCAATTTCCTGAGCAGCAAGATACCTGGGACTCTTACCAAATTTTTTAGTGACCTCAAGTAATTCTGGAAACTCAAAATGCTTTGAAATCCTAAAGTCTATAATGGTCTGACTCAATGCCTTTAGCCATGACACTTACAGGCCCTTATTCAAGATGGAAGGCAATTAGGGATCTCCATTATCCTAATCTTTTCACAGATTGGAGGTGATATGTGGGTTATTTAACCCAGTAATGGGCCCCTGACATTTGGATACATCTATACCACCATTCCAAGACCACTGGAGGCAGGCCACCTTTTCCTGAGCTCTCAAACTACTATTTCTTTTTTGAGTATAAAAACAAATATTTAACTTTTTCCATGTCTAATGTCAGAAACTCTAAAAAATTATTGCAACTAACTCTTTTTTTTAAATATTTATTTTTTAGTTGTAGGTGGACAGAATATCTTTATTTTATTTTTTATGTGGTGCTGAGGATCGAACCCAGTGCCTCACGCATGCTACGCTAGCACGCTACCACTGAGCCATAACCCCAGCCCCGCAACTAACTCTTTATTCATTTTTTCATTCATTCAACAAATATTTATTGAGTGCCTACTTTGTACCAGGGAATGTTTCAGCTTCTTGGAATGTAACTATAAATGAGAAAGACAAGATCCATTAACCCATGAAGCTTACCATCTAGTTGGGACAGGATAATACAGTAAACAAGTAAACATTATATGATTTCATGTCATACAGAGATAAGTTGTATGTGCCCAAAATAGGACTTTTTCACAAGGAAGTGTATCCTTTATTTTTGATAGGGTGGTTCAGGCATAAGGAACATATTAAAACTTCTTGTACTTGAGAGTTTTTATTGCATTGGCATACAAAACATTAGTCTATCCCTGATAGGAAGTAGGGATTATCAAAAGTTGGTTCTGCTGTGTGTGACACTTTAGTAGAAGTTGTAGTATGGATATGAATATAAGAATGTCTCACCTTAGACATAAATTTAGGGTTTGCTAGGTATTCAATTCATGATTTCCTTTAAAATAATAATTATTTAATATTTAAATATAGACACAAGTAAAGAGAGAAGAATGAAGCCCCATACATTCATAACTCAAAATCAAAAATTGTCAATATTTTGCCACATTGACTTAAAATTTTTCTTTCATTGAATATTTCAAAGCAAAACCTGAATTTCATATATTTTCACCTCTACATATTTTAGTATGTATCTATGTAAGAGTGGACAGTTTCTTCATAATTACAATGCTAATATCCCCCCTTCTGTACTGAAAATAAATCATTAGCTCCATATTTTACTCAGTTCACAATCAAATTTATCCACTGGAATCTTTTTTTAAAAAGAATGTGAAAATCACCTGAGCACAGAAGCCAGTATAGCAGAGTGTTTATAGGACTTTGAATTTAGGCACAATTATGTTTGAGTACTACTTCTTTTACATATAAGTTTTGTGAGGATTTTAAAAACTTGTTTCCTCCTCAAAAATGGAGTTAGTAATCCCTCATAAACTTGTTGGAGAGCTTAACTGAGTGAATGTATGTAAATAATTTATTTTAGTATGTAGTATGAGGCTATTATTTAATAAAATCACAATGATTAGAATTTTTAGGCATCATATTAAAATGTAGGTATTCCTAAATAGGGAAAATGTAGGTTTTGCCTTTTGCAAGTACTGGCTATGAGAAAACCTGTTTATTCTTATAAAACTCATGTTAAAGTCATTTATATGAATTTTCTTTTCAAATTTCTGCTTTATTGTCATAAAAATTATCCACATTCAATATTCCCATCTGTAAAAGGAAGTTAGCTCCCTCCTCTCTGGATTTAGAAAGTTATATAAGATGACATATATAACTATATCCAGTATAGTTTTTAATATTTTGGAAGCTTAATAAATGTAGATTAAATCTGAGTATAAAAGATCTGACTTTTTAATTTGATTGCTGCATTAAATTATCCACATATGCAGAGTCTTCATAGTTTATTTCTCATGGCAGACACAAATTAAAATTATAATAGAGGATATTGCTTAGGAATAACTTTGGAAAGAGAATTGACTACATGAATATTTGTGTCCATGGCAACCCTATAATTCTCAATTATAGTGAACATTTTCCCCACAGTTTTAAAATACCAATGTTGACCTTTCTCTAGATAGTTTGTCTTTAAAATTTGAGGGTATTGGCCATTATCTCCAGGTGTGTTTTTGCAGAACATTGAGAGTAGCCTCACTATAAGAAGTTCCTATGAGAAGGAACTAATCTACAAACAGATGGAATTCATGAGTCTCTAAAAGGAAGTTCCTATGGTCTGTTGCAAACTTACTCATTTTGGCCAAGCATTACTTTCAGCTCCATATTTTTGAACACATTGTTTGGGTATCCACCCTCTGCCACCTAAGCAGATTCTTCTCCTGTATCTGATCACTGAGGTTCACTGAGATCAGTGAATTTCAAATCTTTCTTTAAACTTTTAGTCAGAACTCTGAGCCATTTTCTGCAGTCCTTGCCAGACTCAGCTTGAATGTAAAACTCTCTTGACCAACATCCTCTACCAATAACTACCTCAATTCAACTTCCTTAAATGTTACACCTGCTAGATCTGGCTTCACATAATTTAAATATGCGTTTGATTCTTGTTTATAAATTTAAATGTATAGCTTAGATAAGGTAAATTATTATCATTACCAAATGGCTAAGCTATTCAATAGTAATATTCCAAGAGTACATGGTATTCAATGTAATTGTTAAGTAAATTATTCTAATTTTTTTAAAAAACCTTAATTTGTAAGGCACCAATACACTGAAGTGTTTTCACTACTTCCACAGACTCATTTATTCTTATGCACTTCATATCTTAATAGTAATTAACAAAGTTCTAACCCAATAGATTTATATTTTTAGAATATGATGACTATATTTCAGATGACTCTCATGCATCATACCAGTTGGGAAAAAATGAATTGTAGTGCCTGATGACTCAAACCAATCTATTATATTTTCTTTCCTACTCATTGTGCCACCAAGTAAATTTGTGATGATTAAATGGAACTCAATTATGGTACTCAACAAAGGGATTGGTATCTAGATAACACATAATTGGTTAGTATTCTGAAGCTGACTGGCAATTTTTATTGAAGGAAAAATAACAAGCATTAAAATAAACTTTTATAAGACACATTTATAAATGCTGCTACAACATTTTCACACAGTTTTTGTAATGCAACCAGTATTATAAAATTCTGAAAATGGTTCATGAAAATTTCATAACCAAATATTTTTGCTATATGTCATTCAGAAATTTTACCTTAATGAAACAATGATTCTCATATAACTTTGATAGGAAGATGTCATCTTATGAACCTTTATAAGGTATTTAAAGTACTTCATATTTTCCTTTGAATTTTGAAGTTAGGATCTGACCCACAGAAGATGCTACTTTTCTGACCATATGCAGGTCATTCCAGCCATGTGTTGCCAATTATTTGCTTCCACCTCCAGAGCCCAGTCTAGCCACATTGGGATTATTAAAGTTCAAGCCCAAGGTTAAAGAGATGCTTCACTGATCAAGATCCACCATGGTATTAAAATCTGTCCATTTACCTATGCATGTTCTGTGCTTTAAGCTTCTATGACATCACCATTGCTTGATTTGCTTTAGCTCCTGACCAAACACTACTTTAATTGATAAATAATACTTCCCTAACCTGAGTTTATCTTGTTTCATTTCTGATTTCCTTCCTTTTGGATTGCTCTTTGCATTTGCATCTGCCTGAATTTTTGCTTACTCTTTTAGATCCTAATGCAGTTTTCCCAATAATTTGCCTGCTTTCTGATGGTTATTCTCTTTGACTCAATTATTGATTTCTGTAATCCAGTCTGAACACCTCTAGATCCAAAATCCTAGCTGTTGTGACTTTTGCTACATGTATCACTTGATGTGTTTTCCCCCAGCTACCTATAGTTTGGATATTGTTGTCTTGTTCTAAATATTGGTTTCTCTATATGAGACTACTTTGTTCCATGGTTTCAGATCATTGGTTCCACATTGACATATTTACCTAGAAATGACTCACTCCAATAAGTTCACATATGATCTACAGGAAATCCATAAACCCCTCCTGTGCCATAAGAAGTATCATTACATTTGTGTTCGTATGTTTCTGGAGAAAGGATCCAAGGCTTTGTCAATTTTACCAAAAGTACTCATAATTCCCCATCTGATTGAGAACCACTTCTGAATTTAAAGAAAGGCAATTAAAACAAATAGGAACTTTCCTTTCCAAAACAATAGGATTCTACATGCTTCCAGAAGTTAGTCAATATAAATATGCAGGTCTTGAATATATCAATAAACGTTTGGCTTTATTAAAATGAAATTGAAAAAGAATTGCTTATTAACAGGAAAAATAAGAAGGAAGAATGAAAGTTTTTTCTTTGGTATAAGAAAAAAGTATACTGTGAAAATGTTTTATTTATATTTGACCTACTGAAGACCAAGATATCAATAAATTCACTGTCTTCTATTACTGGTGATGAAACGTTCCATTCAGCTCCACCAAACCAAAAGCTAAAAGGCTAAATGCACTTCTGCCTTTAAGTCATTTTTCTGATGAATTTCCATCTAATATGAACTGAAAATTAGTGAATTCCATGTTGAACTTTAGTAGTCACTCACTATAAGTAAGACTTCTGCACTCCTGATTGATAGTCATTATGCTTGAGCATCCGCAGTGAGTGAGGCTTTTTCACTCTACAAAGCAGTACCTATCGTTTTTGAACATTTCAGTTTTAAGTTGACACTTGTCTCTCTGTCTGTTATCTATTTTGGTGTTTGTTCTGTCCTCTGGAAAGCCATACAATTAATCACATTTATCTTTATCCCAGTAGTTTTTTAAATATTTGAAGATAGTTTTATCTTGTTCAGGTTTTCTCCTCTTTAACCTATGCTTTCTCAGTTCCTGGAGTCTTGCCTCATATCATGTATTTTTGATGCCTCATAATTCCTGGTTTCTGAAGTCATAGCCATGTGTGGATTATCTCCTTCAAAATAAGGATAATCAACAGAATAAAGCAAGTGTGGTATGATTACAGCAGAGATCAGTAAAACTCTTAAGTACTTTTTGTTCATATACTAACTTTTGATTATTGTAGTTTAATATGAATTATTTTGGTCAACAGCTATGTTCTATAAACTCACATTGAATTTTTAAGTTTTAATTTTTAGTTGTAAATAGAAACAATATATTTTATCTATTTATTTTTTATGTGGTGCTAAGGATTGAACCCAGTGCTTCACATGTGTGAGGCAAGCACTTTACCACTGAGCTACATCCCCAGCCCGAATTTTTAATTTTTATACAAACTTTTTCCAACTTTGGTATTTATTGGCAATCCTCCACTTTTGCAAATGATTTTTGTAAATCTAATGGGAAGTATTTAGGTAGCTTTAAGCCAGGGTGTGTTTTGACATGATCCAGACTTTATAAAGAATATTTTGATTGATGTTCAAAGAAAGTATTGAAGACGGACAAGAAAGGAGGATAGAAAACCATATATTACACTTTCACAGTAATTCATACTAAAGGGGATAGTGACTTTGGCCTAGCAATCAATGAGGAAGATGTAAGGGATGCTCAGATTTGGGATATATTTTGAAAGTTCAGCCTTCAAATATACTGATACCTTGGATATAGATTGCAAACAGAAAAGATGAAAAATAGCTGAGTTACTTTAATTTACCTCTTTTTTTTGTTTTCTGGCTTTACATATTTCTTCTCTTCCAGTTGGACTAGTTGAAGATGTAAGGGATGCTCAGATTTGTGATATATTTTGAAGGTTCAGCTTTCAAATGCACTGATGACTTGGATATAGATTGCAAACAGAAAAGATGAAAAATAGCTGAATTACTTCAATTTACCTCTTTTTTTGTTTTCTGGCTTTACATATTTCTTCTCTTCCAATTGGACTATAAAGTCGTCAATGGTAGGAAATATGCTCTTCTTTTCCTCTCATATTACCTCTATTCCAAGTACACAGTAAATACTTTATAAATGTTTTAATTCATCATCAGTAGGTCACCTACTATTTATTCACTCTAACCCTTATCATTTCTTCTTTGAAATGACTCAGATTCTATTATTTGCATTCATTGTACTCTTAACAGACTGATTCAGAAGCTGTATTACTTCTACAACTGTCTTTTTTTTCTCATTCCAGTCTATCCCAATCTTACTCAAAATGTACATTAATGACTAGAAAAACTGCTTTCCGCCATTCATTCAAGAAATACTAGTTGTCTACTTTGTGTCCAGGAATTTTCTATATTCCAGATAATAAACAAAATGTACAAAAATAAACCATGCCCTCACGGAGATTACATTTCCAATAACTAAAAACTATATAGTACACTCAATAATAAGAGTAATAAACCAGTAAAGGGCATATAGGGAATGCTAATAAGATCACAATTTTAAGTAGGAACATATCTTCACAGAGGTTATATTTTACCAGAGATTTGAATCAAGTGAAAGAGTAAGTCACACAAACATCAAAGAGCACAGTATAGGACAAGTTCTTTGAGATGGGCATAAGCTTGACTTTCTTGAGAAATGGAAAGAAGGCTGGTATCATTGATAAGTGATTTAGTGGCAGAGTGGCAGGGGGTGAGGTCAGAGACAGGGTAAGTCCTGATCATTTAGGACCTTGAGAACGTGAGAAGTTTGCAAGTATGTATGAGAATGGAAGCCATTGGACAATGGAAATGATCATGAATTGGTTTTTGTTTGAGGAAAATCACTTAAGCTGCTCTGTAAATCCTTGAATGTAGAGGATTGTGGTCCTTTGTTCTAGGGGTTTTGGTGGATTCTAATCAAATCAAAGTTATTTGCTTATTTTCAAAGGATTTTATTAATCAGCCTATCCTATCTTCCACTAGTCCTCAAAATATGCCCTCTTTTGTCAAACTGGTCTCATCATGGCCCTAATCGCATTATATATATTAGTGCTTCTCTACCTTTGCCTATTCCTGCCTTTTAAATATGGGCTTCCATCCTCTCCAATTCAGTAGTCAAATTCCAACTATATAATATGCCCCAACTCTCCCACCTTACTGATGTCTCCAGACAAAAAATAATGTAGCACTTTTCTGTAGCTTATGACTAAGCATATGATCATGCAATTTATTACACTGCTGTTAATGTTTACTTAGAGATAATCTTATCTTGCAAATGATGTTACAACTTCTATAACTGCAGAGAACAAATGAATTCAACACCTCTCATGGCATCCAACAAAATTTTGCAGTGTATCAAGAGTTGAGTGATGCAACATGTGGCTTGAAGTTTTTCTTGAAATGGTGATCATCCAAGTAACTTGTGGCAGAACAGGGATTGAGGTTAGGTGAAGGGAACCCATAGTTTCTCGGTTCAGTAAATGAAGTGAACCAATTACGTATAACAGTACACTCATTCTTACTGGAAATTTCCAAAGACTAGATGGACAAGACGGTGCTTTTAATAAAACTGAATATATACCTGTCAGTTGAATGCTGACTGCATTTCTTTCTGCTATGACTTGATTTTGGTAGTGTAGGACAATTTCGCTAAAAACAAATCTCAAGTTGAAACACCAGGCAGCACCTGCTCAAATGTCTGTCGTGTAACTACTATAGTCACAGGGATGTTCACATCTAATCAGAGAGAAAGAGGTACGGAGAGGCCTGGCCATAGGTCCAGCTATCTATGCAGGGAAGAGGCAGCCCCACTGCAGGCAGCCATCTCTGCTCCCCCTCCCCACTCTTGGGTTCTGGGCTGAGGCCAGGGACTGTCCGGAGCTGATCTCGGGCTCCCATTGGCCGCTGTCTTTTGTGACGTCACGATCATGATGAGAATTGATGATCGGACACGCTGATTTCATTGTCTGAGGCGGCAGTGGAGACCCAGGAAAAATCTCGCTGAATCCGCCTGCCTCAGCACTGGCCTGATCTGGGATCCTTTGACCCCTTCCGTGACCGCACCACGCCCCGAGGTAAGCATCCTACCTGGGTGAGTGTGAAGGGCGAAAGAGGGCGGGCAAGGCACCGTGAGAATACAGTGCCCCGTGGGGTGCCTGTAGGTTCAGTGGCCTAAAGAGGCAGTCAAAAAACTGGTGCAGCTTTTGGAGAGCCAGCTGCCTCTACCCTCCCATCAAAGGCTGGCAGCAGCGTCAGGTTAAAAAACAAGCTGAGGCTAGAGATACTGTAATCATTGCTAGAGAGCGCAGGACCTTGCTCGGAGAGAGGGCTATGTTTGGGATGCAGTTCCGGCTGCGTAGGAGGAGGAAGTGGTAGCTTTGCCTCCAAAGAAAGGAGGGGGTTGAATTCTACCACTTCTAGATTTCACTGGACAGTAGATTTCTCAGCCTCACTCAACTGCACTGAGGGCGCTGCGCCTGCGCATTAGGACCTTGGTTGGGGGTTACTGTGAGAATAGGCTTTGAGTTTGCGCAGGCGCTTTTCCGTTTCGCTGGAGGGGGGTGGGGCTGAAACCTATCTGGGCTGAAAGGTTAGGGTGTTGGCCTTGGGATGTTTTTAAGCGCCCCCTGAAGTGGAGGAATCTACCCTTTATTTTGAATCTGGCCTACTGAGTATACCCAGCCTGGAAATGGGCTGAATAAATGGACTTAATAAATTTGAGAAGGCAAATTCTTAATCTCCAGATATTAAGATTGAAATAACAGAATTTGCAGAAGAATTTGTGGAACAGAAAATTCTTAGTTGAAAAATGATTTGGAGGGCTGTGGCTGTGGCTCAATGGTAGAGCACTTGCCTAGCACGTTTGAGGCACTGGGTTCGATCCTCAGCATGAACTAAAAATAAGTAAGTAAAATAATGGTATTGTGTTCGTCTACACCTAAAAAATAATAAAAAAAAGAAAAAGTATTTGGAGAAAAAATAAAATTCACTAATTATTCAAATGAATCTAATAATCTTTAAGGAACTCTGGTTTGTGGCGACATTCATTGATTTTGAAGGTTAAACTCTGGAGAGAGAGACTCAAAGTTAAGTCTATTGTGGAAACTCAAGGAAAGAAAATTTACTTTTTTTGTCTTTCTTGGCATCCTCTCACAAATTTTTAGTCTCTCCAGTTTGGTGCTGTCCTTTCTTTTAGTGTCCACAGAAGTCAAATCTTGTTATGAGGGATTTTGTTCAACATCCCTTCATTTGGAGAGGTACATTCCTCAGCTATTATGAAGAACAGCCTGCGTGTCTGTCCTTGGTGGAGAAATTGTAGAACAAGTTTAACAATTCACCTCTACGATCTGATCGTGGATTCCTAATCAAGAACTCGGATTTTTTTTTCCATTTCTCTTAGTTAAGACATTATCAAATATGGACAAATTTTCCTTTGAATGCACTCTCATATCATTCTTTCTTTACCCTACAATCTGAACTTTCATCATTACCCTCCAGTCAGACTAGGAGCTTCCTAGTCAGCCTTCACCTCTGTCCCAAATCCTTAATTAAGTCCACCAGATTAATGGTCTGTGAACACATTTCATCATTATTTTCTCTAACCAAAATATTCTTGGCTCTCTGTTTTCTATTGTCCCAAGACAAATTCTACTTGAATTTCAAAGAACTTCATAATATAGCATCAGTGATCCACAGGAACCTTATTTTACTCTATTTTTCAGAGCACAACCGTCCTTAATGGTCCCTGAAAAATCTACCTCCATAACATTTTTCCTTACACAACTATCACCCCCTTCACCTATGATACCATCTCTTCTACATAATTCATATCTTACCCACTTTGGAAACTCAAAGGTATACATCTTCATAAGTGTCTTTCAAGTCTAATCCAACTTTATTTATAGATTGATTGCTTTGAGGTGATTAAGGTTACCTCTCCTAGAATTGTCACATAAATTCTTATATTTGTCACCTTCTTATAGCCAGTTTTCTATTGTCATTTTATGTGTTGGTGTATGTGTGTGTGTGTGTGTGTGTGTGTGTATTAGACTGGACTCCATACCTAGATTTTATACCTTAACTCCTTAAGGAATGGGATCATGTTATCTACTTCCTTATCATCTGCCCACAGTATCTGGCTGGCTAATGAAAATAGCTATTGCCATCTAAGTACTTTTTTCCTTAGAACATAATTTCCTGGGAAATGAAGTAATATTGTTATAGAGAGAACTGTATTCATGTGAAAACTTATCCATCTTTGGTCAGGTGAGTGATTCTCCAGTACCTGAATAAACCTGAATGTAAATCAGGCAAAAGGCATTATGGAAATCTCTATGTAGTGAGTCGCCTCCAAGTGTATCATTTCCTCATAAAAAGACCAGAGGGATATTAGCCCAGAAGTGGTTTTGTCTCTAATTTTTTTCAGTTTGAAAAAAATACTGCATTTACAAATATTCCATTTTCACTTCTTTTCTGTGATGACATTGCTAAATGTTTCCTCTCTTCAAATATACTACTTACTCACTCTTTACTGCATTATACTTTCAATTGCTATTTTGCATTGATGATCCCTGGAAAGTTTTTATTTGTATATTCCTTGAATCACAGCTGATAATTGTTATGCTTGCCATGATTAGTATTACATAATATTTTGCTTGTCTCTTTCTTATCTCGGGTGATATTGTAATTGTGGCTTAATATACAGGTTTTTATAGATTTTACTTGAGCTCTTGCTTCACTTTGAGGCACCATCTCAATATTACAGCAAAGTTTGTGGTTTAGGAATATGGATACAAAGCAACCCTTGAAAGGACTGGGGTGGTGGCTCAGTGATAGAGCACTTGGCTAGCATGTGTGAGACACTGGATTCGATTCTCAGCACCACATATAAATAAATAAAATAAAGACAATTGACAACTAAAAAAACATTTAAAAAAGCAACCCTTGAAAATAATTGTCATAGATTATTTTAAATGAATTATGAATGTTGTTTATTATGACTGGAAATTCTTTCTCCTTGACCTTTACTTGTGTGTGTGTATGTGTATGTATATGTGTGTGTGTATATATATATGTATATATATAAATTATAATATAGTAGTATATATAATATCATATACTAATATATGGTATATATTAGTATATATAATTATTATATATTAGTATATGTATTCATATAATATATTTTATATATTATATGAATTCCATTCAAGCTGTTTTAGTTGTAGGGAGTCTAGTAATTAGTAGGATGTTTCCAGATTTTTACATGCAGATCAAAAGTCAAAATTGTTTAACTCTGGATAGAAAACAATGCTTAGTAATATACTGCTCATTTTAGAGAACTTAAAATAAAAGATAAGCTGGGTGTGGTGGCACATGCCTATAATCTCAGCACTTTGGGAGGCTGAGACAGGAGAATCCCGAGTTCAAAGCCAGCCTCAGCAACGGCGAGGCACTAAGCAACTCAGTGAAACCCTGTCTCTTCATAAAACACAAAATAGGGCTGGGGATGTAGTTCAGTGGTCGAGTGTCCCTGAGTTCAATACCCAGTACCAACAAATAAATAAATAAATAAATAAATAAATAAATAAATAAGAAAAAATTGGGAGTTTATTTTTTGTGTGTTTTAAGGTTTATTTTATTTTATAATTTCTATCTGAACAAGAGGCTGGCATTGGAGTTATTAAATTAAGTTGTCAAGTTTGAGTTAAAATTTTCTAACAATAAGCCAGTCTCCTCATTTTATGCACTGAGGAACCAAAAACCCAGAGAAGTGAAGTACCTTGCCAGCATTAGTGCCAGACATTGTGCTATCAACTTTATACACATTATCACTTTAGAACTTCACATCAGGGCTGGGGTTGTGTGGCTCAGTGGTAGAGCACTTGCCTCTCATGTGTGAGGCACTGGTTTCGATTCTCAGCACCGCATATAAGTAAATGAATAAAATAAAGGCTCATCAAACATATAAAAAATTTAAAAAATAAAATAAACCCTCACATCATGCCTATGAGATAATTTCTCGTGTTATTTTTCATTTTACAAATGCGAATCCAGATACTCAAAGCAATTGATTTATCCAGTACTATACAGCTACTAAATGTCACATTGAGGACTCACATAGGTGTATTTGACTCATGATAAACTATGCTTCAGCAAGGAAATATAATGAATTTTGTTGGATATTTAGCTAGAATACAAGTCTCTGGAATCCCAGCTCAATGTGTGGTGTGATCATGTGTTTATGTTTTCCATGAACACATTAACACTTCTACAAAGTCAGGGAATTCTAAGCTTAGAATTATGTATGTTAGAATTATGTATGCTGCATATTCAAGGTCATATACCTTATAATTGCAGAGCCAGGACTTAAAGCAAGTGTCATTCTAGAGACTCTACACTTGACTGCTAGCCTGCTAGTTAAGAGTGTGTGTTCCCTAACACCTTTTTTCCCCTCTCAGCAGTGAAGAAATTTACACACACACACACATAAATTATACAATTTATATATAGATATACACATGTATATTGCTGTAGTTTAGGGGAAAGGAGTCATTGTGTTAATCTTCAATGGCTTCAATGGCACAAGGCACATAGAACCATATTTTCCCTATTTTCTAACCAACCAACAGTAAAACCACCTCTTCTTTGAATTTTATGAAACAATAGATTATAAGATTATATGTTTCCTACTATACTAATTTATTTCTTTAATACTTTCTTATTTGGTTAGGTTGATCTACCTGTTGTATGTTTTATGGATGGAATAACTGTGCCGTTTGAGAAAGTAATTATCTGAGACCCATTTTCCAAATAGCTTTGCCCTTTCACAGACCAACAATTTGTTGTGTTGAAATCTCCTCGACAGCAACAATTGGAGGAGACCTGGGGCATTGTAAAATGTGGTAGAAGAAATATATTCTGCATTAGTGGGAAACATGTTAGATATTAGTTTTCTCATCCTTGAGTCATCTCTTGTATGTTAAGACAACAGTGTACCGACCTGAAATTATTCTTTGAATATGTATGTTATTAAAGTAACCATTCAGGTTTTTTTATTTAGAATTTCTAAGATTACTCCCATCCTATAAATGGTTAAAAGATGTGGAAAGTCCGTTTGAAAGTCTCCCACTCACTAGTAAATACCTTATGAAGAGAGATATTTTTTTAAATCAGTATTAACTGTTATATGAAGCCAATCTACTTTTCTGTTTGTGTATGGTACTCCTGTATCTATTAAATTGTTGCTATTCAAAGTGTGTTCCCTGGAGTGGCAACAAAGGCATCATCTTGGAAGTGCTTAGAAATTGCAAAATCCCTGACCCTACTCCAGACAGCCAAATCAGAGTCTGCATTTTATTGTCATCCCCAGGTGATTCACAGGCACATTAAAGTCTGAAAAGCACTGATATAAAATGAAATATGACTTCTTGAACAACCTAGATCTTAAGAGCTGGAGGTCTTAGAAAAAATAAACCTGAATTTCTTCTTGCCTGTTTTCAGAAGTGTAAAGAAATATGTAATCAAAATATCCTCCGTTGTATATTATCTGACTGTATGGATCAGCTTTGCTCTGTTCTGGAGTCAACATTATCTCACTGAGAGAACAACTATACCTATGTTGTAGATAAAATTGTAACGATTCTGGGTAAGTCCACTTATTTTAATGATAGAAATGCCCTCATTATTGGCATAATAATTTTTCTAATTACTAGACTTGTTTAAGAGTATCATAGAAGAATAAAGACAGATTGGGGACATTATCATAAACATCTGTGAGGGAAACTGTTTATGTTCTGCTTACTGCTGTTATGTATTACCACAAAATTAGTGGATTAAACCAACATAAATGTATTATTTTATAGCTGGGTGTCATAGTGTATGCCCGTAATAACAGCAACTCAGAATGCTGAGGCAAGAAGAACCCAAGTTCAAGGCCAGCCTTGCCAACTTTCCAAGGCTCTATCTCAAAATACAAAATAAAAAGCTTTGGGGATATAGCTCTGTAGTAAAGCAACCCTGGATTTGATCTACAATATAAAAATATTATTTTATGATTTTGCAGGTCAGAAATATTAAAAGGGGCTCATCAGGTTAATTCAGTGTGTCAGCAGGGCTTTCCTTTCTTGCAACTTTAGAGAAGAATCTATCCCCTTGCTTATCCCAACTTCTAGAGTCTTCCCATTCTCCTTGGCTCATGGCCCCCTTCCATCTTCAAAACTAGCAATGGCTTATAGAGTGTCTCATATTTTATCACTCAAACTTTTCTGCCTCTATCTTCTGCACTTAAGGAAACTTGTGATATTGCTGAGCACACTCGGATAATCTAGGATACTCACCTTATTTATGGTTACCTAATTAGCCATTTTAATCCCAACTGTAGTCTTTTTTTTTTCTTTTTTGGTACTGGAGATTGAACTCAGGAGCACTCGACCACTGAGCCACATCCCCAGCCCTATTTTGTGTTTTATGTAGAGACAGGGTCTCACTGAGTTGCTTAGTGCCTCGCTATTGTTGAGGCTGGCTTTGAACTCGGGATTCTCCTGTCTCAGCCTCCCTAAGTGCTGGGATTACAGGCTTGCTCCACCGTGCAGGGCTCCAACTGTAGTCTTAATTCACTTCTTACATGTAGCCTAAATATTCACAGGTTCTAGGATGTAAACATTAACATAAACATCCCTGGGGGATATTCTGCTAATACAGGAGTTGATACCCTTTTTGACTGATAAAGAATGTTAGCATCCAATCTTGTTATCTTGTTATTGAGGTAGTTCATTAATGTTATGGGTTGAGTTGTGTCCACCCACCCCATTCATATATCGAAGTCCTAACCCTAACCTGGAGCATTGCAGAATTAAACCATATTTGTGAATAAATCCATTGTAGATATAATTAGTTAAACTAAGATTAGTTCATACTGTACTAGAGTGGGCTCCTAAACTAATATGGCTAGTGTCCTTATAAAATGAGGGCATTTGGATGCAGTCACAGGTACTGGGAGAACACCATATGAACATTTATACAGACATCTACAAATCAAGTAGAGAGACTGGAATAGATTCTTCCTTCACAGTCCTCAAAATAACCAACCTTACCAATATGTTGATTTCAGATTCCTAGCCTTCAGAACTGTGAGGCAATACATTTCTGTTGTTACAGCCTCCCAGTTTTTGGCATTTTGTTAGTTTGGTATCCCTAGCAAACAGTCAGGATTTTCCTATACGATATAAAATATAATCATACTCAAAAGCACTTATTTAGTACACTTGTGTTGTATAATAGGTGGACAGATTGATTTAGACATTAAAAAGCTCATGATAAACATTAAACATTTTTAGTAAAACAAGTTCTGATAAAAAGTAGTAAGTGCAGGTGAAGTCCTCAAAATCGAAACTCTCTTAATTACTACCATCCTAGCTATTCGTTGCCCACTTTCTAACCTTCTGCTTTAAATAGAAGTAAAGATATTATTGAAAAACACATTTGTTCCTTTGGTTCTCTTGACCTCTTTGAAATTGGTTTAATATTTATGTTCAAAATACAGTACATTAAAGTTATCATGAATACTATATACACATAATAAATAAATGAGTAAAGTCAAGTATGTGTGATGATACATTTATATATCAGCAGCTTTTTAGAGCACTGATTTGGAGAGGAAAATGTTATTTTGGAAGATGCTCTGTTCTGATTTCTCAGTAGTGCCAAGTATGTTGAAGCAACATGTGTCTTCACAATTGGCAGGTGAAGCTGTAGTTCCTACGTAGCTTTAATGATCTATTTGAAATGGATTCTGAGTTACCTGAATTAAATGTTAGTGGTAAAATAACATTGCTGAGTATGGCCACTATCACATCTTGCATAATATATTCCAGACATTCAGATATAGTCTGATAACCACCAATGAATATAATTATATTGGAAGATCCTGGAGCATGATAGTTGTATGAAAATATCTCCCTCTGTATCTCATATATAGATATAAATATGACTAGCCAGGAGAAATTCAGTGCCAAGAAAAACATTAGGTGTTAGTGTCAATCCTATTCTTCAAACACATATAAGCCTATAATTTGACAATAACAAATAATTTCTATCTTAATGCCACAGGTATCACATAGGACATGATCTCTCAAACTGAGGTCTAAGATTACCTAGAAGTCCAAGCATGTGTTTTCAGAGATCTTCAACTTTTACAACAATTTGAATTTGAATTATTATTTCACTGGTAATCTTAAAAAGAAAATAGCAAAATGTGCAGAAACACATTCACACGCAGTATTTTTCCCAGGTACAAAGACAAAACTATGGTCATATCATTTGTAAGATATCTGATGGAAGAATAATTGAGTATCTTCAGGCAAAGTACCTCAAGTAGAGAACCAAAGATAAATTTTGTTGGTCTAGGAAAGACCTTGTTTTAATTTACATTTATAAAAGGAAGAATAAAGAAAGGACTTTTTCCATGGTTATCAGATTTGAGGTTGTACTTCATGCAGCTGTTAAGTAATTAAACAGTTTTTATTCAATTAAATGTGTTTTTCATTTTGTTGACAAAAGTATACATGTATGATGTATAATATGTGATGTTTTGATATATGTATACATAGTCGAATGGCTAAATCAAGCTAATTAACATATGTATTGCTTCTTTTTTTCATATTTAATTTATTTATTTGTTCTATTTAGGTTTACATGATATCAGAGTGCAATTTGATTCATTGTACACAGATGGAAGATAACATTTCATTGCTTTGGTTGTAAGTGATATAGAATCACAACATACCTGCAGTCATACATAAAGCTAGGGCACATAATTAGCATTTTGTGGTAAAAACCTTTAAAATGTATTATCTTAATAATTTTCAATTATGCAATATATTTCTATTATCTGTAGTCACCATGTAGTACAATGTATCTCATAAACTTTTCCCATCTAATTGAAGCTTTGTTTCCTTTGACTTGTATCTACCCAATCCCAGCCTCTGTTAACTACCATTCTCCTCTATGCTTCCTAGGGTTGTTTTTTTTTTTAGATTCCACATATTAGTGAGATCATGCAGTATTTGTCTTCCTGTTCCTGGCTTATTTTACTTGGGGTAATGTCCACCAGATTCATACATGATGTTGAAAATGACAAGATTACCTTTTTTTGTTAAAGCTAAATATTGCAATGAGAATATATTGCATTTTCTTTATTTATCCATGAATGGCCACTTATCTTGATTCCATCATATCTTTGCTAGTGTAAAGTGGCAGTGAACATGGAAGTGCAAGTATCTCTGCAACCTACTTATTTCATTTCTTTGGAGTATATACCCAGTAGTAGGATTGCTGAATCATATTCTAGTTCTATTTTTAACTTTTTGAGGGACCTTCATACTGTTTGCTTATAATGGCTGTATTAATTTACATTACCAACTATGGTTTTTTTTGAGGACAAATTTATGCTTTCACTGCTTGATTAGTTAAATACATGTCTGTTTTTATATTGTTTTATACCATATATCTGTGTTTATATAATGTTGTCTACTCACCACTAGATGGTGTGCTTTGAGGGAAGCTTCTTGTAACCCCTAAAGAGAAGGATGTGTACTTAACTTTTTTTTCTCCTAGGTTTGTGTAGGCTGTTATAAAATCAGAAATAGGAGGTAAAAGAAAACCATAGAGTCGATCTCTTTGCTTCTAGATGAAATTATCCTTAGCTCTTAATATATACTGTACAAATCTGACTCATGAAACACTAAAATAATGTTTAGTCTAAGTCAAGAAATAGGCCTTAAACTTTTAAAATATATTTTAACTACAAATAAATTTTTTTTTCTGGGAGTATGGTCAGAGGACAAGTTGTATGAAGTTATGTGGATAATGTAAAAAAGGTTGAGAAAGAACTAATAGGTATAATTTCTGAATAAAGTGAAATCCAAAGGACATATAGATTATTTTGATATGATGAATAATTTATTTATAATCATTGTCCTAATGTGTGGCTATGGTAATTTTTATAGATCCTACCTCAATAGTAAATTAAAATGAATTTTTACAATTTAAAGGCATTAATTTAAACTAAGTTACAAGATTGTGAAATATTAGTTAGTAGTCCATGCTTGTAGCAGAGTGAACCCCTTGACTATCGAAAGGTAGAAGTGATTTACTCACACAATTTTTTTTAGAGTTAGACATGTAAAAGGCAATACAATTTAATCAAGTATTGCTGGGCGTGGTGGCATATGCCTGTAATCCCAGCATTTTGGGAGGCCAAGACAGGAGAATCGCGAGTTCAAAGCCACCCTCAGCAACAGCGAGGTGATAAGCAACTCAGTGAGACCTTGTCTCTAAATAAAACACAAAGGGGGACTGTAGATGTGGCTCAGTGGGGTCGGGTACCCCTGAACTCAATCCCTGGTACCAAAACCAAACAAACATTTTAATCAAGTATGTATGAATCAAGGTAATATGTAGTTCATCAAGAAATCCTATAAATCACTGGTCATTAGCTGCCACATATATTGTGTATGAAAGCAGAGATAAAGACATGAGGAAATCAGTCATTCAGTTGAGGTCCAGTTAATGTTTGTGTCACTGATTATCTGTTTGAAATTGATCTTTTTTTTCTTTTGAATGATATGAATTTTGATATCTGTGTATACAATAAGGTATTTATAGTTTATACAAATAGGTATTTTTAATTTTAGCATTAATATACGATAAAAGCAAATGTTATTAAAAGCTAATAAATAATCATTAATAAAACATTCTAAAATCTAGGATGTTGGCTTGCTAATGTATTTTTCCTTTCATACAAACATAACCCTGTTTAGAATTTAGATATTAGAGATATACCAAAAAAAACATGTGTATCCCTGTAAATTGTGTGTGTGTGTGTGTGTGTGTGTGTGAAAGACCTGTACATAAAATTGTCTTATAGTTTGTGTTCATGCCACTGTGAATATATGGAATATATGTTAAGCTTTTATGTAGCTGGTGAACATAAATATTAATTGCACAGAATCTTCAAAGGTTTTAAAATTTAAGTCAGAAGTAGAATTAATTTTGCCATGAGAAAGTCATGTACTTGTTTCATATTTCCATGTAAGTGATAGAGGCCAATTGTACCTTTAAAAACAAGGATCAGAGATATGTGCAATGCTTGTCAGTAAATTATAACCCACTAAACAGATAATGAATATCCTTCCATATTTGAATAGACAGAATGTCCACACTAGAATTTATACCTTGAAGATACTGGAGTTTATCCTGGCAAACCCTGGCAAGTTACTTTTAAAGTAAGGTAAATAGAACTGCTTTTTGCAAAGATAAGAGTCATTAAACGTAAGTGATAAAGTGACAGGTTTTAAGCACAGATTTACAATAGCAATTATTTTATACATGTTCAAATTTCATTAAGTTTGAAGTATCAGTTTGTAATTGCATATTTAATCAAGCTTTTCCTAAATAAAACATAATTTATTATATTTGTTTTAATAGATTTCACCTAGTTCAATATGACATCTTTTTATTTTCAATATTAAATTTACATTAAACAATTTTTCAGAAGCTTTCATGTATGAGAACACTGTTCCTGTTGGTTTTGTGCTTAACTTTTGCTTTCTTCAACATTTTAAAATACCAAATTATCATCACAAAGATGGAGTCACAGAGTTGCTCTTCCTTTTTCTATCATAGCAGAATATTTCCCTTCATTTGAAGTTTATATAAAAATCTTGTAGAGGGGATTGGTATATCTTAAAATAATTGTCCCCAGTAGGAAGGACCAGTTGGTTACATAAATGTTAACTATTAACACAAATAGCATTTAAAACTATATTATACTTTAGCAAGTATTTTAATGAACATACCACATCAGGAAAAGAAAAGTAGGACAGGTTTTCTAGCTCCATTTTTCAGATGAAGGAATTGAGGTTCAAGAAGTCAATTATCTCTACTATAGTTACAAGGGTAGCAAGTAATGAAGCTTAATGGATACAAATAGATACAACTTCTGATGTGTTCCCACCCCACCATTCCAAAAGACCACCTTAACTTCTTTTTATAGCCATCATGAATTATTGGGAAATAAGATTTACTCTTTCATCTTAAATATCTAAAATAAGCAAAATAGGAAACAATAGTTCAGACCTCTGTGCACAGGCAGTATAGGACTGATTCCTGAGAGAAGAAGGGAAACAAAGTCCAATGAATGTCTCAGCTGACTGCCTTGGGAACTTCCAAAAGATAGAGGTCAGGGAGAAGTCCAGATTGCCTAGGAATCTGAGTTGAGGAGGCAGTTCAGGGAGGACAGGATGGCTACATTTTGAGGGACACTGTAATACAAACACTGCATAGAGAAAAGAAAATGGCACATAGAACTCTATAACTGTGTAAAGTGATCTCCCAAGTCTTTGGCTGAATACCAATCAGCTCAAGTGTGTGAACAAACTACTGAAGCGAGAGAAAAAAAAACAATAAAAATGAAAAGGCAAAACAAACCTTAGAGCTCACACAGGACCAGGAATAGTTTAAGTTCCCATCAGGTTGTCTAAAAAACCTCATATTTCTTTTTTCTTTTTCTTTTTTCTTTTTTTGCTACTGGAGATTGAACTCAGGGGCACTCGAACACTGAGCCACATCCCCAGCCCTATTTTGTGTTTTATGTAGAGACAGGGTCTCACTGAGTTGCTTAGCACCTCGCCATTGCTGAGGCTGGCTTTGAACTCGCGATTCTCCTGTCTCAGCCTCCCTAAGTGCAGGGATTACAGGCGTGCGCCACCACACCCAGCTGAAAACCTCATATTTCACAAGGAATTTAAGAGGGTCCACCGAAGGATATTGCCCCAGTAATTAGTTCTATAACAAAGGCAATTCTAGAATTACCCAACTAAAGCACACCTTTAAAGAATCAGACCACTTCCAAGAAACTTAAACATATCACAGAACATAGCCCAAATATACTTAAAGAGTACAAAAATACCCAACATTCAGAAGTGAGATTCCCAGTATCTGCCATTAAATGAAAAATTACCCAGCATACAAAGAAACAGAAAAATATAAAAATTATATCTCAGTGAGAAAATACTTAAAACAATAGAATGAAAAATAATAGTTAGTAGAAAAGAATACTAAAATTACCCTTATTTCATTCTTTATGTTCAAGAAGAGGAAACAAGCAGGATGAAGAAAGAAATGGAACATAATTTTTAAAGATCCATATTGAAATTCTAGAAAAGAAACACGGTATATGAAATGATAAGTAAATGATTTGAACATACATAATATAAAGAAGAGCAATAGAAATAGTAAATTTGCAGTTAAAAATGAAAGAACTTTTAATTTTTAAAAGTAATTTTAACTGATTAATTTTTTAAATAACAATTTAGTGAGGATTTAAAATCATACATAAAAATAAAATGTGCAACAATAACAGAGGTTAGTAGAGGAGAAACTGAAGTATAACATTTTAATATTCTTATCTATGAAGTAGAATAATATTGCAACTTCTCATACCATGAAGTTAAAGAGATGCACCATTGTATCTAAAAAAATCATCAAAATAGCCAGACTGATCAAACAACGAAGAAGACAAATTGAAAACAAATAATTAATCAGTAAGAAAAAGCAAGAAAAGATGAAAAAGTAACAACGAAATGATAAGACAAATAGAAATTAAAATGAAAGACTCAAATTAAACCAAACATATCATTAATTATATTAATTGCAAAGTGGTCTAAACATACCAAATAAAAGACAGATATTGTATTAGACTTAACTAAGTGCTTTCTGCAAGTAACTTATATTAAATACATCACAAATATATTAAACATACGAATGGAAAAATACATCAGGAAACATGTACTGTAATCAAACTAAAAGTAATAAAATAAATATATATGGGGAATATTTGGAAACTAAATAACACACTTGTAAGTATTCAATGGGCCAAAGAAGAACTTACAAAGAAATTAGAAAGTACTTTGTAATCAGGGAAAATGAAGTCACAACATATGAAAATATGCGGCATACAGTTAAATCAGTGCTTAGAAAATAATTTAAAGCATTAAATTTATAGTAGTGGAAAGCTTGAATATTTATTACTTAAATAATTCCCTTAATAAACTATAAGAGTAAAATTAGCCCCCAAACAAGGAGATAGGATAAATAATAATACTAAGTAATAAATGAAATAGAAACAGGAAAACCCTAAGAGAATGCAATGAATGATCCAAAGCTGAATCTGTTAGAAAAAGAGAGAAAACACAAATTGTAATATGAGGAATGAGAGAGAGCATCACAACAGACTCTACAGATGCTAACATGTATAATTTCAAAGTACTCCTATTGTGCCTATAAATTCAACAATGTAAAAAATTGACCAGTTCCTTAAAAGATGGAAATTACCAAAGATTGCTTTGGAATGAATATCACTGAATATTTTGTGTCTAATTAAAACAATTTAATATTGATTTTTTTCCGTTAAAGAAATCTTCAGACACGAATTATAACTGGTGAATTTCACAAAACATTCAAGAAAGAAATGCAGGTTGAGTATTCTTTACCTTAAATTCTTATCAGAAGTCTTTTGGATTTCTGATTTTTTATTAATTTGGTATTTTTGTATATATATAATGAACTGTCTTAATAATGAGACCCAAGTCTAAAGTGGAAATTTATTTATGTTTCATATACACCTATACACATAGCCTTAATGTGATTTTCTACTTTTGGCGGGGGGGGGGGGACTGGAGATTGAACCCAGTGGTATTCAACCTCTGAGCCAGATCCACAGCCATTTTTATGTTTTATTTTGAGTCAGGGCCTTGCTAAGTTGCTGAGCCTGGCTTTGATTGTGTGATCTTCCTGCCTCAACCTTCTAAACTACAGGGGTTACAGGCCTATGCCACCATACCAAGCCTACAATTTTAATGAACCTCTGTTTTGACTTTAATGCATTACATGAGGTCAGGTATAGAATTTTCCACTTGAGTATCATGTTGAAACTCAAACAGTTTGCGATTTTGGAGAGTTTCAGATTTTTGAATTAGGGATGCACACTCTGTAATATCAAATCTCTTTAAATTCTCAGGAAACAAAAGTGGAGATAATACTTTGAAGTTTATTTGAACTCTTACTTTGTCCAAGGCATTGTTGTAGAAGCTGGGGAATAAAAGACATGAAAATTTGCTTCCTGCTCTCCAGAAGTTTATAGTTTGTGAGATAAGTTAAGGAACTTCTTCTCCTTCTGCCATACCTTCAGTTCTGCATAATTGGTTAAGATAGATCAAGCAGATTATCCTCAATTGTATAGACAGTTGAAGATAAAATCCTTCCTCTATAAAATCTCTATCATTGGTATACTAAAAGTGATGGAATGCACAAAAAGTGTAATATTCAATTCATTCTGTCCAACCATCTTAAGACTCTACAGCTTCATCCTTATTCTCTTTTTTATATTGTCAAGAATCAATTAATACTTCATCTGATGTTTTTATTTACCTTATGTATTCAATATTAAGCAAAAGAGGTAACAGTTGTTCAGTTCATTAAATAATTACACTCATAAGCTATAATTCATCTCAACTGCATGCCCACATGCACAAAGGGACTGATTCTATTTGAAATTTCTCTTCCATTATTTCTCAGAGTAATGTGCAAAATAAAATGGACATTAAACTACTATAGACCTTTACAGAAGCACAACATTAATCCCTCATTTATATGGACTGCCTCCAGCAAAATCAGGGAATACATGTCACAAATTCTAAAAGGTGGGGCCCCAGTGATAGAATCACAAGTGAGCTTCTCAGCCCTTTCCTAAAAATCTCAGATCTCTAAGCAGATTAGAAGGAATAGATCAATGAAAATCAACAAACCCCGCAAATTAGAATAGTGAGAGGGAATAAGGAATTGCCAAAGGCAAGCCACTGAAGGCAGGACAAATGACACCAGATAACAAAGAGAGTGAGAGACAAACTATAAAAAGAAGATGTAAGAATCAAAATTCTTTTAATAAAAGGACATACATCTTTATATGATTATTAGAACATCATTTAATAAATCATATTTATAACTATTTCCTGATCTTATAAAAGATAGTTTTACAACTTTTCATACTTCCTGCTTAAAATATCAAGCAATTACATACTGAAGTTCAAAAGTATTTCCATCTAATATCATTATATGAAAAAATTTCATGTAATAATTATGAAAAATAAAATTTTATTATTGCAGAGGTATATACTTAAGCTTCCCAGAATAAGAATATATACGTAATATATCCCAAGAGAGGTTAGGGCTGTGGCTCAGTGGTAGAGCACTTGCCTAGCATGTGTAAGGCACTGGGTTCGATTCTCAGCACCATATATAAATAAACAAATAAAATTGTGTCCATCTATAACTAATAAAAATATTTAAAAATATATATTAGAGATGAGAATATAGGGTAACCCGAGAAACTTCAATTATTTTCACACTAAATTTTAAAGACAACTAAACATACACAATTATACATAATACATGCACTGTAATTGTCAAGAAAATTTAAAAAGCCAAAAGAAAACTAGTACTATATTTTCTAATATATTTAATTTATTTCAAAAAAATTCAAAGGCTTAATTCATTCAATACTGTAGTTATTCATATTTTGAATTATAAAATACTTCTGAGGAACAAAAGTAGTTTTGTGGCATGTTTTGATTCTTGGATTCTTACCCAGGAATATCAACCAGTCCCCAAAGGTTAGTCTGCAGGAAAAGTCAAATAAGTATAATTTGACTTGGAATAAAATTACTTAGTGTTTAGTGTGATTTATTTTTTTTAAATTGCTAGATTTTTAATTCTAAGATGGAGTAAACTTACTTTAACTTTTTTCAGCTGATTATAGCTAAAATCTCTGGACAATATTATAAAAATGGCCCAAAGAATCTGAAATGTAAACAAAAGCAGGCAGATTGCAGAAGGGCATCAGAGTTTAGAAAAACAGTGATAATT
Organism: Xerus rutilus; assembly: GCA_028644305.1. Lineage (NCBI taxonomy): Eukaryota > Metazoa > Chordata > Mammalia > Rodentia > Sciuridae > Xerus > Xerus rutilus. Next base: position 60,959,082 of record CM053417.1, read on the forward strand.
GAGTGAGTTTGCCTGTTTTTTTCTGTCCTTCCTCTTGAGGCTTTGAAGCAACATATGATCCCAGTCATGAGAGTTTATACTGGTACATTTCTGGCTGAAACTGCAGTAGGAGTCTACTGTCTCAATAGTATAAGAGGAAATCCTGAGTCAGTCTCTCCCTGTGTCTCTCTCTGTCCCTCCAAGTCTCTCTTCCTCTTTCTTCTACTTTTGCCTCAAGGATGACTCTAGTTTCAGAGCTCTAATTCATGGGTAATGGATCTACCAAACAAACTCTGAGAGAAAATCTGACTAAAAGACCAGAGAAGTGGCCCTTGCGTGCTGGGGAATATGTGAACAATCCCAGAGAGGAGAGAGCTAGAGAAGGGAATCTTTTAATACAGTCTATAAGCTGATAGAAAGCTCAAGCTTACTCTGGGGTTGCTCATGAGTGGAACTGAACAAAAGCAGGATATCAAAGACTTTGGAAATGGAACTGACATTGAAAAAAAAAAAAAAACAAACACTTACATGGCACTAGTGTGAGGACAGACCTGAAGCAACATAGCAACGGATTTGAGAATTGAGCTGACCTGTCCACAGAAGTCAGAAGGAAAATTACAGTCTAAAACTGACAAAGTTGATTATCTGTGAGCTATATTTCCCCAAGTTGCACTTCCCTAACTTTGTCCAGAGATTCTAACAAATATTCAAAGGAACCAACATACAGTCTAAACTTACTCAACTACAGGTGCCAACATCAATATGACCCAGATGTTCGAAGTATAACATGTTAAATCAACTGTTATAACTATGCTGTCTTAGATGAAAATAAATACCATTGAAAAAGTGTAAAGTGTTAGAAGTTCAAGCTAGAATATAGCACCACATGGAAACTACAGAGCTAAAAAATTCCAGTATCTGAAATTTTAAGAATTTTCTGTATGGGCTCAATAACATAATGATGATGACAGTGAGATGAATCAGTGGACTATATTATAAATAAATGGCTCCATCTGATAAATAGGGGGAAAGGATGGCACAGTATGAACACATCCTCAAGACCTGTGGGATAATGTGAAAATCTAATATTCATATTATTGATAATTCAGAAGAACAGGAAGAAATTGGTATAAAAATTGTGCAGATAAATATTTTATTTATATTAGGCAAATAATGAATGGAAACTCTCTAAATTTGGTGAAAAATATAAATTGACAGATTTAAGAAGATTAAAATACTTGAAACAATATAAACTAAAAGCAAATTATGCCAACGCACATCATAGTCAAACTGTTGAAACCCCAAGATAAAAGGATGTTAAAAACAGCAAGAGAAAAAAAATATATATATAGTACCAGAGATTGAACTCAGGGGCACTTGAACACTGAGTCAGATCCCCAGCCCTGTTTTTTGTACTTTTTATTTATAGAAAGGATCTTACTTAGTTGCTTTGTGCCTTGTTGTTGCTGAGGCTGGCTTTGAACTCATAATTCTCTTGTCCCAGCGTCCCGAGCCACGGGGATTATACGTGTGTGCCATTGCGCCTGGCCAAACAACAATATTTGTAGAAAAAAAATCACTTGAATAATTTCAGATTGTTCATGAGAAATCATGGAGACTAAAGACAGTGGCAAAATATATTTTAATTGCTGAAATAAAAGTTGTCAACCCAGAGTCCTATAGCCAGTGAAAATATGTCAAGAGTGATAACATATTTTCCCACACAAAATAAAAACTAAAAACTAAACAACAACAACATTGACAAAAAGTAAGAGGACTTTTCATCAACAGAACTGCTGTAAAATGTTAAAGTAAGTTCCTTAGGTTAAATAGAAATGATATCAGAAGAGAACATGAAACTTCAGGAATGAAGGAAGAGCAAAATAAATGGTAAATATCTGTGTAAATATGAAATACTACTTTTCTTAAGTTCACTAAAATAAATGTAATTGTTGAAAGTAAAAAACACATTGTCTATTGGGGTTTACATTGTGCATAAAATGTAATGTATATGACAACTATAACATAAAGGGAGACAATAAAGGGAACTATATGATTATAATTGAGGTTATAAAATATTAACTGCATAGAATGGAAAAATTAGATATGGGTCATTATATATATATAATCTCTAAAGTGATCATTTTAAAATTGCAAAAATGGAGTCCTAACTAGTATAAGATATATTCCATGCTTGTACAATTATATCAAAATGGATGCTACTGTCATGTATAACTATAAATAATCAATAAAAATAAATAAGTAACATGAAAATATTTAGCAAAATAGGCTAGTGAAGTATAATACTAAAATTGACATTTTAAAAATCCAGAAATGTTGGAAAAGGTAGGATGAAGAAAATGTCAGAGAATCAGGCAGAAAACAACTAATAAAATGGTATACAAATCCAGCAACATCAGTAATTTTATTAAATGTATCTTGTCTAAATGCAATAAGTGACATTGTCATATGGTATTTTTTTAAGAAATTAATTGTATGCTATATAAAGACAGGTTGGAATTAAAAGCATAGAAGTCGGGTGCGGTTGCACAAGCCTGTAATCCCAGCACTTAGGTAGGCTGAGACAGGAGAATCGTGAGTTCAAAGCCAGCCTCAGCAACAGCAAGGTGCTAAGCAACTCAGTGAGACCCTGTCTCTACATAAAACACAAAATAGGCCTGAGGATGTGGCTCAGTGGTCGAGTGCCCCTGAGTTCAATCTCCAGTACCAAAAAAAAAAAAAAAAGCAGAGAAAATGTTATAAGCATAAAAAAATACTCAGAACAATATATATTATTATCTGATATTCAAATGGAGATCAAGCAATGGAATAGTACTATGAATAAAAATGGTCATTATTAATGATAAAAGAAAAAAGGTTAAATAACCAAGAAGATATAATAATTCTAAATGTGTATGTGCCTAACAATAGTCTTCATAATATATTGGCAAAAACTGATATAAATGAAAATAGAAATAGGCAAATCTACATTTATATTAGATAATTAACCATTCCTCTTTCAATAATCAATAAAACACATAGTCAGAAAATCATTGCGGATATAGGCATCTAAACAACCCTAAATCAAAAAGATGTAATTGACATTTTTGAACTGTGCACCCAGCAGCAGCAAAGTACACATTCCTTTCAAATGCTCATGGACATAAAAAAAAAGAAAGAAGAAAAAGAAAAAAAATATGCATGCACACATTCTGGGTTACAGAATGAACCTTTAATAATTTAAAAATGTACTCATACAAAGTCCATACTCAAATCGTAGCAAAAATAATCTATTAAAAATATTTTGGTTAAAAAATACAGTAATTAAATAATGCAATTCTGAGGGGATAAAAGGAAGCAACTATTTTGGGGAAGACACAGTATTGCAATCTTAGACAATTCCAGTGGAGATATTAGAGTCTTATAAGAGGAAGCATAATTAATTCTTCTTTAATTTTAATTATAAAACTATTCAAACTAGAAAAAATACCAAAGTAACATGACATCTTTTTCCCACCACTAAGATTAAATAGACAGTGGAATGAATCTGACGTAGCTTGCCTATATATGAATTCACCACAGTGAGTCTCCACATAATGAACAACCACAAGACTGGGATCCTAATTAGAATAAGATAAAAAGAAAAAAATTAAATAGACAGACATTTTGCCTTATTTTCAGTTATTACTGAAAACAAAAATTATATTCAATGATTATATTAGCTGATTTCTCCTTCTAGTATTGATTCCAGTTGGTTGCATAACTGTTTTTCTTTAAGTGGTGATCCAATACAATAAATGAAAACTTGAAAGAAAAAAAAATAATCTAAAAATCAGTAACAGAAAAATACTTAGAAAATTCCTAAATGTTTTCGTTAAGCCACAAGCAAGGGAAGTTGGAATATATTTTGAACTCAATGACAATTAAAATGCACTCTATCAAAATTTGTAGAAGGCAGTCAATTAGTACTTAGAAATAAAGTTGTAAAAATTATTGCTTATATTCAGAAAAGAAGAAAGGACTCAGATCAGCAATATAAGCTTCCATCTTAAGAAACTGGAAAAAGAATAGTAAATTAAACCCAAACAAAGCAAAGTGAAGGGAATTAAACATATGACCAGAAATCAATGAAAATGACAACAGATAAAAACAATATAAAAATCAATTATGGTATTTGCCTCAACAAATGTTTTCAGTGAACAGTGTGTACAGCTTCTGAAAATTTGTTTTTTCTGTTATGTTTGATAACATGTATTAAAATGCAATTTTTGAGAAAAAAATTAAAAAATAAAAAAATAAAAATAAAAATCAATTATGCTGAAAGCTAATTGTTTCAGAAGATCAATGCAGGTGGTAAACTTCTTGCCAAGCTGACAAATAAGAAACAAATTACCAATATCAACAAGAAAACAGATACATCACCACAGACCCTGCAGACATTTAAAAATAATAAGGAGGTATAATAAGCAACTTCGTAGCTTTAAATTCAGCAATTTACATGAAATGGGTCAATTCCTTGAAAGATACAAACTATCAAAACTCACTCAAGATGAAATAATTCGAATAATACAGAAGTGATTTGTAGTTTAAAACTTTCCCACAAGGAAAACTCCATATTCAGATGACTTCATTGGTAATTTACAATAAAGATTTAAAGAAAACAATGTAACAATTCTATATAATATACTGTGGGACTTATAAATAGGGACTCTACTCATTACTCTAGTACCAAATACAGTACAGTACAAGAAAATGACAGACAAGTATCCCCCACAAATATAGGCTTAAAAATTGTGAACAAGCTGGGCAAGGTGGCACACACCTGTGATCCTAACAACTCAGAAGTCTAAGGCAGTAGGATCATGTGTTTGAGGCCAGACTGGCCGACTTACACCCTGTTCCAATAAAATTTTTAAAAAGGGGTTGGGTATGTAGCTCACCGATAAAATGTCTCTGGATTCAATCCCCAGTACCACACACAAAACATCCCGAACAAAGTATTTACAAATCATATAACTCAAGTGATATATAAAAAGAAAATTCATTAATATCAAGTGAAGTTTATTCTAGGAATAAGAGGAGGATGGAAGGGTACTTCAATATTGGAATATCAATTAGCATATATTATCACATAAAATATTTAAGAATAGACATTATATGATAATCACTATAGATTGAGGAAAATAATTTAACAAAGTTTAACATTCATTCATGATGTTAAATATAGTAATAAAAACACTCATTTTAATAAAAGTAAAAGTGAACTTAACCTGGCAAAGGGCAACTCTGAAAAAACTATAGTTAGCCAGGCGCAGTGGTGCAAGCCTGTAATCCCAGCACTTAGGGAGGCTGAGACAGGAGAATAGTGAATTCAAAGCCAGCCTCAGCAATGGAGAGGCACTAAGCAACTCAGTGAGATCCTGTCTCTAAATAAAAACACAAAATAGGTCTGGGGATGTGGCTCAGTGGTCGAGTGCCCCTGAGATCAATCTCCAGTACCAAAAAAACCAAAAAACAAAAAACTATAGTTAACATCATACTTAATAGTGAAAAACTAAATCTTTTCCTCTAAAATCAAAAACAAGTCAACAATGTCACTCTTACTAAAGTATCAGGCTGTAGATACTAGCTAGTGCAGTAAAGCAAGATACAGAAACAAATGCATGGATACTACAAAAGAAGAAATAAGCCTATCTCTATTTGTACATATCTTGATTGTGTAAAAAATACCAAGCAATCAAACCAAAAGCTTCTGGAACTAACATACGAGTTTTGCAAAGTTGCAGAGTATTAATTTAATGTATTCAAATCAATCATATGTTGATAAACTAGCAATGAACAATTGATGATCTTTTAAACATACCATTTTAAATAACACCCTGCAAACAAAAAATACATAGGTATAAATTTAACAGAAAGTGTTGGATCTATATATCTGGTGAAAAATCAATGATCTAAACAATTAGATAGGTTAATGAATCAGAAGAACTAAGATTGTTGAGATACCCATTCTTCCTAAACAGATCTATATTCAATATAATAAATATAATCTCAATTATAATCCTGGCAGAATTTTTTGTAGGTATTGACAAAATGATTCCAAAATTCATATGGGAATAAAACTGTTGGGAAATAGTCACATTTGAACAAAATTTATTAAAAAGCACAATCTATAAAAGAAATAAAAGTAAATGGGCTTTATAAAATGTAAAAACTCTTTGAAATACATTGTTAATAAAATAAAATACAAACCATCGATGGAAGAAATAATTTGTTATTTTTCTGATAAAAAAACTATATCCAGAAAATAAAGGTATTATGTCCATCTATAACTAAAATATTTTAAAAAATAAAAATAAAAACAGTTCATCAACTTATAAATTAAAACATGTAGTTACCATATGACTCAGTGATGCCATTCCTTGGTACTTACTCAAGAGAAATGACTACTTACTGTACATATGAAACTTTATATAAATGTTCCTAACAGATTTATCCATAGTTTCCAAGTACTTGAAAGTGCCCAGATATCCTTCCTTGGTTGAATGGATTCAGGTACATTTATATAATGAAATACTACTCTGCAACAAAATGAGCAAATTGCTGATAACAACACAGATGAATCTCAGATACACTATGCTGAACAACATAATTTATACTCAAGTGACTATATACTGTATGATCCCATTCATATGGTATTCTAGAAAAGTCAAAATTATAGGAATAGATAAGTGGTTGCTAAGATCTGGAAGGACTGGAGGGATTTATTACAAAGAGGCCACACAAGGGAAATTTTTGGAGTAATGCAACTTCCATGTGTTCAGAAAGTTAGGGGAGGCCTTTTTTCTGAATGTTTCAGAGAGAAACACTCAACTGTCATCTTTCCTGTGCCCTGTATCACATACAATTTTTCTCTAGTCAGATCTTTTAAAATTTGTTAGGGAAATGACTGTTTGAGCAAGAAAAACGTCAGTGGTGCAAATAACCATGTATTGCTGTATGAATCTATAATTTCCGTATTAGAAGTCTTCACTGTCCAAAGTATTGAGAGGAAGGGAAGTTACTTTTTATTTCTATGTCAGGGTATTGGTTGTTTCCTTCTATAGTACACTAGGGAAAATATGCAGGTTGGTTTGTCTTATAGTGTTTTTGTTGTTACTGTTTTCCTAGTTTAAAAGAGATACTTTCCTTGGGCAAGGATTTCTTTCTATCAACTTTTAGGAAGCTGGACATGGTGGTGTATGCCTATAATCCCAGTGACTGGGGAAGCTGAGGTGGGAGGATCATGAATTCAAAGCCAGCCTCAGCAACTTAGAGAGGCCCTAAGCAACTTTGTGAGACCCTGTCTCTAAATAAAATATGAAGAGGGCTGGGAATTTTGCTCAGTGGTTAAGCACTCCTGGGTTCAATACCTGATACCTCCCCAAAAAGAAAAAACAATTTAGGATTACCAATTTCAGTATGACTGCTTTTCACAAGGACTTAAATTCTTTTAATCAAATTGCAAGTGTTCTTTACAAAAAGGAACTACCATAATTAGTTTTTTTTAAATAAAGTTTGTCTTGCCTTTTATTCATGAGATTCACAGAGTTGTTTGCCCTTGATATTAAATACTTCTCTACTGGAAGAACCAATAAAGTTTCCTGTTTTGTTTTACTTTCTTTTGCCTTTTTAAAATTATCTTGTCTAATTTTGGTGATGTCAATTTACTTAAAGAGTTGTTATATGGTTTATTTTTACTAAGATGTACATGACTTTGAATTTTTATTTGTATATTATAGTTATCAAACTAATTATTTTGGTTACTATTGCCTAAAGTGACCAAACTTCCACAGTCACTAAACTTTCCAGTTTAGTTTTAAGCTTTAAGGAAAGCTTTTGTTATAATATATAAAAAGAACCCCTTTACTCCAGAAAGAGTAAAAATAAAAGCACCCTTTTGTTCCAGAGCACAGCTTCTGATTCTAAGACATATGCCAGATGCTTCCCTTGACAAAGAACAGTGAGTGTCCCTGTTGATAATTGACCACATATGTCTACCACCATCTCTGGCTTTACTATCCATAAATATTTATTTCAGTGAAAGAACCCTTTTTTCCCCATGCACACTAGCCAGATAAGGGCTTCCTTTTTTCTTTTCTTTTCCTTATTTTTTTGTCTTTAAAGCTTGTGTTTTTATGAACAAATTCGGTGTGTGTGTGTACACACACACACACACACATATTAACATCTCAGTGAAGTTGTCTCCCTTTAGCACACAAACTATTGCCCATTTACTGGCTATTGATTCATTTAAAGAAATCTTGCAGCTTGGAATCACTGAACTTGTATAAATAAAAACAAAGTGTACAAATGCTACACATACCAAATTTTGATTCCAATTTTCAGAATATCTTCTTTTATTTTTAGATGAATCTACGTTCTGTATTTACTGTAGAACAACAAAGGATTTTACAGCGTTATTATGAAAATGGAATGACAAATCAAAGTAAAAATTGCTTTCAGCTCATATTACAGTGTGCACAGGAGACTAAGCTGGACTTCAGTGTAGTCAGGGTAAGTATTGAGGTCTTACACTTGAATTTATAGCTGTTTATTTCAAGTGATATTTGTTTAAAATGAGAAAACAATTCAGGGCATGAAGTCACTAACTTTATAAACAACTTCATTTCCCTGGTATAACAATAATAATTTTAAAAAGTTTGCAGTATAAACATACTTTTTAAATATTCCAGTTTTTTTATAGTTTTATTTTTATTTATTTATTTATTTATTTTCTCAAAAGTTGCATTTTAATACATGTTATCAAACATAATAGAAAAAAACTAATTTTCAGAAGCTGTACACACTATTTACTGAAAACATTTGTTGAGGCAAATAGACAAAAAAATGTTACAATCATAATTTTTCTAACTTTGCACAAAATTATAAGCAGATTACATTCTTCATATTAAACATCTTTATATGCACTTTCAATGAACAGTATATATATATATTTATATATATTTTTTATCAACCATCTTTATTGATCTTATGCTTCCTTTAATCCCCAAATTAATCTTGATATAACCCCCCAAATGACAGTGAAAGGGGCATTTTCCAAGGGAATTCTGTGTACCTATTTTTGTTACTGTTGTATTTGAAGATTTCCTCAGGCAATCATGACTTTAGTATTTTTGTCTTTTAAGGAAAACCTATTCTTTTTTTATTCTAAGTAAAATGCACACACTTTGATGATTAGCAAGTGAGGGACAAGAAATACCAAGGGAGGAAATTATCACAATCTTAGTTGTTCAGCTGTAAAAAATCAGAACTGTTACACATTCATGAAAGGCAGTAAGAATGTGATAGAGAGGAAGCAACACACAGATCTAACAGAACTAGTCATGGATTTGACTGAATGTGTAGGTCCTTTCGTGTTTCTTTAAACATGCTACAAATCCTCTTGTCTTGAAATGTTAGTGATTGAAAGATTAGCAACTTTCCCATCTTTGGCATTCAGTAGGGTAATTTGGGAAAGAGAAAGGATTTCTGTTTTTAAGTTTATTTTGCTGTTCCATTACCTTCAAAGACTCTAAAGATAAAAATATTTGATATGCAGAATTCTTTGAAAAAACATTTCTTAAAGACTGAAGAATATCTTCACCTTAAAATATGGAATTACACCACCAATTCTAGGGGAAAATATCTATCATTCTCAGATTTGTGTAAGAACTGGAAATCTATTTATTGCTCTAAATACACTGCTTAAAATTACCTTTACTAAACTTCAGAGGAAAATGTTTAATTCCTTTAAAAAGTAATATAAAATTAATGTGAAAATATTTCAGATTGGTAAGCTTTCATTTTATAAATACAAACTCTGTTTTTCCTATAGCAATTTTCTTTTTTTAGCCTGTATCTTGCATTACCTTTAAGTGAAAAGCTTTCCCAGGCAGTTGCATTATGGGCTATCTTTTATATTTTCAGTTTGTTTTTTAAAATATTTTTAGTTGTAGATGTACATAATATCTTTATTTATTTATATTTATGTGGTGCTGAGGATTGAACCCAGTGACTCATGCATGCAAGGCAAGCGCTCTACCACTGAGCTACAATCCCAGCCCTCCAATTTGTTATTACAATATTCCCTTCATGATTTACCTACTTGATTGTGCTTGAATACTGAGATTTTTGAAATGCAGCTATTTATACTCCAATTGTAGGATTACAAGTATAACGTTATATAAGGTAGAAGGAGTTCTGTAAACAGATTTATTAGCTCCATTCCAGGAGAATATAAATTGGACATAAATTCAGACATCCTAATGTAAATACAAACACAGTTTTGATAACTTTTACATTCAAAGGGAAAGGGAGTTGTTTGTAGATTCATCAGTTTAAAAAAAAAAACAAAAAATTTTCTTTCCTTCATATTTTGCCAGGTCTATATGTACTAACTTGGAAGACAGCTGTCTTTATTATTTTAATAGAGCATTTGTTGTGTTATCTTTCAAAATAACTCAAGTTCCACTGTATTAAGAATTTGATCCCAATGTAAAGATAAAAGATGAAAATATCCAAGCAAAAATAAATATAATGGGGTAAAGAAAAAAGGTAAAAAAGAATGAGGCATAGAAAAAGGAAAAGTGATTTGTAGACTGTGAATTTCTGAGAACTAAGATAATTTTATGGACACTAATTATTGACTTAAATTTTATTTTTTCCTACATAGTGTTGCATTTTAAATTCCTCACCTATAATTCTCATTTTATTGATTCATGTAAGGTGTTTTATTCATTCTCACCAAGGAGGCATTTACAATGGGAATTACCTACATCTAATAAACATTGGTAAATTTTGGATCTTATAACTGAACAACCTTTGGTGAACTTTAATTAATTTGGGGAACTCTCAGGAAATGAATTTTCTTTATAATCAACAATTTTATGTGGGAATATTTCTTAAGTCTATAGTTTTGTGCTTTTCTTCAAAAGAAAATATGGAAAGTAATTGAACTTTTACTTTTTGATACATGTTTTTTATTATAGAAATCGATTATCATACTGGGTGATAAAATAATAATGCTCAAAACTTGATCATGTATGTGGGTTATTTTCACCTTTATTAAATAACCTCAAACTACTATTTAATGATTTCTTACATGGACTTTATGTTTTTTTCTTTTTTCTCTTTTTTAATAAGTAATGTTTAGTGAACATTTTCAGTTTAGTGATATCAGGGTGCCTGCCGTTGACCACTTCTACCACCAATGCCCCTTCTGTTTTGTTGTTTCTAATTTGCTGTAATATAGGATACCAGATTTTTTCAAGTTACATATAAATTCATAAAAAGTAGATTCTAAGTTTAGGGGTTCTCCTTTAGTGAACTACATGAGTCTTGTTATATCTGTGTTGTCTGTGTTCTTGAAAGTGAGGGTGATATCTATGTTGATAGATAGCTGTGTTTCATATGTATCTGATATTATTCTAGTGTATTTTTCTTCTTGATGGGAACATAATGTAAATATTTACTAAAACACATAATCAACTATATATAATATACATCTACATGTGTAAATCTACAAAATTATTGAAGTCATAAATTTGCAATGCACTAAGATTGTTCTTGTACTTCCTAAGTTAGCTAATGTGTGATGAGAATACAGTACATTATGGAATTTTTGAAAGATGAACAGAGCTGCCCTCCATATATAAGTGTTCTTGAATTCAAATTTTATCTGTTCACTATGCTTTTCCATTGAATTTTTTCAATATAATGCTCACACAATTTTGTTAAAATTATGTACAAATATGTTGTCATGTTTCATATATATATATATTTAATTTGAAAACCCATGGCATTGAAACTGATTTAGAATATTCGTAAAATTCACCTTTCTGGGAATTTTATCTTCCAAAGATATTTTCTGTTATGTATTTCTGTATAGTATATACTTTGAAATCTTTTTTCTCCCTTGTCTTCTGTGACATTTACACTTATATGTCCTTTGACTTCTAATCTTGTCTCTGCTGTTTCATGAAAGTAAACCAGAGTAAGTTTAAAATTCCCACTTCCTCATGTTAAGCAAAATGAAGCATTATGTTTTATAGAATGTTTTCTTTATGGCAGAAATAATTATAAAATAAAATGGATAGTAGATATGTTTTAGTAGTTTCTAACCACTACACCTGGAGTAGTGGAAGAGGACTATATATTTTTTTCATTGATAGTAACTTTAGTAACAACTCATATGTTTGAAGTGAAGGGGAAATTACATGTGTAAATAATACAAATACATACATACTATATCCTTCTTCCCTATACCAAGATAATAACCCTGTCCTGAGTTACTCTAATGAATTATATACATCATGATTCTTTTTTTTTAAACCACAGCAAGAACAAGTGTAAGTTTATTCTGCAATGTACCTCTATGTGCATGCAGTTTCACAAGATAAGGCTATGAACGTATGAATAGAGATTTGAATGGTCATGATACATATTTCGTACTATACCTAATCCAATGAGCTCATCAGTGAATCACCAGCGACCGTCTCTTGTATACCTTGGTATTTTCAAGTCTCTTTCTAAACCAATGTTATTGATCTCTCTAATCGAAGTTTT
>CM053417.1:60980842-61016775 GCA_028644305.1 Xerus rutilus
CTGTTACAGTTGTATCCAGGTTTATTTGGGGCACTTTCTTCCCTTGTTTTTTCATGTTGATTGTGTATCTTCCTTTCTTGAAATACCAATCTGAGGTATTGTGGCTTCTATCCTGTAATGTTGTATTGACACTCCAGATTACCTGTGTCTCACCTTGGAGCTACTTCTGTTCTCCCAGTGTCCCCAGATGGGCACTACTGTCACTAAAGTTGGTGGCGGAAGTAGTGGATGTACCTCTGGAGTGCAGTGGGAGTGGCCTTGGCTGGGCTCCTGAGGCGGCCCCTTAGGGCTGTTTTGGCCCTCTCTTGCACTCCTGCTGGTGAACAGGAACTCTGGAGCGGAAGTAGAGGCAGGCTCAGGTCTCATTTAGGCAGAGTCACAAGCTGGAGATTTTGTGCGTGACCCTTACCATGAGTATGAGCTCCCCTGGGGTTAGAGGTTAGCAGGCTCTGGTCTGCCTTCAACTGGGCACCCTGGCATTCCCACTGGAACTCTGGAGCGGAACTGAGGCAGGCCCAGAGCGCACTAGGGTGGGGCCTCTTCACGCTGGAGTCTCTGGAGGCCACTCTTTCCCTGGGTGTGCTTTCCTCTGTGGCTGTTAGCAATCAGACTCTGGTCAACCCTTAGTTGGACACCCGTGGAGTTTCCTGAGGGTGGATCTGGGCCCTCTGCAGCTCCTGCCGGACCCCGGGAACTCTGGAATGGAACTGAGGCAGACCCAGTCTGCCCTTGGATGGGGCTGCCTCGCGCTGTTGTCTCTGGAGCGACTCTTGCCCTGAATTTGGGCTCCCCAGTATCTAGAGGTAGTTGACCCTGGTCTCCTTTTGGATGGACAACTGTGGAGGTTCCTGAGGGCGGATCAGGGCCCTCTGCAGCTCCTGCCGGTCCCCGGGAACTCTGGAGCAGAAATGGGCCGGGTCCAGGCTGCCCTTGGGCGGGGCTGCCTCATGCTAGGGTGTCTGGGGGGACTCTTATCCTGAGTTTGGGATCCTCAGTGGCTCGAGGTGGCAGTTCCTGGTCTCCCTCTTGCTGGACACCCGTGGAGGTTCCTGCGGGCGGATCTGGGCCCTCTGCGGCTCCTGCTGGTGCACTGGAGCTCTGGAGCGGAAGTGTGGCGGGCTGTCTCCACTGGGGTCTCTGGAGTGACTCTTGCCCTGAATTTGGGCTCCCCAGTGGCTAGTGGCTGAGGCTGTGTGCCCACAGGAGCAGCTGCGAAGGGATCTGCGTGGTTGGGTGGGTGCTGGAGCCAGGAACCCTGTGTAGAAGCAGGCCCTACCCGGGGCGAGCCCTGGGCTGGGGCTCTGAGCCGGCGCAGCTGAGCTCTGTCACCGCTTCCTGCCGAAGTCACGCTGCTTGTGGCAATGGCTGCTGCCTGGTGGCCCTGCTTACACACGCAAGTGAAATTCCTGCCGGGGTAGCTGTAGGATGATGTCCAGAAGCTGGCTGGGAGATGGTATTTCCACAACTTCAATCTCTGGCTCTGGAGAGACTTACCACAGCGTCTGCCTAGGCCACCATCTTGGAACCTCCTCCCTATGTGTGCTCTTAAATTTAATGTAAGTCTCTTGTATGCCACCTATTGTTGAATCTTGCCCCGCTCCCAATCCATTCAGTCTCTTTCTGCTTAGGAGGATTTAGTCAATTTATACTTAAAATACTATTGATTGGTAAAGACTTAATATTGTAATTTGTTACTTTTTCTGATTTTTTGTAGTTCTTTTGTTCCTTCTCACCATCTTCCTGTGTGATTTGATGATTTTTGTAGTATGATGCTTGATTCCTTTTTGTTCATGTCTTGTGTATTCACTAGAGATTTTTTTTCTTTTTACCATGAGTCTTTCATAAAATGTAAAATAATTGTCTTAAAGCCTTTGTTTAATAAATCCAATGCATGCATTTCTCCAGGGACAATTGTTTGAGATTTATTTATTTTCATTGAAAAAGCAATAAATTCCTGGTTCTTTATATTTTTTATGAATTTTTAAAATTAGTTATTTTGAATAAATGTACATCTAGTCTTTGCATTCTGGCTCCATGCTGTTGGAGATATTCACTTATCAGCATAGCATGGCATTTTATAGTCTCTTGGGTCTTTTCTTTATGTCTTCCCTGAGCCTGTGTCCGTGATATTTACCAGTTCCTCTGTGTGCATAGCTGCTTTTAATGATCTTAATTTGCCTAAGGGTCTCAATCCTACTTCTTCCAGAGCCTCTAGCTTTCTATTATATTCCTCAATCAGTAGTCTATTTCTCCATTTTTGTGGTCTGTTGACTCCTTATGGTTTTCATAAATCTTGCCAATAGCTTCTTACAAATTTTCCTAGCTTGATATTTGAGTTATGCCACTTTTGGATATCTGAACTACAGATAAGGAAATAAAGAGATCAATTCCTTATATAGCTCCCAGGAAGGTTAGAACTTTGAGAATTAAATCACATTCAGTCTGATTCTTGTTCACAGAGGAGACTGGGCATTAAGACACTATTTCCTCAAAACTGTTCAGCCACACCACAAAGTGGATGTGAGAAAGGCTATAATAATGCCATGAAATTTCACAAACGTTTGAATGTGGCATTTTCTTGATTGGGTATTTGCTTGGTTGCTCTAGATTTTAAATGATTTTCATTTCTATTACAAAGTTATTTTAGTCAGCCATCAATTCTTTATTTAATGTTTCTAAAAGGGGGAGAAGGGTGTAGAGCTTCTTAGTACTTCATCTTCCTGACTTCTCTTTGCTGTTTGTATTTTAAATTACAGAGTACATATAGAGTTAGTGCAACAAATAACCAGAGTGTTTCCTTTAAAAGCCTATCTTTTGATTCAATATAAAATTGTGTGTAAAGCAGATAAGAAATGATTCATGGTAAGAACATGAGTCCAGTCCAGCAAAAATGATAGATTAATAAAAATAATAAATCTTTGCTGTTGTTTGGAGATCTGATCTCTGATTACACCTGTAATAAACCATTTCATTTCAGTTATAAAAGTATAATTAGAATTAAATTTGTAAGTGTTTAACCCTCAGGACCTTTGAATCAGAAGATAATCATCCACATATTAATTAATCTTATTTTACTTATATCCTTACATTATATTAAACAGTCAATATTCCAGAAATGAGGATTGTAATGTTATGGTTGAGTACTTTTGTAATTTCATTGAAAGATCTTATAGTTACAGTTTCCCTTATCTTAAACTCTATAAGATTTAACTAAGATAATATAGAAAAAATCCCACTTGGGATGTCAATTGTGGGAACTTTTCAAGTTAATAAACCTCTTAAATACAGTTTTCCATCATTTAATAGGTAGAATTTCATGTACTTAGTAGAGTTAGTTGCTTGCTCAAAAGTGGTAGTATTAAAAATAATCTGTAAAGATAAACTAATTGCTTAAATCTTTGCTGGAGACTTGATGCAGTGAAGAGAGGAGAAGATTTTAATATATGCCAGGACACCTTACTTTAATCCAGAACACATTGTTCTCAACCAGAAGCAATGATTACTCTCCTCCCTCCAACTTCTTACCCCATGCAACAGTCTGCTGGATATTGCCACTCTTGGCCTTTTGTTGAGTTTCAGAAAGTCATAGCTAGTGAATAATGAAGGCCCAAATTTATTCAATCAATCAATCAACAAATATTTATTAAGTGCCTATCATATACCCAACAGTGTTCTCTGTGCTGTATACCTCATAATTAAAAAACACATAGGGGACCCTGCCAATTAAGCAGAATGATTGATAGGTTCTCATGCTCAGCTAATACCAAAACAATTCGTGGAAAGCTAAAACATTGGTTTATGAATCTGTTACAGCTGAAATTTCTGAGAAAACCAGTTATTTCCTAATTGTTTTAATAAAATTACATTTAATAAAACACTAATTAGTATAATTCTCAATTTTCCTGGCTCACATAACAGTATATTCAGATAGTAGCAATAAATACATAAATTTATCTAAATTTTTAAAAATAGTGTATTTGTGATATTTGCAGAAACATCATTATAACAAAGGTTTTTGAAATGAAACAAATGCTTTTATATATTTGATCTCTGTGTGATTACTAAACAGAGTCATGTCTAGTGTCTAAATGGTACAAAACGGAAGAGTAAAGGTTCATTTAAAATCCTCTAAATGATACATAAAGATTACCTATATACATACCTTCTTGTGCATTTACAACCACATAATCAGTATATATAATGTAGCATTAATATTCTGATATACAGTATATGATTTTGTATGATGTTATAGTTCAATTTACAAAATTTAACTATGCGTATACTGTGACTCTTGTTTATATCCAAATAAGCGTGTTACCTCTTTTAGCATATTCATTCTTAGCCATAAGATCTAGATTTCAAACAGCAGATAATTCCTTGCATTTGCAGAGAGAGTTGTGATCCTCCATTAAATTGAGCAGGTCATCCACTGTGGAAGGCAGTTTTATGATAGCCATGAAAAAACTATTCCTATTATCTCTAAATTGTCTAGATTTTTTTATCATATGCATATGACATTTCTTTTTTTTTTGTCTTTGCTCTTGAATGATTTTTTTTACTTTATTTTTTTCCCAAAAGTTGCATTTTAATACATGTTATCGAACATAACAGCAAAAAACAAATTTTCAGAAGCTGTACATATTTCTTTAGAAATATCTATTATAGTTCTCTTCTCAATTCCTGCCTCTCCTACCCTATTTTCAATTGTGGTTACTTCTTGCCAAAACTATTTTAAAAGTTGTCATAATCCTTCAATTCACTATACACATATAGGCAAACTAAGCTTCCTAATATAAAAAACTACAATTCTGACAGTGGAACATATCTACTTGAGGATCTTCAATGACTCCCCATTTTGTGCAGAATTACTTATAAATATATCTGGGAATTGTGGCCTCTGCAAAATGTTCTCAACCTCCATTTTTAGTTCTAGTTAAACTGACCATTCCCTAAACACATCTTGTCCTTTTATTCCAATGTACTTATGCTGTTCTTTTTCCCTGAAATACACTCTTGATTTTTGTCCAACAAAATTTTACCTATCCTTTAAGTTTTAGCTGGGATAACAATCCACAAGTGAGTGTGATTTGGCCACATTTTGAACTCCTTTTGTACTTCAGTTTTTATACCTCATTATGACACTTATCATGGTTTGTGTTTCTTGTTATTTGTTTTTTTTATTTTATTTGTTTTTTTTATTTCTCACTATTTTGTCAAGGCTGGGCTATAACTCATGATCCTCCCACCAAGGCTTTCCAAGTAGCTGGGATTAAAAGCATGACAACATGCCCATATTTCATAGTTTCCTTTATATAGTCCTTTGTGTACCTGTCTTCTCTATTCCTCTCAAATTTAAGTTCTTGCCCTCCAGGAAATTACCTTTTATTCCTGTAGCACCCAAAATAGCACATTCTACTGTCTCCTATTGCCATCCCCCTTCCCTTCATTCTCCTCTGTCTAATCTATTGAATTTTGATTCTTCCTGTCCTCACTCTCTTTTTGTGGATTAGCTTCCACATATCAGAGAAAACATGTGATGTTTGTTTTTTGGGGGGATTGGCTTATTTCACGTAGCATGATAGTCTCTAGATCCATCTATTTACCAGCAAATATCATAAAATCTCTCTTTTTTATGACTGAGAAATATTCCATTGTGTGTATGTACCACATTTTCTTTATCCATTCATCTGATGAAGGGCACCTAGGTTGGTTATATTGCTTAGCTATTGTGAGTTGATCTACTATAAATATTGATGTGGCTGTGTCATTGTAGTATGCTGACTTTAACTCCCTTGGATATATACCTAGGAGTGATATATGATATACCTAGGAGTGGCATAACCAGGTCAAATGCTGATTTCACTCCTAGTTTTTTAAAAAATCTTTATTTTTAGTTGTAGGTGGACAGAATAACTTTATTTTATTTTTATGTGGTGCTGAGGATCGAACCCAGTGCCTCACGCGTGCTAGGCGAGTACGCTACCACTGTGCCATAACCTCAACCTCATTCCTAGTTTTTTTAAGGAATCTCCATACTGCTTTCCAGAGTGTTTGCACCAATTTTCAGGCCCACCAGCAATGTGTGAGTGTATGAATTACCTTTCAGATTGAAGCTAACAATCAACTGACTTTGCAAACCCAAATATATATTGGTGGAAAATTAATATTTTGCTGAATTATACTTGTGTACAGTGCAAGAAACATGTGCTTGGGGTTTGCAACATTGCAAAACTTCACTACTAATGCTAAACACTGGTCTGAACTTAAAAAAGAACATTTTAAATAGACATCATCATCAAGCAATAGATGAAAAGTATGTGCTATAAATCATTTAAACATATTACCTGTATTTACTTTCCAAAATCAGCAGTAATGAAATCATTACTGCATGTGCCTTCTTAATACATATCTTAGGCCTACAGTACATCTATTGCTTGATGATGATACCTATTTAAAATGTTCTTGAAACTTTTTCATTTATTCCACAGAGCATTGCTTTTTATTTTAATTATTATATTGCCAATAGATTCCCAAATCCCCAATATGGCACTAGCAATTCCAGAGCCTCCACAATGTCCTAGATACTTTCTTGAAATTGCAGGAAAACTTTGCACCACTTCTAATTTTTTTTCCACAAATGAAACCCATTTAAATATTTTGGGATCAAAAAAATTTCACATTTGTAGAATATGCTCTGAATGCAAACATATCTTGAAATCATGTATAATTTTTGGTGTTGATCAACATTATATGTAGTGTCAATATATACTTTACCAAGATTTCATTTGTTCTTTTCACAGATTTCAGGAAACCTTACTGTGCCTTGGATTACAGGGTGTTCTAGAAAAAGAGCAGTAAGTAATCTTTCATTTAAAGAAAAAATGTTTTTTTGTCTTCTGTTGTTAATAGGAATGCCATTGAGAAAATTGCCATGATTTTTGTAAAGCTGGCAAAATTTAACCATTATAAGACTGTCTCAATGAATGTATTTTTATTTCATAATATTTATGTATACTACGAAGGTATCTTAAGTATAGTAATCAACACTCTGAAAAATTGGTGGGTAGTTTTTTTCTGTTTTAAAAATATTCAAAGGTAATTTGTAAAATATCATATTTTCCTACATTTAATTAGCCTGGTTAATTTGATCATGTAGTCAAACTATGATTGATATAAAAGAAATCAGTTGGTATTAAATTATTTAGTATTTTAATGAAATTCAAGTTTTAGAAGGGATAGTAACTAGTGCTTAAGAATCATATTTTTTCCTCTGGCATTTTGCTGAAACTTATGATTTTTTAATGTTACTATAACAGAAGTTCAGAAGTAAAACTGTTTTTTCAAAGAACAGAAGTAAAATTTTGTTTTTTCAAAGAACCTAATTCAGATGATTTGAATATGGTCCATTAATATGTATTTTAACAAGTATTACAGTATATTGTGATGTAATAAGTACATAGGTAGTAAAGTATTAAAGGGTTTTTATCCATAAAAAAGAGAAAAATAGAATTTTAGAAAGATAACTCAGGCTTCCATATGATGAATAGATATGGAAATAAATAAAAGTTGAGCCAGGACTTCAGTATTTGACAGTATTGTCTAGATTCCTCTCTCCCTCTTCTTCCCCTGAAAGTAGAACTATAAACTCTGGGAAATAATACAAGTGACCACCCATGGAGAATTCTGAAAGGTGGAAAGAAGAACATGACTGGTTAGGGACTCCAGGACTTGGAAGAACTATAATGTGCCCCCCCCACGCACATTTAATAGTAGATGGCTACCTAAGCTAAGCAACTCATCACCCCCAAACAGGCAACAGAAAGAAGTTGGATAGTCTCATTATTCCCCCATGTGGAACAGGTGTCCACATGAAACTTGCAACATTGGCAAGGGAGATAAATTTAAAGTCCCCACTGACATTAAGCAGCCAGGAAAAGTGTTTTCCTTCTGAAGGCTTGAACCTCCCCTCCTTCTCTTGGAAGTACTAGACAGCAATGCCAAAGAAGATACTGCAACAGAGCAGACAGGCCTGCAAAGCCTCTTTGTCCCTATAAGCTAGATAATTCTTCTGTTCACCTAGAAAATTAAGTGGCTGGTCAGCACTAGAAAGAGGGGCCAAGCCAAAGAAAACACCCATCCCTGGAAGTGCTCTATTAATCCCTGAAGAATGGTGAATCCATTTTCCCACCTAAAAACAATGATCTGGTGGTTGGCACTAATAGTAGGAATCGCCTCACAAGTACCTGGGCTGGATAAAGTAGTTCTGTCTCCTTAAGTGGCACTAGGAAGGATCAGTGGAAGCCCCAGTACCATCAGATAAATGCAGTATATACAAATAAAACCTCAGAGGTTCTGAAAATTTTATCACTAGAATCACAATCCATAAAATTAGCCCAGGACCTGTATGCTAAACCTGAGTGACTGTCTGCTTAAGTAAAAAAGATTAAATAAAAGTGAAAGTCTCCTAAACTACTGACTAATGTTCAGGAAACAGTCAAAAATCACCCATCATACAAAGAAACAGGAAAATCAAAAATCACAGCTTGAATGATAAAGTTCAATCAACAGAAACAAACACTAAGATGAATTATATGATGGAATTACCTGACAGATATTTTAGAACATCAGTTTCAAAAATGCTTCCTCATACAATTACAAATTATCTTGAAGCAATGAAAAAATAGAAAACCTCAATAAAGCAGTAGAAGTTATCAAAGTATTGTAGAGCTGAAAAATGCAGCTAAAATTGAAAACTTCCTAGATGGTTCAGTATTAGATTGTAGATGAAAGAGAATGGAATCAGTAAATTTGATAATAGATTACTAGAACTAAAATACATAGAAGAACAGAAAATATTTTTGGTATGTTTTGACTGAAAAATAATGGACTGGATTTTATTGTATGCTAATTATATCTCAGTGAAAAAAGTATGGAGGTTACTCACAAAACTAGAAAATAGGGGGCTGAGGTTGTGGCTCAGTGGCAGAGCGCTTGCCTCGCACGTGTGAGGCACTGAGTTCGATCCTCAGCACCACATAAAAATAAGTAAACCAAATAAAGACACTGTGTCCATGTAGAACTAATATATATATATATATATATATATATATATATATATATAACTAGAAAATAGAACCACTAGCAATCACACTCATGAGTGTATAGTTGAAGGAATTGAAATCAGCGTGTCAAAATGTCATCTCCATACATATTTTATTTCAGTACTATTAAAAATAGCCAAGGTATGGAATCAACCTAGGTGTCCACTGATGGATGAATGGGTAAAGAAAATGTGGTATATATATAGAATGGAATATTATCGAGCCACAGAGAGTGAAATTTTGCCATTTTCAGAAACATGGATGTAACTGGAGGACATTATGTTAAGTGTAATGAGTCCTGCACAGAAAGACAAATGTGTCATGTCCTCAGATTTGTGGAAGATAAAGTTGGTCTAAAAGAAGGAAAAAACAGAATTGTTGTTACCAGAGCTTGTGAACTGTATAGGGGAGGGAGGGAAGAAATAAGGATGGTTAATGGACATGGGAGCAAAGTTGGATGTTGTATAGCACAGTGGAACAACCATGGTGACAAAAAATAATTGAATATTTTGGCAATTGCTAATATAAGAAATGTGAAATCACATTTCATAACTTTTATATTGTGTATGTATTAAAAATTTTTGCTTATAGTTACTTCTAGTACTTTTATATTAAAATTGAAAGTGAGTTTAATACTGCCCTTACATTATTACAGTATTTGTCTAGAAATTTACAAATAGAATTTGTTTTCATATGCTTTCATTTTGCCATTTAGTGCTTCTTTATTTCAACTGAGGAACTCCCTTCAACATTTCTTCTAAGGCAGATATGATGGTGATGAATTCCATCATCTTTTGTGTATTTTAGAAAGTCTTTATTTTTACTTCATTTATGAAGAAAAATTTTGTTGAGTATTCTTAGTTGGCACTTTTTTTAGTTGAAGCACTGTGAATATATCATCTCACTCCATTTTGTCAGACTAGGTTTCTTCTATGATATCTGCTGATGATGGGGGTGCTCCTTGTACGTGACACTTGGTTTTTCCCTTGCCGCTTTCAAAATTGTCTCTTGTCATTGGCTTTAAACAAGTTGATTGTAATGTATCTTGTTGTAAACTTGTCAGGATTCATTTTGTTTAAGATATTTTGAGAGTCGTAAGTCTGAATGTCTATATTTCTCCTTAGATTGGGGTAGTTTTTTGCCTTTTTTATTTAAATGATCTTTCTTTTATTTCTCTTCCTGTTCCACTTTGAGACTCCTATCATACATATATTGATTCACTGGATGACACACATTACTCTCTTAGATTTTCTTCACTTTGCGATTCTTTTTTTCATCCTCTGATAAATTTCAAATGGCATATTTTTGAGTTCAGTGATTTTTCAGCTTACTCAAGTCTTCTGTTGAACTGTTCTAGTAAGGTTTTAGTTCTATCATTATATTACTCAATTCCGTAACTTCTAATTAGTTCTTTTTTTTCCTTCTCTTTCTTATTTGTTTTTTTTTTTAATTTTTTTAATTTTTTCTCAAAAGTTGCATTTTAATACATGCTATCAAACATAACAGAAAAAAACAAATTTTCAGAAGCTGTACACACTGTTCACTGAAAACATTTGTTGAGGCAAATAGAAAAAAATTGTTACAATCATAATTTTTCTAACATTGCACAAAATTATAAGCAGATTAAATTCTTCATATTAAACACCTTTATATGCACTTTCAATGAACAGTATATATATATATTTTTTTATCAACCATATATATATATTTATATATATTTTTTATCAACCATCTTTACTATACCCATTCCCCTTTCCTGCCCCCCGCCTCCCCCATGTCACGTCCAGTGTTCCTCTATTTCTCTTATGTTTCCCATTCCCACCTCCCTTATTCATCAGCATCCACTAATCAGAGAGACCATTCGGCATTTGGTTTTTTGGGATTGGCTTACTTCACTTAGCATAATGCTTTCCAGTTTTCTTAGTTCTTAATTATTATTTTCATCTCCTTATTAATATTCTCCTTCTGTTCATGAATCATTTTTCTTTGTTCGATTCAATTGTTCATCTGTTTATCTCTATAACATATTCTTTTTAAAAGATTATTTTTAAAAATATTTTAATTGTCAGTGAACCTTTATTTATTTATTCATTCATTCATTCATTCATTTGTTCATTTATATTTGGTGCTGAGAATCTAACCCAGTGCCTCATACATGTGAGGCAAGCATTCTGCCACTGAGCCAAATGGCTTGGGAGTCTGAGACAGGAAGATCAAGAGTTCAAAACCAGCCTCAGCAACTTAGAGAGGCCTTAAGCAACTTAGCGAGATCCTGTCTCTAAATAAGATACAAAGGTTGAGGGTGTTGCTTAGTGGTTAAGCACCCCTGGGTTCAATCCCCAGTACAAGAAAAATGTTATTTTGAATTATTTGCCTGGAAATTCATAGATCTCTTTTTATTTATGGTCAAGTACTTCATATTTATTTTGTTAACTTGATTGTGTTGCCATTCCTGATTCTTAATATTCCTTATAACTTTCAGTTGGTGTCCATGCATTTGGAAAAAAGAGCTTCTCTCCTCTTTACAGATTTTGAATGAGAAAGAACTTCACCAGTCAACCTAGCTAGAAATTCCAGGTTGCCCCAGTTATCCAGTGTGTTGTTGTTGTTGTTGTGTTTTCAGAAGCCCATTATCTCTGTCTTCATCCTCTGTCTGACTATGTCAGTTCTTTAAATACTTCATGTGAGGAAAGACAGAAAATGGAACCTTTGATGCTGCAATGAAAGACCAGGGAAGTTGCAACCATGCTGTACTTCTCTCAGGCGATCAGTGGAGGGATCTTAATTCTGCACCTTCTCAGATCCTTGAATAAAAGTCCTAGTCACAGTTGCCCAAAATGCCTAGACTATGCCATTTTCTTCTTATTCCATTTAGACCGAACATAATCCAGCTCCTCAGGAAGCATAATGAAGTATCAGGGACATAGAAGTCTAACTCCAGTTCTCCCTCATTTTTAAAGGAGAGATCTCAATTTGGCACCTTATCCAAACGTCACAAAGCTGTCCCAGAAAAGTGCCAGAACCCCTCCCTATCTGCCCCTGGAATCTGAGTTTTGCCAGTTCTTTCAGCATTCTGTGTGAAACAAAATTAATCTGATCCTTGGAATGTACTGAAAGGCCAGAGATGTTGGATATTTGCCTTCGGCCATGGAGGAGTCACATCTTTTTGGTACACAGTTGTGTCAACTAGAGGGATGGTCTGATGTGAATATAGTTATATTGTTCTTTTTACATGTTTCTGGGCAGCTGATTTTGGTTTCATTCTTATCTGGGGGTTTACTGTAAATTCTCAACTGGATTCTGGACCTCTCATTAAGATATATTTACTTACATCACTGTTGAATCTGCATTTACTTGGGGAAGTAAGAGCAGCAACTACATAATATGGCATCTTACTGACATCTGAAATGGTCTTATTAATAATTTTTATATTCATGTATGTGCATAGAAATATTATATAATATTCATTCCACTATTAATTACATGTTGAAATGATAAGACTTTAGACATAAGTTAAATAAAATTACTAATGATGTATATCTAATTGGAAGATAATTATTAATGAAATAATTACATAATCAAATATAAAACAGCAGTTGTGACAAATGGTCATGTTTATCACTTTTTAGGTTCTTTTACAAACCAACTTTACCCATAGAATAAATATAATCACTATCTCTGGAAATTCTTACACCCCACATCCAATAAAAATTTAACCAGTTTTAACAGCTGTCAGCCAAATGCTACCAAAAACATACAAGTAGTTAAGTTCAGCTTATCACACATTGCAGTAAATGAAAAAAAATACTCTGGGTAACCATGAAATATTTCAGTAACAGCATGTTAGAAATAACATTTTAGAGGACTTGGGCTTTATTTGGATTATTTTGAGGAGGGGACAGTGGTGTAAGAGTTTACTCCTGGTTGAATGCTATTGAAAAGTAGTGACAGTTATGTCATTGGGTATTTTGTTGGTAGCATAGCAACCTCAGTTGTGTCAGTGATTTGATAAAATTAAGAAATAGCTTTGTTTTTCATAGCCTCTGAGCAATATATTTTTATTTATATTTAAATTAAATTTATTTCAACTGTTACATAAAATTTGTATTAATAGGGTAGCATGATATTTCAGTGTATGTATACATTTTGCAAAATTTGAATGTTTTTTCAAATATTGACAATTTCATTATGGTGAAAACTTGCAATATACTTTCTTCTAGCTTTTTAAATGTAATGGTTCATTATTGGTTTCTATGATCTCAGTTCATTATTGTTTCCTTCAGTCACTTGCTCTTATCTGGCTTTAACTTAGTACTCATTGATATACCTGTCCCTGTCTTATACTCCCATGACCATTCCCCAGCCACTCAGCCACTGTTAACCAACATTCTATTCACAACTCCAAAGAGATCAGTTTTTGATTTTTTTTGTCAGATTCCACATGAGATCATGTGGCACTTGTCTTTCTGTGCCTGGTTTGTTTAACTTAACAATGACCTCCAGGTCTATCCATGTGGGCCAAAAATAACAGGATTTAATTCTTTTTATGGCTGAGCAGTAGCCCACTATATATATGCACTATATTTTCTTCATCTATTCATCCAATGATGGGCATTAAGGTTGTTTTTATTTTTTCCTATTAAGAGGGGTGTAATAAAGATGGGAGTACAAATATCCCTTGACATATTGATTACATTTTCTTTAGCTATGTACCCAGAAGTAGGTTTGCTGGATCAGATGGTGGTTCTATTTCTAGTTTGTTTTTTTTTTTTTTGAGAAAATTCCATACTACTCTGCATGATAACTGTACCAATTTCCATTCCCACCAATAGCATGCAAGGATTCTCTTTTCTCTAAATCATAATCAGGATTTGGTAGTTTTAGTCTTGTTGATAACATCTGTTCTTATTGAGTTGAGAAGACTTCTCATTGTGGTTTTAAATTACACTTCTCTGATGGAGATGTTGAGCATTTTTCCATATACCTGTTGACCATTTGTATGTCTTTTGAGAAATGTCTATTTAGGTCAATTGCCCATTTTAAAATTTGTTTTCTTTTTTTGGGAGAAGGGGATTTCTAATATTGAATTTCTGGAGTTCCTTATATAGTTAGATATCACCCCCATGTCAGCTGAAAGTTTAAAAATATTTTTACCATTATGTAGGTTGTCTCTCTACTTTATTGATCATTTCCTATAGTGTGCAGAAGTTTTTAGTCTGATTTAATCTCTTTTGTCTATTTTTTCTTCTGTTTCCTTTGGTTTTAGTGTCTTTTACAAAAAGTTCTTGCCCATTCCAATACTGTGAAATGTTTTTCCTGTTTTGTCCTAGTAGTGTTACAGTTACAGGTCTCACTTTTAACGTTAATCCATTTTGAGTTGACTTTCATAACTTGTGAGAGATAGGATCTACTTTCATTGTTCTGCATGTGAAAATCCAATTTTTCCAGCACTGTTTACTGAAAAGACATTTTTTCTTCCTTTCATGTTGTTAGTACCTTTCTCAAATCTTAATTGACTCTAGATACATGGGTTTACTTCTAGGACTCTATTCTGTTTCATTGACCTTACGTGTCTGTTTATGCTAGTTTTGTGTTGTTTGGATTACTGCAGCTTTGTATATTTTGAAATCAGTATAATGCCTTCTGCTTTGGTCTTTTGCCTCAGGATGGATTGGCTATTCAGAGGTTTTGTGGATCTGCATAAAACTTAGAATTTATTTCTAGTTCTACAAAGAATTACCATTGGCACTTTGATAAAGGTCATCAAATCTGTAGATCAACTGGTGTAGTCTGGACATTTTAATAATTCTAATCCATCAACAGAGAATGTCTTTCTACTCTTCTGTGTGTCTTTAATTTATTTCATTAATGTTTTATAATTTTCACTTTAGAGATATTTAATCTCTTTGTTTAATTGATTTCCTATTTTTAAATTTTTATACCTATTGTGTGTAGAACTATTCTCTTGATTTCTCTTTCAAGTACTTCCCTATTAGCACATAGCAAAGCTATTGATTTTTGTGTGTGAATTTTTTATCCTTCAAATTTTTTGAACTCATTTATTCTAACATTTTTGATAGAGTCATTGGGATTTTCTCTACATAAGTTCATGTCACCAGGAAACATAGAAAATACAACTTATTTTCCTGTTTGATTATCCTTCCTTTTTTCTCTTGTCTGCTTTCTCTGGCTAGGACTTCCAGAACTATGTTGAATAGAAATGGTGAAAGTGGGCATTCTTATCTCATTCCAGATCTTACAGAGAAGCATTTAGCATTCCCTCATTCAGTTTAAAGTTAGATTGTGGCTCATTATAATCTTGATTTAGATTGTAGTCTGTAATATTGACTATGTTCAAAATGAAAAAAAAAAGTAGCCTGCCTATGAGTGTCAGGCCTGCTTGTAATAATATTGAGGTCTAGCTGTGAACCTAAGATCCGTTTTGGTCATCAGCATCGGCTGTTTTTCTTTTTCACTATTATTCATCATAACTTCATTATGAACACTGTTTTGAATAGTTTATTTATATAAAAATTAATGTCCTTATATATAATTTTTAAAAATAATCTTTGTGAAACTGATTGTTAAATAGATACAAAAGTAAGGGTTCATGCAAGAAAAGAAAACATAACAATCTCAATATAAAAAATTGTTTAGACAGGTTTTAGAGGATATGAAAGAAAGAAGGAAGGAAGGAAGGTAGGAAAGAAAGAAAGAAGGAAAGAAAGAAACTGAAGCAGTAAGAATGTAAATGCAGTAATTTCTCTAGGATTTTGAATAAAAAGGGAAAATATGTATTTTCAGTACCTACAAACTTATAGAAGAGGATCTACTGAGCTGAGACTCAGATCTCTGAGTAGGATACTCTGCATGTTAGTGCTGGTACCTCTGGGAGCACAAAAAGGCTATTTCTGGGACTGTGGAAAAACAGGAACCAACTGTTGCCATTACCAACAATAAATGCCCAGATGAAGGTCTGTCTCTGGGATGATACTGATAGAAACTAGAAATGAAACAGTAAGAAACAAGTATCTTCTCAACTTTATTAGCCTTCCAGTCTCCTCTGTGGTTCACTGTTAAAAGAATCTCATGCAAATCCAATTGGTAAAAGCAGAATTATGCTTTGCAAACACAGCTTCAGAAAGGTGGTATGCAAGAATGTGTTTATAACTGAGAAAAATTAACTTTAAACATCAATACACAAAAAATGAAGAATTTTCCTATGCCTTAATTGTTTGTATTAACCAAGCCATATGAGTATATGCTGCCATCAGTGGATTGGAGCTAGTAGGGATTACAATATAATTTATTAAATCTGAAGGCTAACTTCTTTTGACCACAATATGATGTTTCATCTCATTTTTCTTATTATAATAAACTATTTATGTTTGTATATGCTACTCACATTGTACTGTGTCTCTACAGTAGTACAAACTACTGTAGTACATAGTGGACAATGTAGAACTTTACATTTTAAAGGTACATTGATATTATATCAGCCTTTTTTATTTGTAATTGACACATGCTAATTGTGCATATTAATGGAGTAATATTTTGATAAATGTGTGCAATCTATAATGATCAAATCAGTATAATTAGCCTATAACCCCAAACATCATTTCTTTGTAGTGAGAACATCCAAAATTCTTTCTCCTAGCTATCTTGAAACACACAATAAATTATTTTAAACTATAGTCACCCTACTGTATTGTGGAATACTAGAACCTACTCCTCCCATCTAACTATAATTTTGCAACTGTTAACGATCACCTCATCACCCCTCAACCCCTATTCTTCCTACCTCTAGTAACCACTGTTCCGTCTGCTTCTATGAGATCAACCATTTTAGTTTCCACATGAGTGGGAAAAATGCAATATTTGTCTTTCTGTGCCTGGATATTTTGTTGAATGTCCTCCAGGCTCATCCAAGTTGCTGCAAATAACAGGATTTCATTCTTTTTCATGGATAAACAATATTTTATTGTATTATATAACATATTTGCTTTATCCATTTATCCATTATCCTGGACACATAGGTTGATATATGTGTCAACTTTAGTGAATATAGCTGCAAACAACATGAGAGTGTCAATCTCTCTTTAACAGACTGATTTATTTTCATATATGTGTGTGTGTGTGTGTGTGTGTGTGTGTGTGTGTGTGTGTATAAAATCTCCAGTAGGGAGCTTGATGGGCTATATGGTGATTCCAATTTTAGATTATTGAGGAACTTCCATACTGTTTTCAAGATGGACTGTACTAATATACATTCCAAAGAACAAAGTTTGAGTTCCCCTTTCCTCATATACTTGCCACAATATTTTTGTCTTTTTGATGATAGATATCTTTACTGGGATGGGATATCTCATTGTGGTTTTGATTTGCATTTCCCTAATGTTGGATGATGTTGAGCATTCTTCAAATACATGTTAGCCATTTGTATGTCTTCTTCAAGAGATATTTATTCCACTAATTTACCCTCTATTGAATTATATTATTTTTTTTGCTATAAAATTATTTGAATTTATTTTTGAAATATCAATCTCTTGTCATTTGGATAGTTTGCCAATACTTTCTCAAGTTCTATAGGTTATCTCTTCACTATATCATGTTTTTGTTTGCTGTCCAGTATCTATCTAGTTTGACAAAATAACATGTATTTATTTTTGCTTTTGTTTCCTGGGTGTTTTTTTTTTTGAAATTTTTTTAGTTGTAGATGGACACAATATCTTTATTTTATTTATTTATTTTTATGTGGTGCTGAGGATTGAACCCAGTGCCTCATGCATGCAAGGCAAGTGCTCTACCACTGAGCTACAATCCCAGCCCCTTGTTTCCTGTTTTGATGGTTGTTCTAAAGAATATTTGCCTTTACCTATGTCCTGAAGCAATTTCCTTATTTTTTTTAGTAGTGTCATAGATTATTTCATTCTAATCATTGCAGAAATGTAGAGAGGTAAGTTGTATGTCACTATGTGGACTTTAGAGATGAGAAAAATAAACTAATGTCACAGTGGGTAAATGACTTGAATAATATTATATATGTAATAAATGATTAAAATTGTTTGAGAATTCAATTATCTTCTGACTTAAAGTCCCAAAATCTTAGTATTATAATTTGTATTACCGGAAGGAAAGGGGAAGGGTTCCAGTCTGTTTGGGATGGGTGTTCTCATCTTTTTATTTTAGTAGGAAGCAACTTTCTATTTTTATTTCTTTGGGGTCTTGATGTGCCTGGATCAAAGGAAAGTGGAAGTATGAAGGTGATTAAGTGTCTGTTTCATTCAGGTTTGGAAAGATATGGAAGCATAACCTTTTAAGCTGTTCACTAAAAATTCAAAGCTGATGGCAAAACCAGTCCCTTCAGCTTGTGGAATTCGGAATAAATTTGGAAAAAGCAGTAACTTGAAGATTTACCCTGTCAACATAGTGTTTCCCCACTGTGTATCACCAGAAGAATCATTGAAACATGTGTGTTGAGATAGGGGGTGATTATTAAAAAGTAAATGTCTGAGGCTGAGGTAATGGCTCAGCGGTTGAGCGCTTGCCTCGCATACGTGAGGCACTGGGTTTGATCCTCAGCACCACATAAAATAAATAAAGATATTGTGTTCATCTACAACTAAACAAAATATTTTAAAAAAACAAAAACAAAAACAAAAAACCTCTAAAAAAAAAGTAAATGTCTAAGCTGGGTGTGATGGTATACACCTGTAATCCCAGAGACTTGGAAGGCTGAGGGAGGAGGATTGCTAGTTTACTGGCCTCGGTAGCTTAGCAAGATCCTGATCCTAGGGAGTCAGGATCTCGCTAGCGAGCAACCTAGGGAGATACTGACTCAAAAAATAAAAAGGGAGCTGGGGTTGTAGCTCAGTAGTATAGCACTTGCTTAGCATATGTGAGGCACTGAGTTTGGCACTCAGTATCACACAAAAATAAATAAATTAAATAGATATTGTATCCAACAACAACTGAATTTTTTAAAAAAATAGGTAAATAAACAAAGCTGAGGATGTAGCTCAGTTTTAAAGCATCCCTGGGTAAATCCCCAATATAAATGAATGAATGAATGAATGAATGAATATCTGTGTTCCACCCAGTACCTCCTGAATCAGAATCTCTAGGGAACATACTGGAAATTATCTTCATAATAAATCATCCAGGTGATTCTTACAAAGAGACAATTTTGTGAAACATTATCCTGGTTCTCCTGATTGGGAATACACTAAACAGATTCCATTGGCTAGCAGTGAATGACCCATATTATGAAAATTAATCTTACCAAACTTTTAACTTTTTTCAAAAGGACTACAGGACTATGAAACCTATTTTATTTTTTTAGTTTCAATTAAATTTTTTGTAAATTTCTGTCACATCAATCTACACTCCAAAATTTTCTTAAAATGTTTTATCATACTGCAGATTGTTTAATCATGAAAAACTTTCAGAAGATAGAATAATTTAAAAAATTAGAAGTTGTAAATAGTTATCTACTCCCCTAGTGAATTGCAATATATTTTCAGTTCTGTAAGTAACAGATGTGTATCATTTTGGAATTTCTAAGAATCTGAGTAAAAGGCTGTTTTTCTGATATTTTAAATATTGAATATGATTTAAAATTATCAAAATCCAATTAATTGTCTTCATAAAAATAAGGAATAAGATCATGTCATAAAAACTAGTAATTAAACTAAATCAGCAAAATTCCAGTTTTCCTCTATTTAAAAACATTATGATGGGAAGAATAAGTTCTTTTTTTCTATGACATGGCAGGATGAATATAGTTAAAAATAATGCTTTGTATATCACACTGTAGTGAAAAACGAGATAGATGCCTTGCATAAATATAGAAAGTAAAGGCAATAAATATCTAATTACACTAAAGTTGATCATTACCCAATGTATGCATGAATCAAAATATCACATTACAGTTCATAAATATGTACAAATATTTTGTGTCAATGAAACAAAAGTGTTACTTTTAAAAATAATAATGTTCTTAACAAAAATTTATGATATATATGAGCAGTTAAATGCCTTCAAATTTTCTAGTTTGAGTGTTTGAGTATTTTCATATGAAACTGTTTTATGTTGGTAGTTTTATTTTAAATATAGGAAAGAAGTTTTCTAAGAACATAGATCCAAAGACTAAAGTAAAATTGTAAAATTTTCACAAAAGCACAATAGATGTAGAGAATTGATTAGTGACTCTTATGGTTTGGATGTGAGGTGTCCCACAAAAGCTCACATGTGAGACAATGCAGAAAGATTTGGAGAAAAAATGACTGGGCTATAGCCTTAACCTAAGCAGTGAATTAATCCCTGATGGGATTAACTGAGTGGTAACTGGAGGCAGGTGGGGTGTGGCTGGAGAAAGTAGTTCATTAGAGGCATGGCTGTGGGGTATATATTTTGTATCTGAAACATGGAGTCTCTCTCTCTCTGCTTTCTGATCATGATGTGGGCTGGGTACCTCTTCCAGGCTCTTCTGCCATGATGTTCAGCCTCACCTAGAGCCCTGAGGAATGGAGCTGGGCTTCTATGCACTAAGATCTCTGCAATCCTGAGCTCTCAAATAAACTTTCCTCCCCTACAATTGTTCTGGTCAGACCCGTTAGTCATAGCCGCAAAAAAGCTGACTAAAACAGTGAACTTTGGGGCTGAGGCTGTAGCTCATTTTTAGAGCACTAGCCTAGCATGCGTGAGGCACTGAGTTCAAGCCTCAGCACCACATATAAATAATAAAAAATGAATAAAATAAAAATCCATCAACAACTAAATTTTTTTTTAAAAATACAGTGAACTTTTGTTTAATCTACTTTGTTATTAATTTTCTTGTAATTATCTCATAACTTGAACATGTAATAAATTGAAGCTGTGATAACTTTAAAAATACATGTCTGGAAATATAATTTTATATAAGTATGTATGTGCATATGTATGTATTTATGTGTATGTGTGAAAGTATGTACTTATATACATATCCACACATATATGTACATATACATGTTCATGTGTGAATGATTATCTATGTCATAGCTCAAATGTTAGCTCTTTTGAAAGACATTTCTTCTCACCTTCATTTCTAAAAAACTCCTCTTTAGCTCAATTAACTTTGTTATTGCCCTATTTAAATTTCTTTACAACATGTACTATTAAGCCAAAACTTCCCATTTATCAATTTTCATTTTTTGTACAGATTTGTAATTCCATGAGAATATGGGCCTTATCTATCTTTGGCCATCTGTTTACTGTTTATTAAACATTTATTGCAACCTTTGTTATACTGAGTTATCTATCATGTCAGACTTATGTAGCAGACTAGAAAAAGAGTCCAGAGTTGTTGAAAAGCTAAATAGGCAGGCTTTATTTGAATATTAATTTATAGGGGTCATTTGAACATGGGATCAATAGATTCATGTACACATATAACCACTGATTAATCCAATGGGCTTTGTGGATTTATTTTTTAATTTATTTTACTTGTTCTTTTTAGTTACACATGACAGTATAGTATATTTTGACATAGGTATACAAACATGGAGTATGTCTTATTCTAATTAGGATCCCAGTCTTGTGGTTGTACATGATGTGGAGATTCACTCTGGTGTATTTATGTATCTACATAGGAATGCCATGTTAGATTCTTTCCACTGTATTTCCTCTTCCTATGCCCCTCCCTTCCCTTCATTCTCCTTTGTCTAATCCAGTAAAATTCTGTTCTCTTCCCGCCACCCTTGTTATGTGTTAGCATCCACATATCAGAGAAAACATTTGGCCTTTGCTTTTTTGGGATTGGCTTATTTCATTTAGCATGATAGTCTCCAGATCCATCCATTTACCAGCAAATGTCATAAAGTCATTCATTTTTATAGCTGAGTAATATTGCATTATGTATATACACCACATTTTCTTTATCCATTCATCTGTTGAAGGACACATTAGGTTGGTTAAGTGAACTGCTATAAACATTGATGTGGCTGTGTCACTTCACCATGCTAAATTTCAATCCTTTGGAAATATACCTAGGAGTAGTAAAACCAAGTTAAATGGTGGTTCCCTTTCTACTTTTTGAGGAATCTCCATACTGCTTTCCAGAGTGATTGCACCAATTTGTTGTTGCACCAGGAATGCATGATTGTACCTTTTTCACCACATCCTTGCCAACATTTGTTGTTGCTTATATTCTTGATAATTGCCATTATCACTCATTGGAGTGAATTGAAATCTCAGTGTAGTTTTAATTAACATTTCCCTAACTGCTAGAGATTTTGAACATTTTTCATATATTTCTTGACTGATCATATTTCTTTTGTGATGTTCCTGTTCTGTTCCTTTGCCCATTTATTAATTGGTTGTTTTTGTTTTCTATTTTTTTTTTTTTGGTGTTAAGCTTTTTGAGTTATTTATATATCCTGGTGATTAATGTTCTACGTGGCAAAGATTTTCTCCCACTTTATACGCTTTCTTTTCATGCTCTTAATTGTTTCCTTTGCTGTGAAGAAGATTTTTAGTTTGATTCCATCCCATTTATTGATAATTGATTTTACATCTTGAGCTTTAGGTGTCTCACTGAGGAAGTCGATTCCTAAGCCAATGTGATGGAGTGTTGCGCCGCATTTCCTTCTGGTCTAATGCATAGGTCTTTGATCCATTTTGAGTTGAGTTTTGTGCAGTGTGAGAGAGAGGATAAATTTCATTCTGATATATATGTATTTCCAGTTTTCACAGCTCCATTTGTTGAAGAGGTTATCTTTTCTCCAATGTTATGTTCGTGGCATTTTTTTTCATTTTTCCAGAATGAGATAACTATTTAGGTGAATTTGTATCTGTGTCTTCTATTTTGTTTCACTGGTCTTCATTTCTGTTTTTGTGTTGATACCATCCTGCTTTTATTACTGTAGCTCTGTAGTATAATTTAAGGTCTTGTAATGCTTCCTGCTTCACTTTTCTCACTAAAGATTGCTTTGGCTATTCTGGGCCTCTTATTTTTCGAAATGAATTTCTTTTTTTAAAAAATATTTTTTTAGTTGTAATGGACACAATATCTTTATTTTACTTATTTTTATGTGGTGCTGAGGATCAAACCCACTGCTTCACATGTGCTAGGCAAGTGCTTTTCCACTGAGCCACAACCCCAGCCCTCCAAATGAATTTCATGATTGCATTTATCAGCTGAAATATAAATTAGGAGGATTTTCCCATTCACAATAACCTAAAAATATTTGGAAATCAATCTAACAAAGGAGCTGAAAGATTTTTCAATGAAAACTACAGAACACTAAAGAAAGAAATTGAAGACCTTAGAAGATGGAAAGATCTCCCATATTCTTGGATAGGCAGGTTTAATAATCTCAAAATGGTCATACAGATTTAATGGTGCTATACAGATTCAATGCAATTCCTATTAAAATTTCAATGACATTATTCATATATATAGAAAAAGCAGCCATGAAATTCATTTGGAAAAATAAGAGGCCCAGAAGAGGTTTTTGGATTAAAGCCTACCTTATAGCTAGCTAACTGTCTGTGTAATCTTAAGCAAATTACTTAACTTCTTTGAAACTTAGCAGCCAAATCTATAAAAATACAAATAATAATACATAGAATTATTTGAGCATTTAATGAACAAAACTCAAAGTGGTCAATAATATTATATATTGCTGAATTTATTTTTTAGCTTTATCAATCATGATTTTTGTGTTAGAGCCCAGTTAATTAAAAGGAGTATATTTGATGTTTCAAATCCAATTGGCTCCAATAGAAGAAAAATATATTCTAATAATATAATATATTAATATCATTCTCTAACATTATATGTTACATATATATATATACAAATGTGTTACATATATTTTTCATATATGTGATATATATATATATATTTTTTCCACTCTATAATCATTACAAAATAAAGATATGGAGGAAAAGTAGTTTCAATTCAGTTAATGCATCTTTTGAGAAGGATTATTTTTGTCTGCTCATTTCTTTTTTATTTGGACTTTTTAAAAAAATTGTCAAGTAGTATATACACACACATTTAAAATTAAAACAATGTCAAAAAGGAAAGTGCTGGTCTGGTTTGCATGCATTTTCAAATTACTTCATATAAGATGTTAGAAGTATAGGGAAAATAAGTTCTATTAGTTTTGAATATATTTTTAAAAGTTGAATGACTAAATTCATGGGAATTGAACTTTTCTAGAAAGATAGATGATAGAAATTTGATTTAATATTCTTATTATTTTACAGTTCATTTCCTTTTGGAATATTTTCTGTCAGCAAAAATTATCAACTGTTTGCTTTTTATGTTCATATCTATATAAAATCAGTATAAGTAACATATCAATTTAAAGAATATTATTCTTTTTGAGTGGGGGGTACCAGGGATTGAACTCAGGGGCACTCAAACACTGTGCCACATTCCCAGCCCTATTTCATATTTTATTTAGGGACAGGGTCTCACTGAGTTGATTAGTGCCTCTCTGTTGCTGAGGCTGGCTTTGAACTCTTTTTTTAAAATTTTTTTTAGTTGTAGATGGACACACAATATCTTTATTTATTTTTATGTGGTGCTGAGGATTGAACCCAGTGCCTCACGCATGCAAGGCAAGCGCTCTACCACTGAGCCACAATCCCAGCCCTGGCTTTGAACTCTTGATCCTCCTGTCTCAGGCTCTGAGTCACTGGGATTACAGGCATGCACCACCATGCCTGGCTTCAGTGAATATTCTTGCATTAAAATTTTCATATAATGTGCATGCAAATGGATATTCTTATACAACAGAAAACAATGCAAAAATTATGAGCTTCATTCTTTGCCTATTTAGTACCCATCATACTCATCTATATGGAGAAAAAAGTTATGGTATGCACTTTGCATTAGGAAAAATATCTAAGAAATGTTTTTCTTTTTGCCATGAAATAATAATAAGGATCCCCTCTTACACCACTTTTATGCAAATTATCCTTGAAACTCTAGCCAGAGCAATTAGAAGAAAGAAAATAAAGGGATATGAATAGGAAAAGAATTTAAACTATCACTATTTGCTGATAACATGATTCTATATTTAGAAGATCCAAAAACTTTCATCAGAAAACTTCTAGAAATAACGAATGAATTCAGCAAAGTAGCAGGCTGTAAAATCAACACCCATAAAACAAATGCATTTCTGTACATCAGTGATGAATCCACTGAAAGAGAAGTTAGGGAAACTACCCCATTCACAATAGTCCCCCACAAAAGAAAATACTTGGAAATCAATTTAACAAAAGAGGTGAAAGACCTCTACAATGAAAACTACAGAACACTAAAGAAAAAATTTGAAGAAGACCTTAGAAAATGGAAAGATCTCCCATGCTCCTGGATAGGCAGAATTAATATTGTCAAAATGGTCATACTACCAAAAACATTATACAGATTTAATGCAATTCCTATTAAAATATCAGTGACATTCTTCATAGAACTAGAAAAAGCAATCATGAAATTCATTTGGAAAAATAAGAGAACCAAAAGAGTCAAAGCAATCCTTAGAAAGAAAAGTGAAGCAGGAGGCATCACAATACAAGACATTAAATTATACTACAGAACTATAGTAAGAAAAATGGCATTTAACGTTAA
Source organism: Xerus rutilus (assembly GCA_028644305.1). Taxonomy (NCBI): domain Eukaryota; kingdom Metazoa; phylum Chordata; class Mammalia; order Rodentia; family Sciuridae; genus Xerus; species Xerus rutilus. The sequence goes on from CM053417.1 coordinate 61,006,565, forward strand.
CATTTAATATTAACATTTAATATTAACACCAAAACAGACATGAAGACCAATGGTACAGAATAGAAGACACAGAGACAAACCCACATAAATACAGTTAACTTATACTAGACCAAGGCGCCAAAACATACATTGGCGAAAAGATAGCCTCTTCACAGTTATTTTTTGTGACTGATATGCATTGCTCTCTTTCCATGTGAAATTTTATAAAGCTTAATGTTTTGTCACATGGTATGTCTAATTTCATTCAGTGTTTATTTTGTTTGCACATCCTGTTTCCATAGCAAGCCTCTCTTCTGTTACACACAACACTTAATAAAGTTCTGAGCCTTTGCCTGTAAACATGTTGAATTGTTACCATATTATGTTATAGAATTTTTATTTGAAGACCTTTTATTATTCGTTTTTACTTCATTGATCAATTATTGGATAAAAATCAACCCAATGATTTTTCAAAACCATTGCCAGTTGTTTTTAAATTTTGTTGAATCATACCATTGCTTTATTGCCCTATAAGTGTGATACAGCTATTTTATTAGGAAAACAGTGGTGAATGCTTGTTATATGAATTATTGGAAATCTATGTTTTATGTATATGAAAGTCTATTTAAAATTTTTTCTTGTAATTCAGATATTTCACACAATCTAAGAAGCTAACTTGATCAATCCATTATTTTTGTCAGGAATCAGAATAATTCCTCATCATTTAAGATATATTTTCTTTTTAATAGGTTAATAAAATGTTTAAATTGTGAAGTGAAATTTTTAAATGAGATGACCATTCTGGTTTATTTATGCTTTAAATAAGTACACCATTTATTCCTTCATCTTTCTCCTGTACCAAATGAATGTACTTTATTTCTGACTTAGCATTAATAGCTATTTGGCTGGTAGAACACATCCATCTTCAGTTGAGTGGGTGTCATATTAAACTCCTTAGAACGTTTTATGTATCATTTTGAAATGTCCACCTACATGAATACATTTTTTTAAAGTTCTCAATGGATCTTTCATTTATTTATATGCAGTACTGAGAACCGAACTCAGTGCCTCATGCATGCTAGGCAAGCATTCTACCACTGAACTATAACCCAAGCCCTGAATACATTTTTTTTAAGTTTTGAAGAAGTTTAAATTAAGTTTAAAGAACTTAGGTTACAGAATATTATATATAGCTGTTAAAGGAGATTGGCTGACTGTATATTCCAGCAGAATGTAACTGAGTCAGGTTACCAAGTTTATACTTTGCAATTTAATGTTGAGCTATCGGACCACTGAAACTTCTGTATTAAGGTGCTTGGTGTCCACTCCATTGCAGTGTATTCAAATTAGTCAAAACCAAGATCAGCACAAAATTATTACATTGATTTCAGTATCTTTAGAACTCAAAATCCCTTTTAGGCACAAATTCCTCATTGCCCTGTGTTAAAATATGAAGCAAAGATGTGGATTTTGATTTTCTGGTGGTTTGTATCAGAAATGTGAATTTGGTCTTCTGGGGGTTATATAGCTTCCAAATTACAATTTAATAATAATACTCTTTTTTAAAGAATCGGCAGTCTCATTCAGGTGCAGTGGCATATGCCTATAGTCCCACCTTCTCAAGAAACTGAGGCAGGATAATTGCTAGAGGCCCAGAGTATGAGATCAGCCTGGGTAACAGTAACATACCACAATCCCACCATGGGGAAAAAGAAAACAAAAACAAACCAACAAATAAAAACATTGGCAGTAACCTCAATGTCAACAAAATAAATTTTAACTTTTATTTTTCTTTGTTTTTCCATGCTGGGATTGAAACAAGAACCTCCAGCATGTTCCATATTCATTCTACCACTGTGCTACATCCTCTGTCCTGAAGTTATCTTAAAAGTGTTACATAAAGTACAAAGGACATCCCATTTAACTCTTATTTTTATATATCAGTATTTCAGAATTTCCTTATTTTAGATTCATATTGCTTAATGCTTAAAAGTCAAGGTTACTGAAAATTTTGACCAGAATCTAGCATTTTCTATATGCTCTATAGCATGTACTACATTTTAAGATGATTGAAAAAATGAATGTTACTATAATTATTTTTCTAAGTCATAATAGTGAAAATCCTTCTGAACATTTAAAAATATTTCCTAAGCAAGTATAATTTTAGAATAAATACATTTTAGGCTCACAAATGAAATTATGCTTTTTAAGATTATTCTGAAAAATAACAGAAATTCATTCAAAGGTAATTTTGTAGCGTCATTTGTGTGAAAAGTTCATGTGACTTCTAACTCTATGTAGTTTGGATTAAAAGGAAATATACCCATTAGAATGACTAAATCAAAAACACTGAGAATACCAATTGCTGATGAGGAGCAAACATGATTCCTATCATTATTGGGAATTCAAAATAGTGTAGTCACTTTAGAAAATGATGTGACAGTTTCTTCCAAAGTTATATACAGCCTTATCATGTGATCCAATCATTGAATTCCTAGGTATTTATCCAAATGATGTGAAAGTTTATGTTCATCCAAACACTTCCTACAAATATTATGGACAGTTTTATTCATAGTCATCAAAACCTGGAAGCAACCAGATGTCCTTCAGTAGATGAATGAAGAAGTGTGGTACATCCATACAATGGGATACTACTATTCAGTGATAATAAGCATTGAGCTATCAAGCCATGCAAAGACATCTATGAATCTTTAATATGCATTTCTAAGATAAGAATCCAGTTCTACAGTCTAAGTGCTCTCTGATTCCATTTATATGACATTCTGGTTTGGAAATTCTAAACTATTTTCCATAGTGTTCGTACCATTTTATATTTCTACCAGCATGTAGGAAGGTTCCAGTGTCTCCACATCCTCATCAACACTTTATAGTCTCTATATTCTTTATTTTTAAATATTTTTAGTTGTAGATGGACACAATACCTTTATTATCTTTATTTATTTTTATGTGGTGCTGAGGATTGAACCCAGTGCCTCCTATGTGCTAGGCAAGCACTCTACCACTGAGCCACAACCCCACCCCCCTATTTTCTTATAGCTATCTTAGTTGTTGTGAAGAAGTATCTTATTATGGTCTGATTTGCATTTCCCTAATAAGAAATGATGTTTAGAATAGTTTCATGTACTCAGACCATTTTTATATATTCTATGGAAAAATGTCTATGAATCTGTTGCCCATTTTCAATTGAAATTTTATAAATTGTGCTGTTTGTCTTTTTGTCGTTGAATTGGAATATTTCTTTATATGTTTTGAATGTTCAACTCTTATCAAATAACTTGCAAATACTTTTGCCCATTCCAATGGTTATTCTTTCACTTTCTTAATGTGATAATTTGATATTCTAATTTTTAATAAAATCCATTTTATCTATTTTCTATTGTTAGTTATGTACTTCTCATATTTAATAATTTAGTTTGCAAAATGAAAGATCATAAAGATTTGACTATGAATTTTCTTTTAAGGACTTTATAGTTTTAGCTCTTAGGTCTTGGATTCATTTAGAGTTAATTTTTGTATATGATGAGAGATAGGAGTCCTGCTTCATTATTTTGTTTGTGGTTATCTAATTGTTCCAGGATTCCCCAAGGATTTGACTTACATAATTATCAAAACTCAATTGACTGTGGAGGTATGAATTTATTATTGGACTCTTAATTCTGTTTAATTGATCTATTTATCTTTGTGTCAATACTGCACTGTGTTGATTACTTCACCTTTCCAATAAATTTTTAAATAAAATTATGAGTTCTCCAATATTATTTTTCTCCTTTAATTTTATTTATTATTATGAGTATGGCTGACTGCAATTCCATATTAATTTTTGATTCAGCTCTTTCACTTCTGCAGAAATTGTTCTTGATATTTTGATAAGAATTGCATCAAATTTGTACATTGTTTTGGAAAAAATTTTACATCTTAATAATATCACGTCTTCCAATCTATGAACATGGGGTGTTTTATTCAGGTCCTTACTATTGTGCTTTATAAAAAAAAATAAAACCAAATGCTGGGGCTGGGATTGTGGCTCTGGTAGAGCATTTGCGTCACACATGTGAGACACTGGGGTCAATTCTCAGTACCACATAAAATAAATAAATAAAGGTATTGTGTTCATCTACAACTAAAAAAATATATTTATGAAAAAAGCCCCAAAGGATTAATGAATGTTTTCTATGATAAGTGGATGCTGATAAATAAAGGGGAGCTAGGGAAGAATGAAGGAAGTTTGGATTGTGCAGAGGGGAGTGAGTGAAGGGGAGCAGGCATGGGCATGGGAAGGACAGTGAAATGAGATAAACATTACCTTAAATATGTTTACACAATAAACATAGTGTGACTCTGCACCATATACAGCCAGAGGAAGGAGAAGTTGTGCTCCATTTGTGTACATGTATCAAAATGCATTCTACTCTCATGAATAACTAATTAGAACAAATTAAAAACTAACAAATAAAATATTTTTTAAGTCTTGAACCTCTTTGGTTAAACTTATTCTTATATAAATTTATTCTTTTTGATGCTATTGTAAATGGGATAATTTTCTTAATTTCCTCTTCTGCTTGTTCATTGCTAACATATATAATCTTTGATCTTGTATTTTGCAACTAGGCTAAATGTGTTCATTATGTCTAAGAGGTTCTTTTGTGTATTCTTTTGAATTACCTATACATAGAGGATCATGTCACACTCCAATAAATATTATTTTCCCAATTTGGATTTTAAATTTGTCTTTTTAAATTTTATTTCCTTTATTTTTCTTCCTAATTATACTGGTTTGAACTTTTAGTACAATGTTGAATAGAAGTGGTGAAAACAGAGGATCATGGTCTTGTCCCTAATATTGGAATATTTTTCAGTTTTTCACTGTTGAGCATACTATTAGCAGGGGGCATTTCATAAATTCCTTTTATAAATTTGAAGTTCCTTCTGTTGTGAATTCTTGAGTAATTTTAGAGTAATTTTAGTAATGTGTCTAGAATATTGTTGCATGCTTTTCTAGCACCAGTTGACATGGTCATGTGAGATTTTTTTCCCCTTAATTCCATTAATGTGGTTTGTTATATGATTGATATTTGTGTGATGAACCATCCTGATATTTTTTCCATAAATCCCAGTTAATCATATAGTATGACCCTTTACTTTGTTACTGAATTCCATTTTTTACTTGTTTGAGGAATTTCATATCTACATTCATAGGAGATGTTTGTATATATTTTTCTTGTGATGTTTTTCTCTAGCTTAGGTATCAGGATAATACTGGCCTCAAAGAATGAGTTAGAAGTGTGACCTCCTATTCAGTGTTTTGTTAGAGTTTGACTATTGATATTCTTTTTTAAATAAGTGTTTGGAAAAATTCACCGTTGAAACCATATGGTAGTTTTGGGGGAGGTTGTTTGCTTGTTGGTTTTTGTTAAGAGGTATTGATTATAGATTTGATTTCATCTTTACCTGTCATTGCTTTCTTTGGATTTTCTATTCCTTGTTAATTCAATTTGGCATGTTGTGTGTTTCTCAAAATCTATACATTTCTTCAAGGCTCCATAAATGACACCATGTAATTATTCATAGTAGTTCCTTCTGATACTTGTATTTAATTCTAGAGTACATGTGCATGGTACCAGCATAAGCTCAGTTCTGGTGAGGACCTCATAGCAGGTGACAACACAATGGAAAAGGGACAAGTGCAAGAGGAAGAAATCACTGGGTGAGACAAGAAACCATATAGGCAATGGCATATTTTAATGCAAGCAAAATGGGCCACAATTTGGGCAATTAAATGACATGACTATCTTAACACTGTCAGTTTAAAGCGGTGAATAGTTTAAATATATTGTCAAAATAATTATGCTTTTTCTTTTCCACCTGATATTTTTAGAGTATAAGCAGTGATGGCAGGATAATTTCCTTCCATATAGATATTTCAGTCAAACGGCTTGTCTTACATCTGCTGTGAAATCAAATTTCAAATATTTTGTTTTATACTCATTGCCGAAGTTTTCATATTCACAAATAATAACACAAGTCATACCTTGTGATAAAATTTTTGGATTTTGAGTACATTTTACAAGAGCAAAGCTCATTTTTAAATCTTTACTGTACTTTAAGTAAGATTAAAATATGAGAACAAAAAAGTACTTATACAATGCAATGAGATTTTAAAAAGTAGAATTTAAGAGGCCAATGACTACTGATGTTCATATTTTTAATACAGAATACTTGGTCATACACAGGTTTTAGTGGAGTTAAATACTTATGTACCACATACTTTGTATACACATAGCAGTGCTCATTGGCTGACAAAAGATCCTATGTATTGGAAGGTTTGCTACCACTTTCTCTCCACATTTAAGGTTATGCAAAAAGTTATTTTCATTAAGTATATTTTAAAATTGCATATTTTACATGAATATGCATAACTTGATGACTATTCATGATGCCAAAAATGTACTTAATATTTAAAAATGTAACACTTTCTGCTGTTGGATTAAAGATTGTGAGAACTATGTAAAGTCACCTAAGTTTTACTTAGTGCTCAACTACTTAATTATACAGAATAGTGGGTTTCATTGTAGCATAGTTTTATGACATAACATAATTTGATTAAATTAAACCCCAGTACGTCCCTTCTTTCTCCCACCTCCTTCCCCCTGGACCCCTTCCTCTACCTATTATATCTCCCTTCTATTTTCATGAGAATATCCCTTTTTTTTACTTTCTAGCTTTCACATATGAGAGATAACTTAGAACAATTTTCTTTCTGTGTTTAATTTATCTTTTTCTATAATTTTATGACTTCCATTCTATTTCATCTCAACAATTGCTGTTTTACTGTATCTATACAAGCTATTCTATTTTGCTATATCTATTCCAAGGTATCCACATGCTTATTCTATTGTATCAATGAGAGAAATCTTTCAAATTATAGTTTGGTGTGAGTCTCCTATTTTGATTTACTTTAATCTCTTTTTGATTTTCTTGATTATTAAATAAAAAATGGAGACATACAATCAGTGTCCCAGGGTTGCTGGAAGTTAGCAACACAGTTCCACTGTGGTGCAAATGGGTACCTGACTAGGTGGCATATTGCAGGAGCTAGCATCAGATTCCTTCAGCTCAAGAACTGTGCTACAGGGTAACAGTCTCCCCGATACTTAAGTTACTTAACAAACAAGGTTCTTCAAAAACACGTAGAAGCAAGCAGTCCAAAGATGAACCTGAGATGGTATCATTGAGGGATCTCTAAAAAAGCTAATGAAGAAATGTCTGTGTTTATATAAATGAGGAAATGATACTGACAAGGCAGGAATTCAGACACTTTCCACAGCTGGCTATAATCCAAGTGACATATGTGCTCCACAGGGGCTATGACTCAAATGTAAATACTAAAAATGTGAATCACAAACCTGGTTTGAATATGTGCAATGTATAACTTCTGAAAGATTCAAAAAAGTAGGCAGGATGAAATGCCCTTAACAAAGAGGCTGGAAAAATTCCAAGCATGGCCAACTACAGCTGCTCTTTCTAGAATTGTAGGATATTCCTTCAGGTATCTGTGATTATCCTTGTAAATTAGCCTCCTCCTAATAGCACCTTGTACTTTTTTTCTTGTTTAAGATAGAGGTGGGTGTGTTGGAGGAGGTAGATGTCAAAAGGAGACTAATGTTTATTGAGTCCCATGACTATGAGCCTGATTGATTTTGCATGGGTTTTCTCATTTAATCATTTTAGCAATCCTATGAGGGAGGCAGTATCCATTTTAAAATAAAGAAACTAAGCCTCAGAGATTAATGGATTTGCCTTCAATTAGGAAGATTCTAATTTAATTTAGACTTTCTGGATTTCCACTATTTTGCACTGAGAAGAAAAAAATTAAAGAATCTATGCTGTTTCTGGCTTTTAACTTTTGTTGTTGGAGAATAGAAGTTTTGTATGTATGTTAAAATGATGGACTTCCTTGTGTGATTTTTTTTTCTAGTTTGCTCTTATACACAGAAGATAACCAGTGATTCCTCTATTTTTATTGAGGCTACTACCTGCTAAGTTCAGAGACAAAAAATATTCAATTATATCAAAAAAGATGCATCCATTTCTCTAAGGAGTTCCTTAAAAAGTGTAGTTATCTGAACTCAATGCATTTAAGCTTAGCTCTAGTATGCGGGGGCGGGGAGGGGTCTGCACTTCTGCTTGCCAGTGGAAAGAAGTTTTCTATTTGTATTACTTTCCCCTGGCAAAACACTGTAATTGAAATTGCTAGTGAGACAAATAAAATTTTAGCTGAGCCACGCCTGTAGAAGCTCTAGAGATCACTGTTCATCTTTTAAGAAAAGTCAAATGAAAAATAACAGGTAGGTACCAGAGTTGTAACTCAGCATTAGAGCTCCTGCATAACATGTACAAGGCCCTGGATTCAATCTCCAGCACAGAAGGGATCAAAAGGACAGCTAGTTCTCACATATGGTGCCTTTGGAAGGCAGTTGGGCCAGGGATTTATATGACATTGCAGATGGTTTCAAAGTTATGATGGTTCAATTTATGATTATTTTTATACTTTATTATAGTATAAAATAAATACACATTTAATATAAAATATACTTGAGAATTTGAATTTTGATCTTCTCACAGAATAGCAATATGTGGCAAAATACACTTTCATGGGGTATTTTGATGCTGGGCATCAAACACTGATGCTGGGCAACAGTAGCATACAGTAGCAAACCTACAGTTCCCAGTCATCCATGCAATTATGAGGGTGAATAACAAATAGTCTACAGTGTACCATGTTGCTAAGCTATGACACTTAGTAAGTTAAGTGTATTAAATTTATTTTTACTTAAAGTATTTTTAACTTATGATGTGTTTATTGGCATGTAACCCCACTGAAAGTCAAGGAGCATCTATACTCCAGAGAGTAAAAAATCAAAGATACACCTTACCTAGAGTAACTTATGCTGTAAAACTAAGGGAGGTTCTCAAGAATAAATTGCAAGTGGCTTTAGAATTATTATACAGTTTGTGTTAGTAATGGTTCTCTACAAAAACAGAAAGAGCAGGATGGATGAAGACAGAGAATTGACTCACACATTTGTAGAGGCAGAAGAGTACCAAGATCTGTATTTCTGCAAGCTTGAGACCCATGAGAATTGATGAGTAGTTTTGAACTGAATTCAAAATCCTAAGAAATAGGGGATCCAATGAGTTAAGTTCCAGTCCCAAGGTGACCAGCTTTAAGACCTATGAAGAACTCATGTTTCAGTCTGAGTCCTAAGTGTAAACAGAAGCAATGTATCATTTTAATAGTCAGGTGGGAAGAATTTCTTCATATTCAGGCTTTCTGTTCAATTCTGATCTTTAGTTGAATGACCACCTTGATTTGGGAGAACATTCTGCTCATCTTAGTCTATTAATTCAAATGTTACTCTAATTCAGAAAGACCCTCACAGAAACACTCAGAACAATGTTTGACCAAATATATGGGTATTTCATGGACCAGTCAAGTTGGCATATTAGATTAACCACCACAGTAATGTATTTCATAAAGTTAAGGGCCAGAAATTAATGTAATTGATGCAAAATTAATGTAAAAGTTAACTCTTATTGAAATGTAATAATATCAGTAATATATTTTTAAGCTCATATACTGCAATAACAAAAACCAAATAACACAAATAAACAATAGACAGTTTCTGAATAGGCATTTCTCCAATGCAGGTATGCAAATTATCAATAAACATGAAAAAGGTTCAAAAATACTAATATCAGGCAAATGCAAATTAAAACCACAGTGTTATATTACCTAACACCAGTTAGGATATCTACTATAACATACACATGTGCACACATGTGCAAGTAAGTGCACATGCACTCAAAGAAAATATGAAGTGTTGTTGAGGATGTGGAGAAATTATTAACATTGTATACTATTGGTCGGAATGTAAAATCATACAGATGCTATGGAAAAACAACATGAATGGTCCTCAAAAATGAAAGATAACATTACCATATGATCCAGCAGTTCAACAGTTGGGAATATATTCCAAAAAATTAAGAGCAGTTTCTTAAAAATAAATTTGTGATGCCTCCTGCTTCACTCTTCTTGCTCAGGATAGCTTTAGCTATTCTCGGTCTCTTATTTTTCCAAATGAATTTCATGATTGCCTTTTCTATTTCTATAAAAAAGGCCTTTGGGATTTTAATTGGGATTGCATTGAATC
>CM053417.1:61017275-61031074 GCA_028644305.1 Xerus rutilus
AAAATGTTTTCAGTGAATAGTGTGTACAGCTTCTGATAATTTGTTTTTTTCTGTTATGTTTGCCAACATGTATTAAAATGCAACTTATGGGAAAAAAATAAAATAATTTAAAAAAAAAATAAAAATAAATTTGTACCTCTATCTTCATACCCACAATTATTCACAATGGTCAAGAGATAAACATAACCCTAATGTGCATTGATGAGTGAGTGCAAGAATAAAAATATGCTACATGCATTCAATGGAATATTAATCAGCCTTTGAAAAGAAGAAAATTAGTTTATCAGTCTTAAAAATCTTCTGCTAGAGACTTGGGTCTTCTAAGAATAGAAAAATTTCATCAGCAAATGGTTATAATTTTACTTCCCTTCTTATATTTATCCCTCTTTTTTCCTTCTTACCTCACTGCTGTGATGAGTATTACAATAATATATTGAATAGGAGTGGTGATAGTGGACACCCCTGCGTTGTACCTTATTGTAGAGGAAATATTTTCAATCAAATAGACCAAAGTAATAAGTTACAAAATACATACAAAAATCAGTACCCCCCCATATTTTTGGTGCATTATAATTAGACATAATTGTGAGATTTGTTGTTATGTATTCATCTTTGCACATGATATAAAAATATAATTTGGCTGTATCATTTCCTAGTATATCCCATTTCTCTTTCCTCCTCCCTCCCTCTGGTCCCTTTGTTCTACTGATATCTCTCTCTCTTGAAAAAGAAATATATTTAATATACACTGATAATGAATCTATTCAGAAATAAATCAGGGAAACACTTCATTCACCAATAACCATCAAAAATTAATTATCTAGCAATAGATATAACCAAGGAAGGGAAAGGCCTGTACCACAAATATTATAAAAAACTGAAAAAGAAATTATAGAAGACACTAGAAGATGGAAGGACACCCCATGTTTTTGGATAGGCAGAATTAATATAAAATTTCCATATTACAAAGATTGATATATATTCAATGCAGTCCTCATCAAGATACCAATGACATTTTTTCATGAATGAAAAAAAATCGTCCAAAATTAATGTGGAAATATAAAATACCCAAAATATCAAAAGCAATTCTGAGCAATGAGAACAAAGCTAGAGATATCACAATTTCCAACTTCAAATTATACTACAGATGTATACATATGAAGCTGCATGGTATTGACATAAAAACAGACATGTAGACCAATGGAATATATTAGAAGAAACACAGACAAACCCACAGAGATACAGTCATCTGATCTTTGACAAATTGTCAAAAACATATATTAGTGGAAAGACAGCTTTTTAAAACAAATGATGATGGGAAAATGCCATTTCCATATGTAGAAGAATAATTAAAAACATATTGCTCACTCTGCACAAAAGTCAACCCATTGCGAATCAAACCTTAGGAATTAAACCAGAAAATTTGAAACTTCCTGAAGAGGACATTGGATCCATATTCCATTATAAAAGGTACAGGCATCAACTTCATCAATGAGCCCTGTATTGCTCTGGAAATACAACCAAGAATTACTAAATTAAGTAGCACCAAATTTAAAAAGCTTCAGGAGCTGGATGCAGTGGTGCATGCCTGTAATCCCAGCTGTTCAGGAGGCTGAGGCATCACAAGTTCAAAGCCATCCTAAGTAATTTAGTGAAGCTGTAAGCAAATCAGCAAGATCCTGTGTCTAAAACAAATCTAAAAATATGCTGGGTATATGGTTCAGTGGTAAAGTGCCCTTTGGTTCAGTCCCCTGTTCAAAAAGCAAATATTAAAAAGCTTCTGCACAACAAAAGAAACAAGAGCATGAAGAGAGAGCTTACAGAATCGGAAAACTTGTTCCTGGATACATTTCTTACAGAGGATTAATATTCAGAATATATAAAGAACTCAAATATTAACACCAAAGAAAAACCCAACCAATAAACAGACAAATGAACTAAACAGAATTTCCTCAAAAATAATAAAGATAATCAACAAATATATGAAAAAAAATTTCAATGTCCTTTGCAGTCACGGAAATGCAAATTGAAATTACACTGAGATTTCATCTTCCTTCATCTAGAATGACAATCATTAAGAATTAAAATAGGGGCTGGGGTTGTGGCTCGGCGGTAGAGCGCTTTCCTCGCACATGTGATGCACTGAGTTCAATCCTCAGCACCACATAAAAAAATAAATAAATAAAGATATTGTGTCCATCTACAACTAAAAAAAGATTTAAAAAAAAGAATTAAAATAATAGTAAATGCTATTGTGGATGCAGGAAAAAAGGAACACTAATGCACTGTTGATGGGGTTGTAAATTAGTACAACAACTAAGGAAATCAATATGAGAATTCCCCAAAAGAGTGGGGATTGTATCACCATATGGTCCACCTATAGCACTGCTTGGTATTTATCCAACAGAACTAAAATCAGCATACTATGTGATACATGCATATCCATATTTATAGCAGCACACTTCACAATAGCCAAGTTGTGGAACTAACCTAAGTGCACATCAGCAGATGAATGGATAAATAAAATGTGATATATATGAATGGATAAACAATATACACACAATGGAGAGTTTTTTGTTCTTTATTTGTTCTAATTAGTTTTACATGAAAGCAGAATGCATTTTGATTCATTGTACACAAATGGAGCACAACTTTTCATTTCTCTGGTTATACAAGATACAAAGTCACATCATTTGTGCAATCATACATGTACCTAGGGTAATGATGTCCATCTCATTCCACCATCTTTCCTACCCCATGCCCCCTCCCCACCCTTCACTTCCCTCTGCCCAATCCAAAGTTTCTCCATTCTTCCCTTTCCCCCAAGCCCCATTATGGATCAGCATTCACATATCAGAGAATATATGTGGACTTTAGGTTTTTGGGATTGGCTTATTTCAATTATCATGATATTCTCCAACTCCATCTATTTACCTGAAAATGTTGTAATTATATTCTCTTTTAATACTGAGTAATATTCCATTCTGTTTATATACCACAGTTTCTTCATCCATTCGTCTATTGAAGGGTATCTAGATTGATTCCACAATTTTTTCATATATTTGTTGATCAATTGTATATCTTTTTCTGAGAAGTGTTTGTTCAGTTCCTTAGCCTATTTATTGGTTGTGTGTTTTTTTTTCTTTTTTTGGTGTTAAGTTTTTTTAGTTATTTATGTATCCTGGAGATTAGTGCTTTATCTGAAGTGTGTGTGGTAAAGATTTTCTCCCAGTCTGTAGGCTCTCTCTTCACATTATTGATTGTTTCCTTTGCTAAGAAGCTTTTTAGTTTGAATCCATCCCATTTATTGATTCTTGATTTTATTTCTTACGCTTTAGGGGTCTTGTTAAGGAAATCAAGACCTAATTCAATATGAGGAAGATTTGGGCCTACTTTTTCTTTTATTAGGCACAGGGTCTCTGGTTTAATTCCCATGTCCTTGATCCACTTTGAGTTTTGTGCATGGTGAGAAATGGGGGTTTAATTTCATTCTACTCCATTTGGATTTCCAGTTTTCTGGCACCATTTGTTGAAAAAGGCTAGTTTTTGCCAATGTGTGTTTTTGGCGACTTTATCTAGTATGACATAACTGTATTGATGTGAGTTTGTCTTCTATTCTGTACTATTTGTCTACATGTTTATTTTGGTACCAATACCATGCTGTTTTTGTTACTATAGCTTTGTAGTATAGGTCTAGTATTGTGATGCCTCCCGCTTCACTCTTCCTGATAAGGATTGCTTTGGCTATTCTGGGTCTTTTATTTCTCCAAATGAATTTCATGATTGCCTTTTCTATTTCTATGAGGAATGTCGCTGAGATTTTCAGTGGAATTTCATTAAATATGTATAATGCTTTTGGTAGTATGGCCATTTTGACCATATTAATTCTCCCTATCCAAGAACATGGGAGATCTTTCCATTTTCTAAGGTCTACTTAAATTTCTTTCTTTAATGTTCTGTAGTTTACATTGTAGAACTCTTTCACCTCTTTTGTTAGATTGATTTCCAAGAATTTTATTTTTGATAGGCTGTTGTGAGTGGGATAGTTTTCCTAATTTATCTTTCAGAGGATACATCACTTATGTATAGAAATGCAATTGATTTATGAACATTGATTTTATATCCTGCTACCTTTGTATTAATTCTAGAATTATTCTGGTGGAACTTTTGGATCCTCTAAATATATAATCATGCCATCACCAAATAGTGATAGTTTGAGTTTTTCTTTTCCTATTCATATCCCTTTCATTTCTTTCTTCTGTCTAATTGCTCTGGCTAGAATTTCAAGCACTGTGATGAATAGAAGTGATGAAAGAGGGCATCTCTTTCTTGTTCCAGGTTTTAGAGGGAATGCTTCCAATTTTCCTCCATTTAGAATGATGTCGGGCTTGGCCTTAGCATAGATAGCTTTTTTTTTTTTAAATTTTTCTTTAGTTATACAAGGACACAATGTCTTTATTTTGTTTATTTATTTTTATGTGGTGCTGAGGATCAAACCCAGTGCCTCACATGTGCAAGGCCAGCGCTCTGCCACTGAGCCACAACCCCAGCCCCAACATAGATAGCTTTTACAATGGAGTTTTATTCAGCCATCAAGAAGAATATAATTATCATTTGCAGGAAAATGGATGGAATTGGAGAAAATCATGTTAAGTGAATATTGGCCATACTCATAAATTCCAAAATCATATATTTCTTCTTCTTCTTCTTCTTCTTCTTCTTCTTCTTCTTCTTCTTCTTCTTCTTCTTCTTCTTCTTCTTCTTCTTCTTCTTCCTTTTCCTCTTCCTCTTCCTCCTCTTCCTCCTCCTCCTCCTCTTCTTCCTCTTCCTCCTCCTCCTCCTCCTCCTCCTCCTCCTCCTCCTCCTCTTCTTCTTCTTCTCCTTCTTCTTCTTCGTTACTGGGGATTGAACTCAGGGGCACTTGGCCACTGAGCAACATCCCCAGCCCTATTTCGTGTTTTATGTAGAGACAGGGTCTCACTGAGTTGCTTAGTGCCTCGCCATTGCTGAGGCTGGCTTTGAACTCATGATTTCCTGTCTGAGCCTCCCTAATTGCTGGGATTACTGGCTTGTGCCACTGCGCCAGGCTTGACAATTATTATTGTTATTATTGATACATACTAATTTTATTCATTGTTATATTTCTTCACTTGCATGAATTGTTGATTTATTATGTCTATCTATCCCTCTTTCACCTTCCCCACTCCTCATCAACCTTTCAATTTCTAAGTAAATTTTCTTCTGCTTTCAGATCCACAATTTTTCAGTTGTCCACATATAAGAGAGTAGATGACATTACTTGCCTTTCTATGTCACATTTATTTCACCTAACATAATGGCTTACATTTCTGACTATTTTGTTTCAGATGACAGTATTTCATTCTTCTTTATGGATGAATAATTCTCCATTGTTTATATACTATATTCTCTTTATCCACTCATCTATTGATGGAAACCTAGTTTGATTCCACACATTAGCTATTGTGAATAGGGTCACAATAAACATGAGCATGCTGGTATATTTGTTTCATTCTGATTGCTTGTCCTTTCAAATTATATTCAATAGTGGTATAGCTGAATGGTATGATAGTTCTGTTTTTTATTTTTTGACTTTACTCTGTATTGCTTCCCTAAGTGGCTTTACAATTTGTATCCACACCAATGGTTAATAAGGGTTCTCTTTTCTATACATCCTTGTCAGTATTTGTTATTTTTAATTCTTTTTCACAGCATGTATTCATTTTGGAGTGAAATGTTAACTCATTGTAGTTTTGATTTGCATTTCTGTGGTGGCTAATGACATTGAGCATATTTTCATGTATTTATTGGCCATTTGTATTTCTTCTTTTGGGAAGTGTCTCCTCAGATCATTTGCCCATTTTTAATTGGATTATTTGTTTTATGACATGAAGATACTTGAGTATTCTATATATTGTGCATGTTAACCCTCCATCATGTGAATAGCAATATTTTCATCAATTTTTTAGGTTGTCTCCTCACTCTATTGTTTGTTTCCTTTGCTGTGCCAAAGCTTTTTAATTTGATGCAGTATCATTTGTCAATTCTTGCTTTCATCATCTGGGCTATTGGAATTTACTCCAGAAAATTATTGCTGCTATCAATTTCTTTAAGGGTTTCCCCTATGTTTCCTTCTTGTAGTTTCAGAGATTGAGGACTCACATTAAGGTTTTTAATCCATTTGAGTTGATTTTTATTCAGGGCAAGATATAGTTGTCAAGTTTCCATCTTCTGCATGGGTATGCATATCCAGTTTTCCCAGACTCTTTGTTAAAGAAGCTGTGTTTCTCCCATGTTGTTTTTTTACATGTTTGTTGAGAATCAGTTGGCTGTAGATGTATGGTATTTTTTTATAGGTTCTATATTCTGTTCCATTGGTGTATATGTCTATTTTTATGCCAATATGCTGCTTTTGTTACTATGGCTCTGTAGCATTTCTTGAAATCAGGAATTGTGACCCCTACAGCCTTGTTCATTTTGCTCAGGATTGCTTTGACTATTTTGGGTCTTTCATGTTTCCATATGAATTTTGGGATTTTTTGTATTTATGCAAAAATATTATTGGTTATTTTGATGGAAATTGCATTGAATATATAGATCACTTTGTGTAACATGTATATTTTAACAATATTAATTCTTCTAATCCATAAACATGAGAGATTTCTCCATCTTCTATAACTAATTGTTCAGGGATTTTATCATGAAGATATGTTGACTTTTATCAAAGGATTTTCTGAATTTATGGGTGATCCAGTGATTTTTGTCATTCATTCCTTATATTTGATGTATTATGTTTATTGATCAGTGTGTGGAGAAGCTTCCTTGCATCTCTGTAATGAAACTGTGGTATGATCTTTTCAATATGCTGTAGAATTTGATTTGCTGGTATGTTATTGAGGATTTTCACATCTGTTCATCAGTTCAGTTTTCTTTTTTTTTGTTATAACCTTGTAAGATTTGAGTAACTGTAATGATGTCCTCATAGAGTGTGTTTGGATGGGTTCCTTCCCTTTCTATTTTGTGGAATAGTTTGAAAAGCATTGTTGTTGTTTATTCTTTAAAAGTTTGGTTAATTTCATCACTGGAGCCATATCATCCTTGACCTTTACTTGAAAGTCTTTTTATTGCTATTTCAATATACTACTTTCTTTTTTTAATATTTTTTTTAGTTATACGTGGACACAGTGTCTTTATTTTGTTTACTTATTTTTATGTGGTGCTGAGGATCGAACCCAGTGCCTCAAACGTGCAAGGCAAATGCTCTGCCACTGAGCCACAACCTCATCCCCTCAATATCCTACTTTCTTATCAGTCAGTTCTGTGGTATTAATTATAATGCCTCCTTTTTAAATCTAATTCATTCTCTCTCTCTCTCTCTCTCTCTCTCTCTCTCTCAATTTCTGAAAATCTTTATGAAGGAAGAACTCCGTTTCTTTGATCCTTTGTATTATTGTTTTATGCTTTAATCTTTATTGTTTCTTTCCTTCTACTAATTTTGTGTATGGTACATTTTCACTTTTCTAAGATCTTGAGATGCATCGTTAGGTGTTTATTTGAGATCTATTTTTTTAATATAGCTTTTCATTGATATTAACTTTCCTCTTAGTACTACTTTTGTTTTATACAACAGATTTTGTATGTTGACTTTCCATTTTCATTTGTTTCAAGGAATTCTTAATTTTGTTTAAGATTTCTTCAATTACCACCATTCATGCAAAAATATGTTGTTCAATATTCATGTATTTGTATAATTTCTGAAGTTTCTTGTGTTGTTGATTTCTAGTTTCATTCCATTGTGATCAGGAAAGATATGGGATATGATTTCCAAATTTTAAATTTCATTAAAACTTGTTTTGTGGACTAATGTGTTGTCCATTCTGATGAAAATAATATTTGTTCTACAGCTGTTGGATGAAATGGGATGTAAATATCTGTTAAGTCCATCTGATCTGCAATGTAATTTAACTTTATTTCTGCTTTGTTGAGTTTTTACCTGACTGGTCTACCCTTTGGTGAGAGTGTGGTATTGAAATACTCTACTATTATTGTACTAAGGCCTATATCTCCCTTTATGTCTAATAGTATTTGTTTTATTAGAGTGGAAACTCCAGTATTAGGTACATATAAATTTACAATTGTTATATATTCTTGAGTAATTAATCCTTTGATTGTTATGTCGTGACTTTCCTGGTTTGTTCTTACAGTTTTTGTACTGGGGTCTATTTTGTTATATGTATAGCTATTCCTGCTTGGCTTTGGATTCTTTGTTTTTTTATTTTTGTTTTTGTTTTTTTGGTACTGGGGATTGAACTTAGCAGCACTTGACCACTAAGCAATATCCCCAGCCCTATTTTGTGTTTTATGTAGACAGGGTCTCACTGAGTTGCTTAGCGCCTCACCTTTGCTGAGGCTGGCTTTGAACTCGCAATTCTCCTGTCTCAGCCTCCCAAAGTGCTGGGATTACAGGCGTGAGCCACCACACCCAGCTGTTTGGGGATTCTTTTACCTTGAATTTTGTTTTCTATACTTTCACCTTCAGTCTGTGTGTGTCTTTACCAGTGAAGTGAGTTTCTTACAAGCAGCATAATGGTTGGCTCTTGTTTTTTAGTACATGTAGCCAGTCTGTGTCTTTTAATTGGAGAATTAAGACCATTTGCATTCAGTTATTAATGAGTTGTGAATTGTGCATTTCATTTTGTTAAATATTCTTTTTTTGAATATTTGGTTTCTTCTTATTCAACATCATGGTTTGATGGCTTACTATATTGTGGCTGCTTGATCCTTTTATATTTCTCATTTTTATATCTCTGGTTCTAATAGGATTTATACTTTCACATGCTATCATGGTGATAGTTTTTTTTTTCCACTTCAGAATGCAGGACTCTCTTAAGTATCTTTGGTAAGACTAGTTTGGTAATCATGAATTCCCTCAATTTTTACTTATCTGAGAAGCTATTTATTTTCCCTTTGATTCTGAAATATAGCCTTTCTATGTGTAGTAATCTTTGTTGGAATTATTTTATTTCAGGGCTTGCAATATATCCTTCCATATCCTCCTGGCTTACAGTGTTTCTGCTGAGAAGTCTACTATTAATCTAATGGAGTTACTTTTCAATGTGTCTTGTCAGTTTTCCTTTGCAGATTTTAAAATTCTTCGTCTTTAGTGTCTCACAGGCCCTTCCTCATTGTGTTCTTTATCATGGGCACCAAGTGCAATGCCTGCTTATCTCTGAGTAGCAGGCATCAGTACCCTGCTAGACCACACTATGTTTTAAACAATCCAATCACATTTTCTTGTTGGAATCAAGGATGACACTACACTTTTGTTATGACAAAGCCTGTCTCCCACAACCCCTGCTTGTTCATGCTGTTTCCAAGGGCAACCTCACATGGTCCTATGTAACATACAGTATTCTATAGCAATAAGTATATGTAAGTATTAAAATCCTGTTGATCTTCTCTGACCTGTGTTGAGATATATGTTTTGTCCATTCTCATAACTCTAAGGCAGTACTTCCTTCCTCACTAATGGGGAAAAATGTTAGTAATCAAAACATACTGGTAGAAATTACACATCACAGTCATTGAAGATATAAAATAAGATATATGCACATAGATATCTGTCTCAGGGCAAGATTATTTTTGAATACAAATAACATAATATAACTAAATGTCCAGTAATAAATAACTAAATAAATAACTATATTGTATAGTATACATAGGGTACAGCACAAAATTTTAGCTAAAAAGACTACCCTTTACTTTTACTTTGTGAGATATACACAAAATAAAAAACAACTACCACATGATCCAGGAATTCAGTTTTATATGTATGTGTGTGTGTGTTTGTGTGTGTGTGTGTCTCCAAAAGGTTTGAAGGTAGGATCTCTAAGAGTTACTCCCCTCCCGTGATCATTGCAGCATTATTCATAGTAACCAAAATTTGGAAATAACTATGTACATTGAAAGAAGAATGAATAAAGAAAATATGGTGTGAGGATGAACAACATCCCATTATATATGTGTGCTCATTACAACAAAATAAATCCTGTCATTATTAACCCATACATGGTAAACCTGGAGGATAGTATCCTCAGTGAAGTTAAGTCAGCCACAAAATGACAAATACTGCATTATGTTTTAAAAGTTTTCAGTTGTAGATGGATACAATACCTTTATTTTATCTGTTTACTTATTTCAAATACTACATTATTCAATTCACATAAATTACCTTTTTAAATAGTCAATTATAGAGAAGCAGAGACTGGAAAATGGTTTCTAGGAGCAGAGGAGAGAAAGAAATAGGTAGCATATATTCAATGTATATTAAGATTAAGTTTCATAGAATGAATAACTACTAGAGAATTTCTGTACAACATTGTGCCTAAAATTACTAGTAGTATATTGTACACTTAAATTTTTATTGTTAAGTTTGGTCTTCATAAGACCAAACTTATAAACACATATAACTACATAAATACACACACAAAGATTAAAGTATATCTATCTACATTGATATAGAAAGTTTTCCAAAGCACACTATAGAGTGGAAATACTTGTAGTATCAATCCATTTGTTTTGGTTTTTACAAGCATACATTTGCATTTTTATACTGAAATGGTACTGAGGAAATCACTAACAGTGGCTGTTTTTGGTGTCAAGGTTGTTGGTTTAAAGTAAGGAAGGAAGCAAGATTATAGCTCATTTTATAACTTGCTGATTATTTGACTCTGTTTTGTATTAAGGGTTAAAGGTGTAGCTCACTATATAGCTTGTCCAAGGCTCTAGGATTGATCTCCAGCATTGAAAAATAAATAAATACATGTAAAATACATGATCCATGCTAATTAAGGAGTTCATAATCTAGTGGAAGGATGAATGAAATTTCACAAAATAAGTTTGACATCTCAACAACATGAACTATCATCAAAACTGAGGTTCTGGATATGGAAGGATAGTGATTGTGTATGGAAAACTAATGAAGCTGAAGGAAGTTTTACTTGTATTAGAAAATTTACCTTAACATTATAGACTATATATCATATCAAATGGAGAAAAACTGAAAGCCTTTCCTCCAAAATCAGAAATTAAGACAAGGATGTCCACTCTAACCACTTCTATTCAATATAGTTCTTGAAACTCTATTCAGAGCAATCAGACAAGAGAAGAAAATTAAAGGGATACAAATAGGAAAAGAATAAGTCAAATTATCTGTTTCCTGATGACATGATCCTATATCTAGAAGACACAAAAAACACCACCGGAAGTCTTCTAAACCTGATAAATGAATTCAGTAAAGTAGCTTGATATAATATCAACATTCATAATTAGATATCTTTCCTCTATTTCAATAGTGATTCTACTAATGAAAAATCAGGAAAATTATCCCATTCACAATAATATCAAAGAAAATACATGGGAATTAATCTAACCAAGGGGAGGTGAACAATCTCTACAATGAAAATTGCAGACCACTGAAGAAAGAAATTAAAGAAAATCTTAGAACATGGCACAACCTCCCATGTTCTAGGTAGGCAGAGTCCATATTGCCAAACTGGCCCTACTACCAAAAGCACTATACAGATTCCATGCAAGAGCCATCAAAATACCAACTGTTGTCATTCAAAAGAATTTCATCTATTCTACAAATATATAGCTCAGTTCCACATTTAGCTAAGACACATACTTAGAACAGGAAACTCTGCACTCCTATATCAGAGTTTTCTCACTTAGTGTTATTTTTAAAAGAAAAACAAAGGACCAAATTCTCAGAAGTGTCATTGAGGTTCGTGAAAAAGCCAGAAGATTTCTGTTACATGTCACTAAAATTATGTGGTTACTTGAGCCAAGCCTCAGCATTCACCTAGATTTCCTAGGTTATTAGAATGCTACTCTTTTCACAAAATCTACAAAATAATTGCCTGTCTTCTTTACCTGAACCACAGGCTTAGTCTTCAGGGTGCTCATAAATTAAAGGTGCTTGAGATTCCAACAGAAAGACAAAACTGACTTTAACTTTGGGCTTACTTAGAGAAAACATCACTTTCTCCTTTAAATGTCCACTTTTTACCCTTTTTCTAAATGGATATTCAGTTTTAGTTCTAATTGATTTTTATTATCTTATTTATTTTCTTAGTTAAAACATGCTCTTAGGGAGATTTAAAAATAACTACTCTTCCCCAGTAAGCTTCTACTTAATAAGCATTGTCATAAAAGGTTGCCTTTAGCATTGCTAATGCTAAGACCCCAGCACATTTCTAGCAAATCAAATCAGATTTTATTTAGTTCAATTTAAGGGATGAATCAGCTTTGCATGTCCTCTAAATGAATTACAAATTAATTGGCTGAGTGTGTTCAGTGTTCTGTTCATTATTCCTTCCATTCTGACAGTAATGCAACTTAACCTGCAGGAGAGAATTTGGAGCAATGGAAAATTATGGGAATATTTATGTGGGCTGTTTTGATGAATTATTTTCAACTTCCTAGAATTTCATATTATTTATTTTGTTCTCAGTTTTGAGAATTTTAGCTACACAACTATTGTGCAATTGATGTAAGATGAGCATTTAATGTGATCATCAGGCTATAAAAACAAAAACAAAAACAATTTAGGGCTATTCCTCTCGAAGGATAAAAACTGGGATAACATGCTTTGATTCATTTATTGGAAACTTATAATTTAGCATTTGTAATTATAATACATGTTACTCAGATTTTTTTAAGTAGGGAGAAAAGATATCCTAATGATCAAATATATTAATAAATACATCACTATTGGTAGTAAACTCAGAATGCATATATTGCTTTTCCTTCTCATGACTTAAATTAATTTAAAACATACTAGTTCCCATTGTTTTGTATTACATCATTTTTAGCTATGGTAATTTTTTAAAGTCATGAGTTATTGTTTTATATGTCATTTTCACTGTTACCCAAATCTGATTTAAGAAAGAATCCATTTTAGATATCATTTAGAAAGGAAATGTTAAAAGCCATCTATGTCTAGGAAGTATGTGATATCTAGTCTCTCTGTTGGACAAGACAGTATCTTCTTACATTTCTTACATAGAAGACAGCAACAGAAATTCACACCTCATGCCATGATTTGCAATATTTGCATTAAACTCACTCTTAGAGTATCTCTCTCTCTCTCTCTCTCTCTCTCTTTCTCTCACTTTCTCCTATCTCTCATCACAAATATACAGATACACAGACTTAGCAAGATACATACTTTTAATTAAAGTCCATTTTTTTATTTAAACACCACCCCTTGAGGTAATTGGAGAAATCATAGGGATAAAGCCTCCAGAAAAAAATAGACCTATTTATATTTCTAACTATGTCATGGACTCCCTATGCCCATATTGAATGAGTCCTTTGACCTTTTTTTCCTGAAAATTTAACAGTGAAATGGAGATCATTATTCTATCATGTTTCTAATTTACTTCCTATGGATGCCTGTAGGATTCATTGAATTAAAACAATGTATAAAGCCCATAGTTTATTGAATAAAAATCTTAAGAATAAAAAAGTTAGGCTTATTGTGAAAATTTTTGAAGCCATACATATGATTGATTACTTATAGATATGTTATCTTCTTTTTTTTTTTTTCTGAGAACAAAATTTTTAATGCCTACTTTCTTTTTTTTTATTATTATTTTATTTTTTTTCCCAAAAGTTGCATTTTAATACATGTTGGCAAACATAACAGAAAAAAACAAATTATCAGAAGCTGTACACACTATTCACTGAAAACATTTGTTGAGGCAAATAGAAAAAAT
>CM053417.1:61040609-61110650 GCA_028644305.1 Xerus rutilus
TACACAATGGAATATTATTCAGCAATAAAAGAGAATAAAATTATGGCATTTGCAGGCAAATGGATGGAACTGGAAAGCATTATGCTAAGTGAAGTAAGCCAATCCCAAAAAACCAAATGCCGAATGGTCTCTCTGATTAGTGGATGCTGATGAATAAGGGAGGTGGGAATGGGAAACATAAGAGAAATAGAGAAACACTAGACATGGCATGGGGGAGGCGGGGGGCAGGAAAGGGGAATGAGTATAGTAAAGATGGTTGACAAAAAATATATATAAATTTATATATGTATATACTGTTCATTGAAGGTGCAAAAAAAAAAAAAAAAAAAAAGAATAAAACTCCCTAGAGGAAGAGTCATACAAATAAGAAATAGGAAAGATCAACACTATCCATACAATAAATCAACAATTTTCCAGATTGAATAAAATTAGAACAAATTAACATAGAATATTCTAAACAACCAAAAGAAAATCAATAAAGTGATAGTAAAAAGTACAAATCTTTCTGTAATATCTCTGACTATAAGTAGTAGTCTTCATTATCCAATTAAAAGATGCTGAAAGCACAAATTGCAGCAGTATGCACTATACAAGAAACTTAACCTCACCTAGAAAGCTATACACAGACTGAAAGTGAAAGGATGGAATAAAAGTTATTTCAAACAAATGGAACATGAAATATAGCTTGAGTAGCTATAAGTATATCCATGAAAAAGAAAATATCACAATATATTGATCAAAGGAACAATAGACCAGGAAGACATTGTTATTGTAATTATTATAAATATATATGCAGTGAATGTTAAATAACCCAACTTCATAACACAAACACTACTAGACACAAAGTGTGAGATAAGCCTCAATTCAGTAATAGTGTGTGACTCTAATATCCCACTCTCAACAATACACAGATCATACAGGAAAAAATATCAACAAAGAAACATGGAGTTAAATTATACTTGAGACCAATAAGACTTAACCAGCATCTACAGAATATCCCATACCACAACTGAAGAATACACATTATTTTCATTAGCACATAGAACATTTCCAAAATAGACTATATATTAGAACACAAAGAAAATCTTCACAAATTCAAAACAATTAAAATAATTTCTTGCATCTTATCTTGGAAGGAAAATGTAGGTCATCAGCAAGAGAAACTGCAGAAATCATACAACTATAAATGCATAGCCACATCATCCTGAACGGGGAAAAAACTGAGAGCATTTCCTATAATATTAGGAAAATACAGAGGTGTCCATTCTCATCAGTCTTATTCAATTCAGTACCATTAATTCTAGCCAGAGCATTCAGGCAAGAGAAGATATACTATTATAAATAGGAAAGTATACAAATAGGAAAGAAAAAAGCTTGAATTGCTACCCAGTTCTATACATAGAAAACCCTAAATATTTCACAAATCTATTTTATTTATTTAATTGATAAATAAATTTTGTGGTACTGGAGATTGAACACAGAGGTGCTCTACCACTGAGCCACATCCCCACACATTTTATTTTTTATTTTGAATCACATTCTCATTACATTCCCCAGCCTGGCCTTGAACTTGCAATCTTCCTGCCTTAGCCTCCCAGGTTACTGAAGTTACAGGTGTGTGCCATAACTGTCCCCCCATCCACTAAAATATTTTAGAACTCATAAATTTGGCAAACTATCAAGATGCAAAATCAACATACAAAATGCAGTAAATTTTCTTATATATCAACAACAAACTTGCTAAGAGAGAAATTACAAAAGCAGTCCTATTCATAATAACTATCAATAACATAATCAGAAATAAATGTAGGAAATTGAAAACCCTCTGCAATGAAAATCACAAAACTCAGAAGAAAGAACTGTAAAAAGACACAAGAAGGTGGAGAGATTCCCATGTTCGTGGACTGAGAGAATTAGTGTTAAAATGACTCTATCTTGCAAAGACAGCTACATATTTGATGCAATCCACATGAGAATTACCAATGACATTCTTCCTAGAACTAGAAAAAAGTCCAAAAATTCATTTGGAAACAATAAAGATCCTGAATAGCAAAAGCAGTCCTGAGAAAAAAGCAATGCTGAAGGTATGACAATTCCTGATTTCAAAATGTGATAAAAAGCCATAGTAGTAACAAAACAAAACAACAAAAACATGGTATTGGCATACAAACATACCCATAGAACAATGGAACAAAAGACCTAGAAATAAATTCACACATCTTCAGCTAATCAATTCCCAACAAAAGAGCTAAAAACATACTGGAGAAAGTACATCCTCTTCAAAAAATAGTACCGGGAAAACTGGATACTTACATGTAGGAGACTGAAACTGGAGTCCTGTGTCCCTATTCAAAAATCAAACAAAATGTATCAAAGAGATTAATATAAGACCTGAAACTTCGAAGGGGCTAGAATAAAACATAGAAGAAACACATTAAAATTTTGGCACAGGAAATGATTTCCTGCATAGAACTACAATAGCCCAGGAATCAAAATCAAGAATTGACAAATGCAATTACATATAATTAATTAAACAGTCTCTGAACAGCAAAGGGAGCAATCAATGAAATGAAAGACAACCTAAATAATGGGAGAAAATCTTTTCTAGGTAATCCTTTGACAGAGAATCAATATCCAGGATATGTAAAGAACTAAAAAACCTTAACAATGACAAACACATGAACTGATCAATTAATAGTCAAATGTTCTGATTGGATACTTCACAAAAGTAAAGTACAAATGACTAATATATGAATAAATATTAAATATTTCTTTAGCCATCAAGGAAATGCAAATGGAAAATATATTATGATTGTATGTTACCCCAGTTATAATGACTACTATCAAATTTTAAAAAAATAACAAATGCTGAAGAGGTTGCGAAGAAACAGAAATCCTTAATGCACTTTTGGTGAGAATGTAAATTAATACAGCCACTGCAGAAAACAGTATAGGGGTTCCTCAAGAAAAAAGCAAACAACACCATCAGCGAAAGAACTACCGTATAATCATCTACATCACTCCTGGGACTTTATTCAACAGAAATAAGTTCAGCGTACAAAACATATGCCTCCATACATATGTTTATATCACCAATATTCAAAATTAGACAAGATATGGAATTAAACTAGGTGATTTTCAGTAGATGAGTGAATTAAGAAAATGTGGTTTAGGTGCTGGGGGTGTGGCTCAGTGGTAGAGCGCCTGCCTTGAACGCATGAGGCACTGGGTTCGATCCTCAACACCACATACAAAATACATAAATAAATAAAATAAAGGTTTGGAAAAAATATTTAAAAAAAAAAAAAAAAGAAAATGTGGTTTATACACACAAAGGTGTGTTATTCAGTTATAACAAAAATAAAATCTTGCTATATGCAGGCAAATGGATGGAACTTGAGGTCATGATATTAAGAAAATAAATCTGACATGTAAAGACAAGTTTTCTTGTACATGTGTAAGCTAAGGGTAAAAAGATAACCTGAAGGTATAAGTACGACTATTAGTGTCTGGAAAGAGACCATGGATAGGGGTGAGAATGAGAGGTAGGGAAAGGTAGGAGAATGGGGTGGGCATAATATATGCATCTGTATGAATGTTCAGTGTAATCCATTAGTTTGTGCAATGAATATTTTTAACACTTATAATAATGAATAATAAGCAAATTAGGCAGAATAAGCTTACCAATAATAACATAATAAAATATAATAATTATAACAATGTAATAAAATTATATGAATGTACTCTCTTGAAAGTGTAAAGACATATATTAATATATTCAGACTGCAATTGACCACAGATTACTTAAACTTAAGAAAATAAAACTTGGTAAATGAGAACTATTGTACTTCTAAATAGTATAGGAAACATTTTGCATACTTTTCCTTTGACTTTATTAAATATTAGTACATATTTCTTTAACTTGAATTGGCATTCCCAGGTTAATGCCCATTATGTATTGACATATTCACGTAAAATGAATACCTGTTATATGCCAGAACTATTCTGTGTCATGTGAAAAATGCCATTTTCCCAAGGAACTTGTAATTTCCCATTATCATTTTATTAATATCTCTAAGCTTCATTTATCAGAAAATGGAGATAATATATCATAGGGCTGTTTTCAAATATTATATGTGGATAACACGTGAAGCACAGTAATTCCCTAATAAAAATTATTTATATCCCCTATGTTGGTGCAATTGCTTCTAATGCCTGCCCTTTTCATCTGTGTTAGATTATAGTAGACATACATCAAAAAGTAAATCCATGTGGTCAGATATTTTTATGAACAACATGTTTGAAATTAATATATAAATGTTTAAATATTTGAAATACAATTACTAGACAAACTTCATGGAAAACATTTTTAAGATTATATTTATATTCAAAGGAGCATGGTTAGATTAAAAGTTGATTTTCATAGAACAGTGCTTTACATTTATTGTGTAGAAAACTTTCTTATCTACATAAACACTGACTCAAAATTGGTGAGCACCTTGAGATTGAATTCAAGGTCCTTAATATATTTACATGAAATGAGGTCAGATTAGAGAACAACTTGCCCAAGATAACTCAGCCAGCCATTCACTAGAGGCCAGTTCTCTTTACACCTAGTCTAATATTATTTCTGGTTATGACTTAGCAGTGTATAACTTTTCATAAGACTTACCTTGGATACTTATTAAAAATACAGATTACTCCATTCCATGCCCATTGAATCAAAAATTGCAAGGAAGGATCTGTTTCCCTTCCCCTAATGTTATCCTTTTTACTAATTATATATTAATGGGTCTCACCATGACATTTGCACACATGCACATATCATGTATTGATGATGTCCACCATCCCTTCTACTCTTTCTCACTCTTCACTTCCTCTCCTCTTCCCAACCCCCTTGCCAGTTTCTAGCAGTACATAACAGACCATCTTGAACACTCAGTTCTTTTTTTTTTCTGGTACCAGGGATTAAACCCAAGGGTGCTTAACCACTAAGCCACAACCACAGCCCATTTATATTTATTTATGTGTTTGTTTGTTTGTTTGTTTGTTTATTTAAATTTTGAGATAGAGTCTCACTAAGTTGCTTGGGGACTTGCCAATTTGTCGAGGCAGGTTTTGAACTTATGATTCTCCTGCCTCAGTCTCCAGATTCTCTGGGATTAATGGGTTTGCACAACTATGCCTCGTTTCAGATCTTTTTTTTTAAGCTTCCACATATGAGAGAAAACACATGGTACTTTTCCTTCTGTGTCTGAATAATTTGTTTACATGATGATCTCTAGTTACATCCATTTTCCTGCAAATTACAGGATTTCATTCTGTTTTTCTTTCACATCTTTTATTTATTAATTTTTCTATTGTTCTATTTGCTTATAGATGACAGTAGAATGCATTTTGACACATCATATATAAATGGAGTATAACTCATCATTCTTCTAGTTGTACATGATGTAGAGTTACACAGGTCATGCAATCATATATGCACATAAGATAATATTATCTGATTCATTCTACTACCATTCTTAACCCCAGACCCCTCCCCTCCATTTACTACTCCCTTCTGTCTAATCCAAAGTGCCTCTATTCTTCCCTATGCTTCTCTTATTGTGAGTTAGCTTCACATATCAGAGAGAGCATTCAGCCTTTGGTTATTTGGGATTGGTTTATTTCACTTAGCATGATATTTTTCAGTTCCATCCATTTACTGGCAAATGCCATAATTTCAATATTCTTTAAGGCTGAGTAATATTCCATTGTGTATATATACCACATTTTCTTTATCCATTCATCTGTTGAAGAGCACTTAGGTTTGTTCCATAGTTTAGCTATTGTGAATTGAGTTGCTATAAACATTGATGTGGCTCTGTCACTGTAGTATGCTGATTGTAAGATCTTTTGATATAAACCAAGGAATGGGATAATTGAGTCAAATGGTTGTTCCATTCCAAGTTTTCCGAGGAAACTCCATACTGCTTTCCAGAGTGATTGCATCAATTTGCAGTTCCACCAGTAATGTATGAGTGTACTTTTCCCCTGACATCCTCACCAACATTTATTGTTGCTTGTGTTCTTGATAATTTCCATTCTGACTGGAGTGAGATGGAAACTCAGTATAGTTTTGATTAGCATTTTTCTAATTGCTAAATATGTTGAGCATTTTTTCATATATTTGTTGATTGATTGTTTTTCTTCTGTGAAGTGTCTGTTCAGTTCCTTTCTTCATTTATTAATTGGGTTATTTGTGAGGTTTTCTTGGTGTCAAGTTTTTTGAGTTCTTTATATATCCTGGAGATTAGTGCTCTGTCTGATGTGCATGTGGTAAAGATTTTCTGCCACTCTGTAGGCTCTTTCTTTACATTATTGTTTTCATTGCTGTGAAGAAGCTTCATTCTTCTTTATAGCTGAATAATACTCCATTGTGTGTAAATACCATATTTTCTTTACCCATTCATCCTTTGACAAGCACCTAGGCTGATTCCATACTTTGACTACTGTGAATAGTGCTGCAATAAACATGGATATACCAGTATCTATTTTTACATTGACTTTATTTCCTTTATAAACATCCAGGAGTGGTATAGCTGGGCCAGGCAGTAGTTCTATCTTTAGTTTTTTGAGAAACCTCCACCAATTATAATTTTCAGCATCAAGTATCTTTGCAAAAGTCTTTGCTGCACTATGTCATTGTCTTCGAATATTTTAGATGGTTCTTTGTCTTTGTCAATCTTGGTAAAATTTGTAATTTATATTTATGTATTTGTTCATTATCATACCATTTCTAATTTATAAGTTCAGTATCCATCGGAGTATAATTTGTGCCTATAATTTTCACCACCATGTTTTTAGCACCATAACAATGCTTGGTACATAATAATTGTTTGTTACTATTTGTGGAATGAATGAATGAATGTCTAACAGAAATATATACTCTATATAACATGCACAGATTACCAAATATATAGTAAAATATTTACAATAAAAGTTTGAAATACAGGTTCATATTGTTTAATAGAAATGTGCTTGGAATTGTATGGAGTCTGGTGGTACTCATTTTAATAGCCATTATATTTCTAATGTTAATACTCAGAATTTCTGGTTGAAAATATATAGTGTTAATCTACAGATGTATGACCACCCCAGAGGGCCATTTATTATCAGCAAAGTACAAGATTTGGAAACCACTTCCCTGATTTTACACATAAAGATTTTGAGACCCAGAGTGATAAAATAACTTGCTAATGTATCATATAAAATAATTTTAAAACTATGCATTTAAAAATTATGAGTGTTTAATTTGAAATAGAGAAAAAATACTCTGGAGTAGCTGGAATGTAGAGGGATTTTGAGCTGAAGAGAATCTGGAGCAAATAAATGGAAACAATGCCTATAAGAAATAAGAAATAAATATTGATTCAGTTTAAGAAAGAGAACTTTTACACAAAAACTGCAAAAACTAGACATGGTAAACTTACAATGGTATTATGTTCCATATTCATGCAATTCTCATGCAAAGATGATATGGAAACTTAAGTCTCACAGTGATTGGGCTGATGCTCACCCATGCTGATAAGGGTTAACGTCTCACTCAGTCCACCTATTCAAATACTAATCTCTTACAGAATAATCTTCATGAAACACATGAAATATAGTTTTACTAGCTATCTGGGCATTCCTTAGCACAACTAAGTTAGCACATAAAATTAATCACTGCAGGTGGCTTCAACAAAATACTACAGGCAGGCTAGCATATAAGCAAGAGATTTTTTTTCTCATAGCTGTGAAGGCTGGTAAATCCAAGTTCAATGTGCTGGCATATTTTGTGTCTGGTATAGGTCCATTTTCCAGACAGTGGTCTTTTTGCTATAACTTCAGATGATGGAAGGGGTGACGGTTCTCTCTGAGGTTTCATTGGAAAATGCACTAAAGCCATTCATGAGAGTTCACCCTTATGACTTGATAACCTTTCAAAATCCCTATCTCCTAATACTGTTACATTGAGGATTTGGAATTCAACACTGTAATTGGAAGAGGAGGATGTGACTATTCAAACCATAGTAACTTCCAAGATCACTTCCGTCTTCTATGACTATAAAAATGTAATAAACCCACTAGCAATGTATTTATATACAACCATTTCCCATTGCCTTTTAGTTTGAAGAATATTAAACAGGAAATATTGTAACCTTCTTATGCAATAAATTCCTGCATGTTTCCAATATTCATATCACATATCTTACCTTCATCTTTGTACATTGCACAGTGAATTCTCCCAAAAATGTTACAAAAGAAGTTGAAGATAAAGACTTGGTTCTTATATTCCTCTGTCTTGTCACTTCAACATATTTTAAGACTCAAATGAAGCAAGAAGCATTCTGAGGAAACTGATGTCTTCCTCTTATTGCTATATTATCACTGCAGCAACAGGGCCCAGGATTATTGTAAAAGAAAAAAAACTTTTACATTATAATTTTATGCATCAGTATTCACAGATGGAAAACAGAGAGACCACATGACAATTTGAAGGTACTTTAGTAAGAAGTTGCAATTCTTTACTCTTTCTGAAGTTTAGCATTCCATTTTCAGTGAGATAATATAATAGAAACTTGAATGGACCAGTGCTTTTTAAACTAATATTTCTTTTAAGAGAGAGGTTAGTAAAACTAGGAATATTAACATCCATAAATATTTTTCTTCTCTATTGGATGATTTTTCACTTGGCAGTTTACAAAACAATCCATATATTTCATACTTCACATACAGTATTGGATTCTAAACATATACAAAGTCCTAAATTTCCTGAATTTGAAGATTTTCCAGCAACTAGAAAGAAGAATTAGTATTCTTGGACTAACTGAATAGTTCTTCTATGTTGCCTTACATGTACTTTTTTGAAAAAATCTTACCAAGTATAAATGTAACTTCATTCATGCTTTTTGTCTTAGAAAATTTCTAAGGTGGCTTTGTATTTCTGTAGACCCTGTTATATAGAAGAAATTCTAATTGAAATACAAGGAAGGAGTATCATAATCCAATTTAGGACTGAAATTAAATCTATAATCCATTTTGAGTTCACTGTTGTGTAAGGTGTGGAGTTTAGGTTGAGGTCCATTTCATTTTCGTCTGGATATCCAATTGTTCCAGCATCTTTTTTTTTTAAATTTTCTAAAATTGTAGATAGACACAATACCTTTATTTATTTATTTCCATGTAGTGTTGAGGATTGAACCCAGTGCCTCACATATGCTCAGCGAGCACTCTATCACTGAGCCACAACCTCAGCACCCCCAGCATCATTTCTTGAAAAGACTACCATACTCCATTGAATGGTTTCTGCACCTTTGTCAAAAATCAGCTGAGTTATTTATGTTTGTGTGGGGCTACTTTTGACTTGTCTATTTTGGTCCATTGATCTAATGTCTTGAAATTGAATATATAGATTCCTTCCACTTTATTTTTTCAATATTGTTTTATCTATAATAACTCATGTCCCTTCCATGTGAATTTTACAATTACCTTTTAAATATATCCATAAAATATCTTGCCTGGATTTTTATAGGAATTTTGCTAATCTTGCATATCAATTTGGGAGAAATTTACATCTTTAGAACACTGAGTCTTCTAATCTGTTAACACATAATATTTCTCTATATATTTAGAACTATTCTTATTTATTTCATCAATATTTTGTCATTTTAGCATATAAACCGTGTACAAGTTTTGTTAAGTTTAAACCTTAGTATTTGATTTTTGAAAATAGCATTATGATTTTAACTATTTTATATTGTTGTTATTTGTGCTTCTCAATGGATTGATTCATTTCATCTAAATCACGAAATTTGTGTGGGTAAAGTTGTTTTTTTACTCTATTATTCGTTTTGTGTCTGCAAAGTCTATAGTGATACCCTTTAGTTCATTCCTGATATTAAAATTTTGTCTTCTTTTTTTCTTTGCCAGTCTTTCTAGATACTTATCAATTTTTCCTGTTTTTTAAAATTAATATACTTTATTTTAAAGCAGTTTTAGTTTTCTATTGTGGAAGATCAGGAGAAAAATAATTAAGCTAAAGATTGGGATAAAATATTTGCCAACCACATATCTGACCAAGAACTCATATATAGAATATATGAAGGACTCTAAAATTACACTATCTTCTGTATTCAATTAAAAACTTCAATTATAAAATGAAGAGAAATTTCACTGAAGAGGATATACAGATGGCAAATAAGCACATGGAAAGATGTTCAACATCACTAGCAATTAGAAAAACCAAATTAAGAACTCAATGAATCTCAGTGGTAGAGTGCCTGCTTAACATGCATATGGCCCTAGGTTCAGTCTTCTGCAAAGAAAAAAAGAAAGAAAGAAAGAAAGAAAAAGAAAGAAAGAAAGAAAGAAAGAAATGAATGAATTTGATGAGCCATGACTACACACGAGTGAAAACATCCAATTTAAAAAAAAAATTGTTTACAACACTAAATATCAGCAAAAATGCTGAAAAGTTGGATCTCTCATACATTGGCAATAGAAATGTAAAATGGCATAGCTCCATGGGAAAACAATTTGGCAGTTTCTTATATAATCTAACTTATAACCCCCAAAATTGAATTCTTATGCATTTGCCCTAAAGAAATTGCAACTTATGTCTGCACAAAAACCTATTCATGAGTGTGTATAATACCTTTATATGTAATAGTCAAAAACTGAAAACATGTGTCCTTCAACAGCTGAAAGATTAAACAAACATTGGTACATACATACCACAGAATACCACTTGGCAGTAAAACAAAATGGACTACTGATACAACTTAAATGATTCTCCAGGGAATTGTGTGCTAAATGGAAAAAAGGCTGATTTCAAAAGATTTATTGCTGTATGATTACACTTATATAAAATTCTTGAAACAGATACAGAAGTAAGCAACAGATTAGTGGTTGTGAAAAGTCAGGGATAGTGAGAAGAAGGGATAAGGTTATGGTATAATAAAAGAACATAGAACTATATGTATGTAGTGTACAATATCTACTTCCTGCTTTTGGTATTGTACTATAATATTGTAAAGTATAATTTGGAGGAAATGGAATGAAATCGCACAAGACCTATTTTTGAAATTTTCTGTGATTCTAAAATCATTTCAATGTAACTTTAAAAATTGATTCTAAATCCAATAAAATTAAATTTTAGAATACTTGAATATCAAATGTAACAATTATAAAGCCAAACTAATTAATAAAGAGCACATTTTCACCTAAGAAGAACAAAATTGGAAATGACTTTTTAACTATAATTATAGCTCTATACCTTATTTTTTTTGAAAAAAAGGAGCCAATTCACTTTTCTTTTGAGAGATTTGGTGAATTGATTTCCTCAGAAACAAGATGAAAACAGAAACAAAAGTGATCTGTAGTAGATTGTATGTTGTTCAAATATCTGAGTATTTTGATAAATAATCCTCCTTGTGCTAGTAATCTATTTTGAAATAAAACAAAATTGTTTATATTTTAGCTTTTTGACATAAAATTCGTTATTCTCTGTGTTTTTTTATTCTTTTTAATCAAACTTTATGTAGCATCCATTCATTTTTAATGGCCAGAACTGCTAAGTTTTCTGCATTTATAAAACTCCCTCTTATATTTCTCTTACAAAGACTTGGATTGGGAATCGACGAAGGAAATACCGTTTAATGGGGATTGAAGTTCCACCTCCAAGAGGAGGCCCTGCTGATTTCTCTGAGCAGCCCGAATCTGTTTCTTTGTCTGCACTCACACCAGGAGAGGAAGCTGGGCATGAAGTAGGAGAGGATAATGACAGAAATGATGAAGTATCCATCTGTTTGTCCGAAGGAAGCTCTCAAGGTACTTTATGTGCTTGCTACACCTCCTAATAATAGCCTTTAAAAATCTGATGCATTTTTACTTGCTTTTTGGCTCACTGTACCTCATATCTAGAGTTTTCAAAACACTTGACCAAGAATTTGTAAAGAAAGAGATCCATTTTTTAATGTTTCCACTAAACAGTCTTCCACATCAATTCATCACAAGGAACGGCCATCTACCACAAAAATGATCTCCTACACTTAAAAATGTTGTTTATTTCAATAATCCACACATATTAATTAAATACATGATTATCTTTACTTTATTGGACTTCTAGTCAATTTAGGTTAGAGATTTAAAATACACTGTAATGCAAGGGATTATGGTACAATGTAATGAACAACAGGCTTGAAGTGTAGCAAACTGGGTGCTTGCAAGTCTTAGCTTTTCCACTATCTAATTATATGACTTCAGGCAAATCATTTAATTCACTGAGCTTTAGTTTACTCACTTGCAAAAGGAAATTAGATTGGATCATCTTTATAAGCCACTTGATATTTCCTTCAATGAACTACAAATAATAGAATGGAATCATTTGTCCAGGAGAAATGTATTTCATTTGACTTCAAGCATGGAAATAATACTAATCCCATTTTTATTAACTTTTATTAATGTTTAATTTATATATCATAAAATTCATCCATTTTAAGTGTATAATTCAATTATTTTATTAAATTTTAGAGTTCTACAACCATTACTATAACTAAAGCCTAATCTTAGATCTTTTTCATCACTCCAAAAAACTTCCCTGGAGCCAATTTTCAGTCAAAATCCCTCACATCCTCACCTTCAGGCAACAACTAATCTAGTTTTGACAACATAAATGTGTTTTCTGCATATTTTAAATAAATGGAATCATCCAATATATAATCATTTTGCATCTGTGATTGAGAAACAGACATAATAGTGCATTTGCTTATTTTGTTTTGTTTCATTGAGACCTACTCAGGATACTGACACTCGTATATTGACATTTTCCAGTTCTTTTTTTCCAGTTCTTTGTTTGCCTTTTAAGGTTGCTTATGATGTTTTTCTGATGTCAGAATTTTTGTTGTAATTTAATTCTGTCAAATTTACCAATATTTCCTTTATAGTTTCTGACGTTTTTTTTCTTGTGTGCAAATATACCTTTATATTTGCTTCTGATACTTTTATGATTTTATTTTTACATATTGATATTTATTTATTTCACTTATGATTTATTTTGCCTTAATGTGTGTTAGGAAATGCCTAATTTTATATTTTCAAAGACTTAACTATTTATCTCTGCACTATTTGTTGAATAATACATCCTTTTTCCAGGGCACTTTAAGTGTGGCTGTCACATATGCATACATTTATATGCATTCATACATACATATGCATGCACACATGCAGATATACACACTAGGTGAAATTCTGAAGTTCCTATTATGTTACATGAATCTTACTATTTACAATGTGGCTTTATAAAATGTCTCAAAATCTGGTAGTACTCTTGTGATTCTTAGTTCTTGCAGTATTTTGATTCTTCTGAATAAAATTTAGAATTATTTAGTTTTATCTTTTCCTAATTAATCTTCAAAATCCATTCAATACTTTATTGGCATTGCATTAAATAGATAAGCTATTGTAGAAATACTAATCGTGGTTTGCATTTATTTAGTTTTATGTAGATGTCCAACAGGCTCTTAGATACTGTGTGTCTGGAACTCAGAAGTAAGCTTAAGATATGTGAAATATATGGATCACCCACACCGAAGCCAAAAACTCCTAGACGTAAAAATAGAAGATTTATTAAGTACGAAAAAAAGGACAATGGACAAGGACTGTGTGTTGAGAAAAAGTCAAATTTGAGGACTAAAGGAGGAAAAAGAAGCCATTAAAAGATCATTCAGAAACAGGAGACAAAGGAAAAAGGAAAATTTCAGAAAGAAGAGTGGTCATTATTATCTCAGTCATCTCACAGAGGGTGAATAGAATGGAGAGGCCATTGAATTTGGTTTTTAAGATATTCTTAGAAAATGCAATTAATACATTCACAGGCACAAGTTAAACATTGCAGTAAGTAATAAAAGGGAAAGTAAAGCTGTCACTTTTGGGAGGGCTATGTACTTCAAGATCATGTGTTTAAAAGGTTATCAGTTTGTGATTGTGAATATTCAAGTTTATATCTCTCTCCCTCCTTCTCTTTCTTTTGCTCTCTTTTTCTCCATTGTTACTGATATTGGTGAAGATGGTAACAGAATTTAATATACAAAGAAATTGTGAGGCACATTTAAAAATCGCCAAGAAAAAAAGAAGCATTTCTTCACTTCTAATCCCCTTATTTCTAATATAGTGGGTTCATTAAACATATTTGTGTCTTCTCTCAGTCCTGGAGATACTTAGAAATTCCCAATAACTCATGACAGGCTCTTTAGAACATAACGTCTGGCAGCTAGTTGAAGGGGAGTGGGGAAATAGAGATTTGTGTGTTTCTGAGAGTGGGTGGGAGAGGCTGTAAGGAAATATTCTCATACAGTTCAGAAGCCTCTAGTGGAGTTTTATTTCCTAACTGCCACTTCCCCACCTAAAAGGGAATTTTAGAAAAAAGGTAGTTAATGGGAAAAAAAAAGTGAAAGTTAATTTTTAAAGTCCTCTTTAGTGGTCCATTTTTAATAAACCATTGCTCCTACACTGGCATCTTTTGTCATATAATACATGTTCTCTAGACAGCTGGCATAGTAATCAAGAGCTAATGAGAAAGAGGAGAGAGAGAATTTAATGTATGAATCAAAAAACACTTGACGAGAAGTGCGATTGCCTAGAATTTATCTCGGCAGCTTATTTTTCACAGCTGCCTGATAACCTTTTCATTCTCATCAAAAATTGCAACAGAAATGCATTTTCAAATACTGAAAAGAGCCCCCTTTTGTGCAGTTTCCTACTACTTCTATTCTATTATCTTCCTCATTTTACTGATAGAGAATACTAATCTGATTGGTTTGACTGTGATCATTTTGTAATGATTAAGTTAATTGTATCATCTGGTTTAAGCTGATATCAAACCCTTAAATATGCTAACCATATTCTCTTACAATTTATTAGAATGCAGTTAGATGTATGTCTACTTTGAGAATTCCATTATTTTCATCTTAGACATATACATACAGAATGACTAGAGTAACAGACCATACTATTCAAAAAATCTAGCAACTGAAATTCAAAGTCCTTATAACACATCTAGTGATTCAATAGGATTTATAAAAAGAAAAAATCTTTAAATAAATGTTTACATATTACATGTTAAAATCAATAAAAATTCTATAAAATTTTCTAAAACATCTGCATAAGCAAACAAGAATTTTTAATTACAGTTAAAGGCAGATTTTGCTGGAGTCAATAAAAAATGCTGCTGAATTTTTAACAGTTTCAAATCCATTCCTTTATTTCTGAGAGTGCTGATACTTCCCTGAAAAAGAACTTCTCACTTACCTCTAACTTCCATCTTTTACCTCTTACCTTCCCCTCTTTGACTTCCTTTCCTTAGCCCTGCACTTGGATGAAGAAAAAGTAGATATAGTTGGGAGTGAAATTTTTAAAAGCCTCATAATTCATACCTCCCCAGACTGCAAACTTTAGCAAAAGTAATACGTGGATGACTGAGCTCCTTAATTTCAAGTTCTGCATCTACTAAAATATATACTGATGGTTAAGAAATTTTGAAAGTTTTTTACTATCCTGAGGAGCAAAGTAATTAAAGTATGGGAACAATTATCATCTGTAACATTAATTTTTGCAGCAAAGCCTCTTTATCAGCTGTATCTATTATGTGGGTGTGCACATGAAAAATAATTTGGCATATAATTCCTTAGTGTGAGTTATGTAGCCACCACATAGAGTGCCCTCTAGAGTTGTAATTGATTAAGAATTCTACTTATTTATTTTCCAGTTAGCAGAGCTGCTTTTCTTACTAACCAGATTTATTAACAGTTTTTAGTTTTTGAACATTCACAATATAAAAGAAAACCTTCCTTATTCAATGCATCATTTCATATGTTCTTATTTTAGAAATACTCAAAATAATTTTTATTTAAGTCTTCTACAATAATCAAACCATGCATAAATATGTTGCCAGTAGAGCAAAACTATGCACAAAGTTACAAGGGAATGAGAACAGAAATATATGACAAACCTATAAGGAACAGTACCAATAATGATCTTGTTGATGCGCAATATAACCCCTCTTCTGAGGCCACCAACGGTGCAGCTAAAGCTGATGAAAAATTTTCCTCCCTTCATTTT
Source organism: Xerus rutilus (assembly GCA_028644305.1). Classification (NCBI taxonomy): domain Eukaryota; kingdom Metazoa; phylum Chordata; class Mammalia; order Rodentia; family Sciuridae; genus Xerus; species Xerus rutilus. The sequence continues at coordinate 61,056,753 of CM053417.1, forward strand.
ATTTAGCTGTCAATTTAGTGGACTTAAACGGTCTGTGATTTGAAATGTCTAAACAACAAATAGCTTTAAAGTCCCTCTGTCTAGGAACCATCATTTTTTTTTAATTTAAATTGACTTTTTTTTAGATTCCACATATAAATGAGATCATGTATTTTTTTTCTTTTCTGTCTAGTTTATTTTGCTTAGAATAACATCCTTCAAGTCTATCTACATTGCAGCAAATATTAGGGAAAAAAAGAAGGCCAAATATATAGAAATAAAAAATAAAAGTAGTTATCAGAATAGAGGTGGGGGATGGGAAGACTTTAGTTAAAGGATGCAAAGCAGCAAGTATGTAGAATGAATGAGTGCAAATATCTAATGTAAAACATGAGGACTATCACTAATGATACTGGATTGTATTCAGGGGTTTTGCTAAATGATCATAGCTGCTGTTGCTTGGGAGGAGTTAATTATATGAAATGATAGGTATGTTAATTTGTTTCACTAAACTAACCATTTTACTATATACATGAGCATTACAGTATCATGTTATATACCACAAATATACACAATAAAATTTATTTTTTAAACGTTTTTAGTTGTCAATGCACCTTTATTTTATTTACTTATATGTGGTGCTAAAAATCGAACCCAGTGCCTCACACATGCTAGGCAAGTGCTCTACCACTGAGCCACAACCCCAGCCCCTAAAATTTATTTATTTATTTATTTATTTATTTATTTATTTATTTATTTATTTATTTATTTTTTTGGTACTGGGGATTGAACTCAGGGACACTCGACCACTGAGCCACATCCTCAGCCCTATTTTGTGTTTTATGTAGAGACAGGGTCTCACTGAGTTGCTTAGTGCCTCGCCATTGCTGAGGCTGGCTTTGAACTCGCGATTCTCCTGTCTCAGCCTCCCTAAGTGCTGGGATTACAAGCGTGAGCCACCGCGCCCGGCTTATTTTTAAAATAAACTTAGTACAAGAGTCAGAAAAATATTAAATTGAATTTATGATAGACTTGTATTAAAAGTCAAAGTTTTCCTGGATTTCTTTAACTTGATTAATCACATAGAATTCTGATAATTGAGTTCCTGGATCCTGCCTGCTTTCCTCCTAATCATTCCCATGCTCATATGAGGCACTCTTACATATCTTTACATGGGAAGGAATGGACTCAGAAAAATCTTGGGAGGGCTGATATGTTTGTTCTTCTTTCTAATGTGAAATAAAATGTCAGTTGCCAAAAAATGGGAAAATCTGCTATCCAAATAATATCCAAATAATCTCAATGACATGTGCAAGAGGGGGGGATTATTATCCTTTTTTTCTAAGGGATAGAGGATAAAACAGGGGTGATAACGTATGCAGGCACTCAGTGCCTTGAATCAGCCACTTTCCATAATATAGCATGAAGAAGGTTTTAGTAAGCTGTTTTTTTCTGAATTGCATTACTTTCTTTTTTTTTTTTTTTTTTTTTGGTACTAGGGATTGAACTCAGAGGCACTCGACCACTGAGCCATATCCCCAGCCCTATTTTGTGTTTTATGTAGAGACAGGGTCTCACTGAGTTGCTTAGCGCCTCGCCGTTGCGGAGGCTGGCTTTGAACTCGCGATTCTCCTGTCTCAGCCTCCCTAAGTGCTGGGATTACAAGCGTGAGCCACCACGCCCGGCTGCATTACTTTCTTTCCTTATTTTTTCTTTCACTATTGTATAATATTAAATTCAATAAGAAAAGGAGTGCATCTTCATTGTAAAAAATTACTAAATACAATAAAAACAGAAATAATCCTACCTCTCAGTGATAACCCCTCTGGAAATAGGGATTAGGGGATATTTTTGCCAGTATTTTCTCTTTGTACATATACAGGAGAATGATTTTTATAATTTTTCTTATGACAATGAACAATAAATGTTCACTTTAGAAATATTTATATACAATAAGAAGAACAATAAAACTGGATAAAAAACATTATCTGTATCCAGAGATATTAACCACAATGTTAGGGTATAAATAGTACCACATTTTTCTCCATCAAAATATGAATTTTTTCTCTTTTACAAAATTAAAATTATGTGTGCCTTCATGATAGGTTTGGTCACCTTCAACTTTTTCACTTTTCTGTGGATGATGAATAATTTCCCTGTTGCTAACTATTCTATTTCATTTTTAGTGACTTTATAGTATTTATTGTAAGGATAGGTCCTAAGAGATTTCTCCCAGTTGTCATTGCTAAAGATATAGTTTTCTCCTATTCTTTTTTCTATTTAAATAGCACTGTGGAGACTACCTTTGTATTTGCACCCATCCACACTTATTTCTTTAGGATACATTGTTAGACGTAGAATTGCCAGTTAAAGCATTTGTGAAGTGAATTTGCCATCTGTCTTTTTACAATAGAGTCATTTTTTAAGAGATCTTGAGAAAAAAAAACCACAATATTAAGTTTTGAAGTATGAAAAATGAAATCATCCCTTTTTTTCCCCTATAGAAGAGCCTAGTGATATTGTTCCAAATGAGTCAAGGGGTCAGAAAGAGGAGGACCACCATGCAGTATCCGCAGATAATGTGGTATGTACGGTTTGAAATTCTTTCCTCATTACGTGATGGATTTCAAGGACATATCGCCAGTTGGTGACAGAAACGTCTTTGTCTATTTCACAAAGCAAAACAGGTTTTTTTCAATGAACTTATATATCATTTAATGATATCTTTGAATGCTTACTAAATAAAATTTAAAGTGCTTCAATGTGTTTTATTTCGGGAATTGCAAATAAAAAAACAATAGTTACAAACATGACACTTTATCTATGACAAGTTATTTTTCTCTATCATACTTAGTAAAGATCAGATTTCTTCTCATTTGACAGATGGCAGAATTAAAATGGAGTTTAGCCTGAGATCATGAAGGAAGCCTTTGTTAGTTCTGGCACTTGTGTCCCAGCCCCAGCATTTCTGACTGATTTCTCTATGTAGACCATACCTATCTATACTAAATTTAGAACTGTTTCTTTTTCTCTACTTAAATTGAACTCTGTTACTCACCTTAAACATCATTGTAAAGGAGGAAAAAAAATATTAGAGTTTAACAGCAGGCAGAGTCAGGCTGTATGTGGATTAATCTGGGTTTTGTGAAAATGTAAACATAGTGATATTCCCTCAGCAGCTGTTTTACAAGCATTTGTTTATATTTGACTCCATAAAATAATATAGAAATTAAGGTAATGTTAAACAAATTCAGACATAGAGAAATGTCACTGTGCCTTTTTTTTCCTTTTGAATCAGTATTTTTTGCGTGATTGCAGTCATTAAAAGTAGACCCCTATAATGGACTTTTTTCTGTTCCAAACTTGCTGTGATATCAGAATTAACTCTGACTTTCATTGCCAACATTATTTATTTGGCCCTATGATCCTGCTACATCTGTTTAATAAAAATTAATCACATACAACATGCATTTTTGCTCTTATTTGTTAAATATCTACAGTATTTAACATTGTTACCCACATGTAGAATGTAGCTTAGGATTGTGTTTTATTAAGTCCTTGCTGAAGTCCACTTCTGACACTTCTAACACTAAATTCTACAGGTTGCACTCCTTAGAAAAAGCTTTGATTTTGAGGCAAAGACATGTTTTCATTAGGTATCCACAAATATTAGTTTTCTAGAATTATGGACTTTGTTAATATTCTTAAATTCTGCCAACTAATAATCTCCTTCTCCTATAGATGTGAATCATAGTGCATAAGTTATACACAAGTATTTACAAATTGAAACCTCTTTCTCCTGAAGAAATGCTCATTTTTTGCCTGCATTGAATCTCCCTTGCTGCAGACATTTGAAGATAATGAATGAAGTCATTGCATGGAATGACTCACAGTCACTTAGGCACCTAATTTTTCAAGAACAATTGATTTTCGGAGACAAAGCTCCAAACTTTCAAAGGTTGATCTTGTCTGCCTGTAACTTTGGAGTGCCCCCAATTATTCATGGATGACAAATCACACAGACATATAAGACCTATTTATATGCACAAATCTATACAGTGGCCTTTGGTGTCTTCCTTCCTGGATTGTCTAGCTCCTTTTTCCCAGAACCAATCCAAATAGTTAGAAAATATAAAAAACATCAAAGAAAGTATTATATCTAAGGTCTAGGGAGAGCCAACATGATTAAGTCCCAAGTTTATAGTGATTATAATAGAAAACAAAACATTAGATTCATCTCCAGGCAGCAATAGAAAGCAATTTCATTGCAGCTGTCCTTCTGATTCAGAAGCCTGCAGGTCAGAAACCCTGTAATGGTATCATATCCTCATAGGCAATGTTTCAAATATGATCATTCCACGTTTGTTTGTGACTCTTAATCACCATATATATTGCTGGGTAGGAAGCCTAATTTCAAATTCTGTTTACAACATGCGGTTATTAATGTGCTTGTTCTTAAAAGACTATCTAGTGACTAGGTCTTGCTTAGATTTTCCTTTTTTAAAATCATCTTTTTGGTTGGCAGAGTTTAAATGTTTCAGGGTGCTTTTAATTCTTAACTATGTTTTTTTTTTACATACAAAAGAAAAATTTAGAGCTGATATTGTCTTTTGGTTTTTGCTTTTTAAAAAAGGTTATGTGATTACTAAATTTGCCTTACCCTCATGTTTATAGTTTATTGGCCATTCTTTTCATCAGGACCTAGCAATTTTGTTCATTCTTTTGACAATTATTTAATTAGGACCTACTGTGTGCAAGGTGCTGCACAAGCTATGTTGTGCCTTCATTTTAAAGCTAAGGGTATTTTTGTCTCTGTCTTTTTCACCTACTCACTCCTTTCCATAGTGTCTAGTGAAGAAAAAAAAAATCACCATGCAATTTTCATCATTTTGTCATAGACATCTGCTTTCAATTGTCTAGCTAATAGAGTGAAGTAAATATGTGAACCTTTTAAAAATTGTATTTGCCTTTGGAATACATCATATGTTGATATTTTATATTAGAAGTAATGAAGAGGCCTGAGAAGATAGAAAAGAAAATGCTTCCTATCGATATGTTTACCATTAAGATAAACTACCCTTACACGAAGTGAGTTCCCTGTCGCTGGAGGGCGCTATTTAAGCAGAATTGAATGCCTGTTTTTTTTTGTTTTTGTTTTTTCAGGGATATTGTGAAAAGTAATTTTCTATTTTAAGTAGTACTAAAGTAATTTTCTGTATTGTAAGCAGTCATGAATTAAAGGTAAAAGGAAAAGGGCTCAAAAACACTGAGTAACACCGAGGAGGCAGTTAATTTATTCCAGATAACCTAGACTAGATAACTCAATTGCTAAACCTAAACCTTGATTATGTGTGGTCTATACATTGTTGAATATAGTGAAAATCATCTAATAAATATTTATGGAAACTTCTCTACTTGTATTACAGAAAATAGAAATTATTGATGATGAAGAAAGTGACATGATAAGTAATTCTGAAGTAGAACAAGTGAATTCTCTCTTGGATTATAAGGTAAAATTAAGTTCAAATTCTGAATTTATTAGGAGAAGGTATTAAATGAGGCAGATTTTTACAGTGCCTATGTTATTCCCATTTAAAGATTAAGCATTCTGGGGCTCTGCATTGATTCTCTCAGGCAAGTTGAATATCAATCAGAATACTGGTCATATTATTATTTGGTGGGTGGTTTAATTGGAAATGATTTTATGTTGAGTTTGCTGACTAAGAGTAGGTTTTGATGTACAGCAAGGTAGTTACTGTGAAATTCATGGAAATGCCTTTTTAAAGCAAATGTTCATTTTTCAACTAGTGGTAGGGCATGTTGGTACATACTTAGCCCCAGCTAATCAGGAGGGAGACTAGGTAGGAGGATCAATTGAGTGCATGTGTTGGAGACCAACCTAGGCAACATAGTAAGACTCCATCTTAAAAAAAAATCAAAGGTAAAGCAGAATTTCTTTTCTGGTGATCCCTGATAATTTTATCTTGAATTGCAACTTCTTCTGAAGACCATCTTTAAAAATATGATAATATACATATTCTAGGAGAAGTTTTAAAACAATTCCCAAAGCAAATACAGAATGAATATGAATAGAGATGACCTTTCCTTAATGTCACTTGTTACCAAACTGAAAGGCTTCTTTTGACAATGTGCCATACATAATTATGTTTTTTATTAAATTTTGACATAAGCTATCAATCTGTATGTCAATATGCTTTCTGCATAGACATATAAATGGTATCCCTTTGTTAGTCAGTATCCTATCTTACTAGATAACTTTGGTATCTTCTGAAAATTTGGCTGCATTGTACTTCTTTCAAAATATAAAAGTTCTTTTTTTAATATTGTCAAGTGTTCACATCAGAGACTAGTAATCTTAAGATGTTATCAAAAATAGCATTTAATCAGAAAAGAAAACAGCTGTTATTTTCTCAAAACTTTTTAAATTTTACTATAATTGAAATTTATGTCTCTCAACAGATTCTGTTTTTCAAATGTTCATAACATGTCAGGTTTTAAAATATTGAACATTGTAAACACAGAAGGAAATTGTCTTTTGAAATTTATTTGCCAATTGGTCAAAGAGCACAGTACAATCCTGTATTTAAACTGTATTCCAGCTAACAGAATTATGAAGTTGTTGATTCTGAAGTAAAAGAGATCATGCTAAGCTATCCTACATGGTCATATAATATTTCTAAATTCCAAGTTAAGGATTAAAATGACTCTGCAGGCCACCACTTGGCACAGGCTATGGAAAGTACAGACAAGAAGCCTGGATTGCACAGCTGTTAAGTTTGCTCCACTTAGCACTCTCAAACGGGTCAGATAGGGTCGGGCTCAAGACTCAGAGGATTCTTTCCAAGACCTCTCCCCTCTGGGATGACAGCCCACTTCAGAAGGGTTGGAGCTGAAGACCAGGAAGGTAGAGCAGAGTGTCCAGTCCATAAATATCAATGAACATTTTTAATGATCTCTAAAGGACATATTAGTAATCCAGTGATTTCCATTGTGGTAAATGCTGTGGGGACAAGAAATCCTATCCCATTAAAGATATCCTTTATAACATATAACCATCTTACCCCAACTTTTTTCTTTAATTCTCAAAGATACACACCTATATAGAAATATCATTATAATCATTATTTATAAATATTTCCATTCACTTCATCTACGAATTCTGTTAGGTAAATTCTAAAGTAAGTATACAAAACCTCATGCATCAGTTGTCATTGCAGATTTCACCCTTACCAGTTTAAAAAAGTAAACACTTCAGAGAAAATTGTTATATCATCCTCCATTTACATATGCCTGTTAATGTTATCTAGGGATGAGGATCACTGTTTATTTCTTAAGTATATTCATCATAAGCTTCTTGATAATAAAGCTTTATTTTGCTCATTTTTTGTTACCTAGTTGTAGAGCCTGGCACATATATGTTCAATAACTAGTTGCTGAGTGATTGAAGGAATAAGTGAATTTGTATTTTGAAATAATACCAATATTATTATTCAAGTGCTCCTCTATATAAAATAAAATATGATCAGGAGCTGTATCATTAAAAAAACTTCTTCCCATATGAAATCCATCTTATGTTCCTAGGATTTATTGCAGCATATTGAAAGAATATTCCCTAAGGTGCATTTGATTATCATTACTATAAAACCGTCAATACTCAGTTTGGGCATAGTGGAATTTCTGATTGAGGTACATCACTAGAAATCATATTGCTAGAAGTTCTAACTAAACCAAAATGTTTATAAGACAAGTTGATGTGCACAGTAAGTGAGGCATGAGTAGCTGTATCATAAACTAGCAGCTCAGGCTACCCCCCCCCATTAATAACTTACTCAGAGATCAAAGTTCTGTTCTTCACGGAATCTTGAGTGCTCCCTACAACTATTTTGGAGAAGTATTAAAAGAGTTTACTAGGAATGGAGGGGGGATTTCAACAAGAAAAATAAGCTACACCTTGTTTAGTGAAATTCAGTTTTATCTTACTAGTTCCACTCAGAAGCACTCCATTTCCTTAGGAAAATCTCTAAAGTACACATAAATCACCGATTGTAATCTAGGAAGTGTTTAATAGGCTTGCAAAACACAGTTCCATGAAGAAAATGACTGCAATATTAAATTATCTTAAATATGTTTGCGCTTTTGAAATATTTGATAAATACTGAGGAGAAATATTTGCATGAAAAGTTAAGAAATCTGCATACTAAAAGATCATTTGTGACTCTGGCAAATTTGAATAAATATTTTCAAATGTTTTCTGATGGACCATGAGTGCAGCACAGGAAGACTGTGTATTCAAATGGAGACACTACTATAATGATGATAGCTATCTCCTGTATTCAAAAAGACTTCCTAGTCAGCACTTCACTAATACTGCTGCTCTGACAATGCCCTGACTAATAAAAACAAAGGTTTAGAATTAGTAAAATGTTTTGTGGCAAGAGCATGTTGAATTTTATTATAATGCTTACTTGTAGCTTAGATTGTTGTAGAGTGCCTCTGGGTAGGAATTTAGCTTGTGCAGATGATTTACTTGATATTAAATCATCTGAAAAGGAAGCAGTTTTATCAAATAAGTTCTAAACTAAGCTGATAAAATAAATGTACAATAAAAATGTTCACAGATTGAACGCAATTAATACCACAGAATCCTCTCAATTGAAACAACAAAATAACCACAGAATTAACTAATTTTAGTGTGTTTTATGCAGCTTTTGAACAAATGCTGTCAAAGGTTCTGCTATACTCTTTGAGTATATATTCATTAGGTACAAAGTGTGGTTATGATTTATGAATCAAATATAGAATAATTATAGCAGACTACTTAAATTATCCATCACTTCAGATACAATTTTTGTTGTAAATACATCTGAAATTTGTTCTTAGTGATGTTGAAATATACAATACATTATCATTTACTATATTCACCTCATCACATATACTATTCAGCTTAAAAACAAAGAAATTTTATTTGCAAAACATGGATGGAATTGGAAACCATGATAAATTTCAACAAATAAGCCATATACAGAAAGACAAGTGCTTCATGTTCTCCCTTATATATAGAATATAAAATAATTGAGTTCAAAGAAGTAGAGAATAGAATGGTGGTTTTCAGAGACTGAGAGGCAAGGAAATGAGGAAATGATTGATAGTCAAAGGGTAAAAATACTTAGACTCAAGGAAGAAAGGGTTTTTTTCTTCAGAATTTTTGTGGGTTTCTTGTTTTGTTGTCCTTGTTTTGTCTTGTTTTGATTTTGTTTTTGTGGTGCTGGTGATTGAACCGTGGGGATCAGGAATGTTCTTTACCACTGAGCTACAGACCAGCACTCTTATTTTTCTTGTAAGAGACAAGGTTTCCCTGTTTTGGCCAGGCTGGCCTCAAAATCACAATCTTGCTTTAGCCTCCAAGGTAACTGGAACTACAGTGCATGCCACCATGCCCTTGTATTTTTTATCAGGTTTACTGATATATAATCTCCACATGGAAAAAAAATCAGCTCTTTAAGTATACAATTAAATGAGTTTTGACAAGTGTGAACAGTTGCGTAAATACTGCCTCAATTTGTTTATTCACTTGCTAATGAAGGTTGGACTGTTTCCAGTTAAGGAATTTTGTGAAAAAATCTGCTATAAATGTTTGTATATAAGTAATTTGGGGCATGTGCTTTCATTTCTCTTGGTTAACTACTTAAGAGTAGGATTACTGGGTGAGAATGAATATGTGGAATTTTATAACAAACTGAAAAAAGTGTTTTCCGAATGGATGTACCATTTTATACTCTCACCAGCAATGTAGAAACTTTTAGTTGTTCCATATTCTCACCTATACTGGATATTATCATTTCCCTTAACTTTATTAGCATTATAGTATGTTAGTATAATAATTCATTTTAATTTTTATATAAATGTCCTTAATGGAAAATTATATTAAATACATTTTCATGCTGAATAATTTTTCATATATCTTCTTTGCTGATGTGTTCAAATATATTGCCTGCTTTTTAGTCTGTTGCTGATTCTATAATTGAGTTTTGGTTTGTTTTGTTTTTTGCAATGCTGAGGATTGAATTTAGGAGTATTCTACCAATGAGCTACATCCTCAGCCCTTTATATTTATTAGATTCAGTCAGGATCTCTAAATTACCAAGGCTGTCCTAAAACTTGTGATCCTCCTGCCTCAGCCTCTGGAGTCGCTGGGATTACAGGATCCACCTGGCCTATAATTGGAATTTAAGAGTTTTAATACATGCTGGATATGAGTCCTTTTTCAGCTATGTGAATTGCAAATATTTTCTCCCAATATATACTCATGGTTGTATTTTATTTACAGTGTCTATTTATAAGTAAATTTAATACGAATTCTTTTAAATTTCATGCTATTTATGCCCCTTCAGAATTGTTTGCCTTTCCAAAAGTCACAGTTTTTCTCCAATTTTCCTGTAGTCTTACATTTTAAGTTTCACATTTAGGTATATATCAATTTCTTATTAAATACTTTTTATGATGTGAGGTAAGGGTTGATATCTTTTTTCATGTGGATTTACATTGATCAACCACTGTTAAAAGCCTATGTTTTCTTCATCCATTAAATTACCTCAGCATCTTGATTGAAAATCTATCAACCATGTATGTGTGGGTCTATTTCTGGACTCTGTGATTTGATTGATGCATATGTGTACCCTTATGCCATATCCTTATTACTGTAAATTAAATAGTACATTTATTCAGAAGCCTTCTATGGCCATTAACATATTTGAGTCTTATAATCCTCAAAACTAGAATGTTAAATTTGGGATTATTAGTATAATATCTGTACTACTGATGAGTAAACAGTGTGGTTAATTGGCCTACCCAAGTTTACAGTTATCAGTAGACCTAGCACTAGAATACCCCTAAATCCTAGATCAGTGTCTTTTTGACATAAATTTAAAAAAATATTGAACAGAAACTGAGCTCCATATTAATGGTTCACAGTGGTAGATTGAGATATTTTCTTTTTTTCCCCTTTTTATTTTATTTTAAAGATTTGTTCTAATTAGTTATACATGCTAGCAGAATGCATTTTGATAATTGTACACAAATGGAGCACAACTTCTCATTCCTCTGGGTGTACACGATGCAGAATCATACCAGCTGTGCAATCATACATGTACATAGGATAATAATGTTCGACTCATTCCACCATCCTTCCCAACCCCATACTCCCTCCCCTCCGCTCACTCCCCTCTGCCCTATCCAAACTTCCTACATTCCTTCCTGGTGCCCCCCACCCCAATTAAGAATCAACATCTGCATATCAGAGAAAACATATTCCTCCACTGTTTTTTGGGGGATTGGCTTATTTCACTTAGCATGATATTCTCCAGTATCATCCATTTACTGGCAAATGCGATAATTTTATTTTTCTTTAAGGCTGAGTAATATGCCATTGTGTGTATATACACATCTTCTTTATCCACTCATCTGTTGAAGGGAACCTAGGTTGGTTCCATAGTTTAGCTATTGTGAATTGAGCTGCTGTAAACATTGATGTGGCTGTGTCACTGTAGTATGCTGATTTTAAGTCCTTTGAGTAGAGACCAAGGAGTGGGAGAGCTAGGTCAAATAGTGGTTCCATTCCAGGTTTTCTGAGGAATCTCCAGACTGCTTTCCATATTTGTTGCACCAATTTGCAGTCCCACCAGCAACGTATGAGTGGAAATTTCCCCCTACATCCTTGCCAACACTTACTGTTGCTTGCATTCTTGATAATTGCCATTCTGACTGGAGTGACATGGAATCTTAGAGTAGTTTTGGTTTGCATTCTCTAATTGCTACTGATACTGAACATTTTTTTCATATATTTGTTGGTTGATTCTTCTGTGAAGTGTCTGTTCAGTTTAGCCCATTTATTGATTTTTTTTTCTTTTTTGATGTTAAGTTTTCTGAATTCTTTATATATCCTGGAGATTAGTGCTCTGAGGTGCATGTAGTAAAGATTTTCTTCCATTCTGTAGGCTCTCTCTTCACCTTATTGTTTCCTTTGCTGAGAAGGAGCTTTTTAGTTTGAATCCATCCCATTTATTCATTTATTTTATTTCTTGTGCTTTAGGAGGCTTCTTAAGGAATTCAAGTCCTAAGACAACATAATGAAGATTTGGGCCTACTTTTTTTCTGTTAATCACAAAGTCTCAGTTCTAGTGCATGAGTCATGGATTCACTTTGAGTTCAGTCTTGTGCAGGGTGATAGAAAAGGGTTTAATTTCATTTTGCTACATATGGATTTCCAGTTTTCCCAGCACCATTTGTTGAACAGGCTATCTTTTCTCCAATGTATGTTTTTGGAGACTTTGTCTAGTATGATATAACTATTTATTTAAGTTTGTCTCTGTGTCTTATATTCTGTACCATTGGTCTACATGTCTATTTTGGTGCCAATACCATGCCATTTTTGTTACTATAGCTCTGCAGTATAGTTTCATGTCTGGTATTGTGATGCCTCCTGATTCACTCTTCTTGCTAAGGATTGCTTTGGCTATTCTGGTTCTCTTACTTTCCCAAATGAATTTCATGATTGCTTTTTCTAGTTCTGTGAAGAATGTCATTAGGATTTTCATAGGAATTGCATTAAATCTGTATAGTACTTTTGGTATTATGGGCATTTTGACAATATTAATTCCGCCTATCCAAAATATGGGAGATCTTTACATCTTTTAAAGTCTCCTTCAATGTATTTCTTTACTGTTCTGTAGTTTTCATTGTAAAAGTCTTTCACCTCTTATGTTAGATTGATTTCCAAGTATGTTATTTTGGTGGGCTATTGTGAATGGGGTAGTTTTCCTAATTTCTCTTTCAGTGGATTCATTGCTGATGTATAGAAATGCATTTGATTTATAGGTATTGATAATTATATACTGCTACTTTGCTGAATTCATTTATTAATTCTAGAAGTTTTCTGGTGGAATTTTTTTGATCCACTAAGTATAGTTTCATATTGTCAGCAAATAATGATAGTGTGAGTTGTACTTTTTCCCTTTAATTTCTTTCATCTGTCTAATTGCTCTGGCTAGAATTTCAAGAACTATGTTGAATAGAAGTGGTTAAAGAGGGCATCCCTGAATTGGGGTTGTGGCTCAGTAGTAAAGTGCTTGCCTGGCATGCATGAGACTGGGTTCAATCTTCAGCACCACATACAAATAAATAAAGATCCATCAACAATTAAAAAATATTTTAAAAAGGGGGCATTCCTGTCTTGTTCCAGTTTTTAAAGTGAATGCTTTCAATTTTTCTCCATTTAGAATGTTGTCAGCTTTGGACTTATCATAGATAGCTTTTATAATGTTGAGGTATGTTCCTACTATCCATAGTTTATCAGACTCCTCATGACGGGGAGCTAAGCAAACTACTTACAGTTTTAGTAATAACAGTCCCTCCTCAGTATAAAACAACCGATTTAGTTCTCAGTATTTGGCTTTATGAATGATATATTCAGCATTGCTGTATCTTCTGTTGCTCTTAGTGCTAATTGGACTCATTCTTTTTTTGTAGTTGTAGATGAACAGAATGGTTTTATTTTATTTATTTTTGTATGGTGCTAAGGATCAAACACATTTCCTCACACATGCTAGGCAAGCAGTCTACCACTGAGCTACAGCCCCAGCCCTGGACTCACATATTCTTAATCCTAATCCAAATGCTAATTGTTTGATATAAGTGGTGTCTTTCCAAGAAGTAAACTGTTTTTGTTTTTTCTCTTATTGCAATTTATTTGAGGAGATTTTTAACCTTGAATGTATTTTTATTGGTGATTTGCTTAAAGGGAAGCCTTTGAGTAACAGGATACTTTCCTCCTGTGCTTTATATTTATTTATGTTAAGGTTTCTTTTCTTTGTTTTCCCTCTGATTTGATTGGTTTTAGAATTTTATTGTGCTTCAAACATGTACATTCCTATGTTTACATAGAATAATTTTATTGTTTGATGTTTCTCCCTCAGAATGAAGAAGTCAGATTCATTGAAAATGAGCTAGAGATTCAAAAGCAAAAATACTTCAAACTTCAGACTTTTGTTCGAAGCTTAATACTAGCTATGAAATCTGATGATAAGGAACAACAACAGGTAGGTCCCAAAGAGACTGGTAAGCTACAATGTATTGTGTTGTAAAATGGCATGTCACAACTGGGTTCTTCATATCTTTTTTAAATTTTATACTCCTGTTTTACATAGAGGAGAAATGCTTGTTACTTTATGGACATTTTTAAGTTTTCTTGAGAAAAGGAGTTCATATTTTTGTGCTACTATAGTGGAAAACCTATATAATTGATTCCATACGTTATTAATTCCAGATCAGCCTTTATGTAGGGAAAACTGCTTTTTAAATTAATTTTAAGGAAATTCTTCAAAATGTTTGTAGAAACAGAGCTCCCCTAACTAGAGAGGCATATTTTAGGGAAACTTTATGCATGGAAAACGATTTATTTACCTATCTTCTGGATCTTAATTGCCTGAAAGCCCCCAGCAGAATTCATAAATGTTTGAATATCTTCTATTCTGTGATCTATTGCTGATCACTAAGAAATTATGAAATTATTTTGTGAAATTCTTTGTGATCATACTACATAACTTACTTTTCTCAATTTAAGTGAACTCTTTCAGTCACCCTCTCCAAGATGAAATATTCCTTGTTTTATGCTATGGAGTTTTGTTTATAAATACCTTAAAAGTTATATTTCATGTCTTATATTTTCATGTAAAATCTATATAATCATTAAATCATCTTGAAAATAATTATAGACATTTTTAAATTTAATATATAATATGACATTTTCAAGTTTTCTTACAACATTTAATTTTTCTTCTGACATATTTAATATGACATTTTAAGTTTTTCAGTATTAAATATGCCATTTAATCCTCAAGGATACCAAATTTGCCTGATTTCTGTAGTTCCATGCTGATTCCTGTCTAGTGTGAGGCATAGGTAACCATTATTTAGGAAGCAGTGTCAGAAATTTTTATTCAGCAAGTAATGTCAGAAGTACAAAAATTCATCCCCTATACCCAAGTAAGAATGCACAAACACACCCTATCCCAACATCTCCAAGAGGAATGACTTGAATTTTAACAACCCATAATTCCACTTCTTTTCAAAGAAAAATCTTTATATTATTAACTGATGTGTTGAACCACAAAATTTAAACTAGAAGAATTCACTCATGAAGCTTGAAGTAGCATGTACGTTTTATTTCCAGTATCATGAATTTTATTCCTTCAGCCCTATACATACACCAACATAAAGATGGTAGCCTTCAATTGCCTTGGCCAACTTTATTTAAGCATTTTGCTTTATCATGTGACATATGCATATTTCATGACATATTAAAATGTGTTTGTTTTTTAGGAACCTAAAATACAGTTTGTAAGTGAACAAGAATGGTAGTTTAAACATTGTCTCAAGAGTGCTCTAAATTATAAACAACTACAAAAAATTAGGTTCAACCAATGGAATGATGTGAAGTGTGGTATTGATCTCAAAATCTCATTGAATAGTTTTAATTTAGTTTCAAGTCCAGTTAACTAGTACTTAACTTCTATAGTTATTCCTGTCTTCTGACATCTAGAAATTGTACATAGATTCCATTTTATTCTAATTATGATCTCATTCTTGTCTTGGTTCTTTCCCCAAGACCACAGAAAATAATAAAACAAACTAATCAGTGTTTTATTTTTCCCCTTCTCTTTTACTTTGCCTCTGATAAAAATCTAATGAACAAACATTGGACAAAAATTGGCTGAAAGAAAGACAGTGATATAAAATTTTGCTAAATGTCATACCCTATATAATCAGCACCCAAAATACAAACTACTGATTTTCATGACTTTTGTAGTTGAGATGGGATATAATGAATCTCAAAATATAGTCTCAAATATAGAAGACACTAGTGGTAGTACACAAAAATAATCTAGGTGATTTCTTAAATTACTGATTTTTATATTATGAAATATTTACAGATTTATTTCCAGGAATAATTTTAGTCTACCTAATAAAACAGAACCACTGTGTCATTGGTTTCTATTTTTAAAAATTCCTTATTGTTTTTCCATTAATCTTATTTGGGAAGTTGAATGAGATAACTGGATCATAAAATATTTTGACCTGGCAAAGAATTCTAGGGTTAGCCAGGTGTGGTGGCTCATGCTTGCAATCCCAGCACTTTGGGAGGCTGAGACAGGAGAATCGCGAGTTCAAAGCCAGCCTCAGCAATGGTGAGGCGCTAAGCAATTCAGTGAGACCCTGTCTCTACATAAAACACAAAATAGGGCTGGGGATGTGGCTCAGTGGTTGAGTATGCCTGAGTTCAATCCCTGGTACCAAAAAAAAAAAAAGAATTCCAGGGTTTAAGCCAATATGATGCACTCTGATTGAAATGTAATATTATCCATAGTTATTTTTAAACCCATGGTCTTTTTTAAATCAAAATAGTGTTGCCAGCATTGTTCTAAGGTTTTCTTCCCCCTTGTAATTCACTATGAGATCCTAACCTCATCAGTTGCCTTCCTTGAACTGTAATTTCTCCACTTTGCAGAGCAGATAATAATGATAAAATTGTAGAACTTGGCATTTATGCCCTAAGTTCTACAGTAAGTGTTATAGAGACTGATTGTGTATTTGGGAAAAGCTTTAATAATCTCTTGGGAAGAATGGCTTTTGGTCAGACCCCGAAGATAGTTGTCATTGATGAAGAAACTTTAATAAAAAAAAAGGTATGGGCTAGGGTTGTGGCTCAGTGGCAGAGTGCTTGCCCAGCATGCATGAGGCACTGGGTTTGATCTCCAGCACCACATATAAATAAATAAACAAAATAAAGGTATTAAGAAAAATAACACCATGTTTAAAAATTTTTTTAAAATGTTGTGTTTATGTTATCCTCAATGATAAAAACAGTTCCAACAATTGGCATATTCTGAGCATTTGTTCAGTGTGGCAATGCTGCAGTTTAATAAAGTATTGAAAGAAAAATGCTGAAGTGGTCTTTATACATTAGTGAGACCATATACTGCCTCAGATATTGAAGTTTTAATATTTCTTACTACACTCAATTAGTCAACTACATGCAATACAGTGGCAAAGAAACAAAAAATAGTGCTTCTATGATTTGTAAGAATTACTAGAATTTAGAATATCATTAAGTCTCCTCATCCACTTGGCTTTCCAGGACTCTATGCACAGGTTCAGTGAGTGTTAATTTGAAGACTTTTTGCTCTTTAATATGCTATGTTCAAAATTGCATAGTGAATTAAATCCAGAGATATATTGCTCATAGTCTGATCAGCAAATTCAAGCAAAAGTTCCATTGCATCTGTACAGGGTTAGTGGTATCTCACCGTTCTAGGAAAAAATAGCTCTGTGTCTGATTACTGGAGCCTAGAACCTTAGAATGCATGTAATAATTTAGGTAAATTTGCTGTGTAAATATTCTCCATTTCAGCAAGAAGTTCATGGACAATTTAATGATCTAAAATAAATAACACATTTTAATCTCAGATAGGAGGTAATCTTTCCTTGTACAGTCTGACAAAAAGAAGAAAATTGTACTCTTGCCTCTGTGCTACACAGCAACAGGTATAGGATCTGTTACTGTCATTTCTTTTAATGAAGAAAATATGAGAAAACTGTCTCATTTCAACAGTGGATTTCATATGTTCTACAACATGCTCTGTCTTTCTGTTCCTTAATTGGATAGTGGTAAGCTCTCATTTGTTCCTATTCCCTTGGTTCTTGTTTACAGTTGTGCCTAAAGCCCACACTACAAGTAAGGCTGTCTAAAAATTTCCAGATATGCTACATTATTTTTAGCATGGGGAGCAGCAAATCAATCATTTAGTTCCAATTTCTTATGGTCAAGTGGACATCAGCACCATCAGCACATAAAATTGGATAAATGTTTTATTTCTTTAGTTTAGATGCATGTTCTGCAACTCCAGATGAAATAATTAGACCATGGAAAAGCTTAGTTCATAATGCTCAGCTTATTCTAATTTCTTCAGCAGAGAAATGAGCAGTGTCTAAATGCATCATTACAACAGCTACACTTAATGATTCAACTGGCCCTAGTGGGTGCTTGGCCATCTGTAGATATGGACATAGTGTAAGGAAAGAGAAAAAAAATCAGCTGGTCTTTTCAAGTTGTTAAACTTTAAAGTAGAATAGATGAACTTCTTTCCTAACCACTAAATGCACTCTCCCAATGAAGAACAAAATAGTCTTTTGTGAAATGTGGTTTTCTCTAAAGTATAGCGAATTCAGGCATGAATATTTTAATAAAGAATACAATTTTAAAACCCTTTAGTAGTGATCATTGAACACTCAAAACCAGTATGAAAATCATCTAATTCAAACACTTCAAAGCACTTTGTTCAGAATAGTTGCTTATTTCCTTCCTGATTTCCTCCTTTAGATAGGGTTCTACTCTACATAATCCACACTCTCAACATCTAGTATTTTGTTACCTCTCATTGGTATATGATTTTTTTCTTTTAGGTAAGTTATTATATAAGATCCTGAAACATAAATGGTTCTTTAAGTCCATAAGAATAAATCAAAATGAGAGGGCTACAACTATTAACATTAAATTGAAAAAGTATATCCACATATTAATACAAAAATTGATTTTTCTGATTCAGGCACTGCTGTCAGATTTACCTCCTGAATTAGAAGAGATGGATTTCAATCATGCCTCACCGGAGCCTGATGATACCTCATTCAGTGTGTCTTCTTTATCAGAGAAAAATGCCTCAGACTGCTTGTGATTTGAGGGGGAGGGGAATATATGATGCAGTCTTATGGCTGCTTAACAGGTGTGCATTTCAAGATAACTGTATTCTGTTGCCCCAGTATTCTTCAGTTGGAAAAATGCATTGTTGAAACATTCTGTGAAAGATGGACAAGATATAATGGCTACAATGCAAAAAGCTTCATGTGAAATTTAAAAACATCATTTGAGATTTTTTTCCAAACTGGAACTCTGGGAAAATTTAATTTTAAATAACTCAGCTATGAAATTTATTATGTCTAATTTCTGAAGCATTTTTGCTTGGCTTTATAAAAGAATCTTAGTTTTAACCAGAGACACAAAAACAAAACCATTTCAAATTTACTTATGAAGTTGTTAAAGCTGGATTAGTCTTGCTTTTGTAGCCATTTAACCTTTCTTTCTCTCTCCTTTTCCGATCATCCATATATACTTTTACTCAGGAAAGTGGATTGAAAATTAAAAGCAAAATTTAAAAATATTATTCAACCTATTTATTGATTTATTTTTCAACCCCTATAAGAATTTGACTTAAGCTAATGCTTGAAAATTGAAGTGATTACTAGTATATAATTGTAAATTGTTGCTATTCTTCTATTATCTAACTCAAATATTTGCAGGGAGGGGGGAACACTATGGAAAGTTAATTCACTAACAAAGTCAAATAAATCATTAATTGTACAGAAACAAAATGTAAAAGATTAGTCTTAGTGGGAATTCTTCATTGCTGCCAATGGTAAATATTGATGATTCATATTCTAGTAAATTTGTGTAACTGAATTAAATGAAATATTGCACAAATACTTCAAATTTATTACCATCTTCATAATATTTTTTCAGTTCTTACATTTTATGAAACAGGAAGTCAAGGTAAGCCACTGAATTTTTTTTTTTTAAATCTAGTCACTCAGCTCTGCCGCAAAATTTACCTCATTTCCATGTGAGGCCTGTACAGACCCATTTGCCAAGGATAATATCCAAAAAGTGTTATATTACTTTGGTTGTAAATCTTAGTCCTCTGAATTTCCTGGATACTATTCTATGAATGTTCACCTAAAACGGGCATGATACCCTGGTTTTCTATTAGTAAGTACCAGATGGCAACACACTGTAGACAGTTCTTTGCAGATCTTCCTTTCCAAGATACCAGATGGTATTACCAAGAACCATAGAAGGGAAAATGCCAGGTTCACCCTAAGCTTACAGTGCCATATATTTGCGAATTGGCAGTGTGGAACTATGATTTATAGTGAAAATTACTATCTATACCCAAAAGACTAATGAAAACTAATTGGCTGTTGTGGTTATTATGTTTCCATTTCAAATTTTTTTAGAAAATTCAATAAGAACCAATTCTGATCTTGGAATTTCTGATATTTATAAAACAGAAAGGCAATCACGAAGGTTTTTACCTTGAAATATCCCCCCTACACAAACAGGGGAGGCTCATTGATGGTCCTTCATTTTTCAACTGTTTTTTGACTTGATATTACTACTATGATACTGCTATGGTCTATTTGTTAGCAGAAACATTTCAAGTATGCAGGTATGCTCCCATTTAACTGAGAGCTATATGGCTCTTTGCAAACAATGTTTAGTATTCCTTGCTGACAAGTCAAATTTCCATTCAGGAAAAAAAGAGCAAGCCCCCTGTAACAGAATCTCAGATGTTAGGATTAACTTTATAGATTGCACCAACTCATCTATGAGATATAGTCCTCACTCTATACAGAAAATAGAAATCCTTTTTTTTTTTTTCAGTACTGGGGATTGAATTCAGGGGCACTCGACCACTGAGCCACATCCCCAGCCCTGTTTTGTGTTTTATATAGAGACAAGGTCTCACTGAGTTGCTTAGTGCCTCGCCGTTGCTGAGGCTGGCTTTGAACTCGCAATTCTCCTGTCTCAGCCTCCCTAATTGCTGGGATTAGAGGCTTGCGCCACCATGCCCGGCTAGAAATAATTTCTTAAGTAGGAAGAACAACCTCCCAGCCTGAAAATTTCTCCTAGGGTCTCCTTTTTAGTTGTGGTGTGTCTTTCAAGTCAAATTTATTCTGCCTCAATTTAACCATCTTCTTAGCTAGTTCTTGTTGTAAAGTAAGAATAGGTAAATTTCTCCTACATAATGTAACACTAAAGATTGTGTTTTCACACCTTAGAATTTAGTCACTAGATAAAAATATTTGTTTAGCTCCTGCTATAAGGAAGGCACTGAACTGGATATTGGATTTATCAGCAATCTATAGATTTTAAACAGAAATATTTCTTGTTAACTTTTTCAGGGATATTAGTAAAACTTATTTAAGTAGAAACTATAGTCAATTCAAGGATTCTGCTAGGTATGATTCCTAGAGGGAATACTAGTCTACACTTTGGGGAAGAAGTATAGATGACTTCCTTGTTACTGTATAAAATTCCATTAAACTAGAAACTATGTAAATCATAATGGTGAATTTAGTACTCTTTTATCTTATCATTTGTGTTTCATCAACACAATTATTTCTTTTACCATCACTGGAATTAAAACACTTCTAAAATGGAATGTGGCTGCTCTGTACAACAAATCAAAGGAAATAGCTGTATCCAAAAAATCATAATTGGCAGATTTAAATTATGCACCATAGATTTTGAAAAAGATGTCAAAGTCAAGTATTGAAAACTATTATAGGGCTGAAGACATAGCTTTGTGATAGAGTGATTATCTATCATGTGATAGGCCTGGGTTCAATCCCAAGCTCCACAAAAGGAAAAAAAAAAAACTATTATGAAGAACATATTTTTCACAGATATAGATTGGAGTTGGTTTTAAGTGAAAATGCAACTCGTATTAACATCTTCATGGTGGAGGGTAAAAATCAACAATAGTTTTTTTCTTTAGGGCTGACAGTCTTAAAACAGACCATGGTGATAAGGATGTAGCTCATCGGTGCAGCCTGTGCTTAGCATTCATGAAACCCTGGATTAGATTCAAAGCCCTGCAAAAACAAGCAAACAAAAAACCACAAGGTACTATATGAATTGTTTCTTAGAAGGCAATGTGAAAAAAAAAACTTTTTTCTGTTAACTCTATTTGGATATTTGCTTTAAACTTAGTATAACCATGTAATTTTTAAGCAGGAAATGTATATTTGAGAGTACTTATCTTCCAAACTGTGGACTTAAAAAATGAAGACACCTTCTACCTTGCAAGGAAGCTAAAATTAATCACAAGAAAATGAGAATTGCAGTTGCCCTGGAGAATAGGAAAATTAACACGTGCAAGGAAAATGTTAAAAGAAAATTGGCCTCTTCATGGAAACTGGGGATGTTTTAGTGTGAGGTTAGTTATCAACAGCAGGACTTTTATATTGCTATTGTGATCATGTGAAAGACATGTTTCTTATTCTTGGAGAATAAAATGCTATGGCTCAATCATATCCTGGGCTCTATATACTACCAAGACCTCAAAATATATTTAAAAGTCCATTTCTCCAAAGACAGAAACTTCTAGCTTAAGGCCTGATATTACACAGTCTTACATGTTTGTAGGAGAAAACATAAGTGGTAGATTTAAAAGAATTCTGGATTCTAAAGTTGGCCTTTTTTTTTTGTACAAGAGCATTAAGCCCATTTTCAGTGAATATTTTCCTCATCTCAGCCTGATTGTTCATGATCATTTTTAAGAGAAATTTTGAAAATGTTAACTGTGACCATTCTTCTAGGTTGAAGTAATAGTATACCAGGAATACTGTCTATTTTTAATGTATTAGATTTTCATTCAGATCCCAAAAATGCACAATTCTGACAATTTACCTTTTTAAGGGAGTTTTCCATGCCATTGTCTAAATGTTAGGTAGATTTCTCTTTGAATTTGGTGTTATCCTTGGCAGACAGCACTGTATCATGCCCTTCACCAAGCTGTGCTTTGTAATGCTATAATGGAGGAGTTACTAACTTTTGAACCTACAGTCAACATACCATTGCATAAAACAACCCTTTATTAAGAGCAGATTTGCTAATGGGGAAAAGAGAATAAAGTGATATTTTCATGCAAATATAATTATGATTGTTCCATTAAAGTGTATACTGAGTATATATTGCTCCACATTGAAATTTATTTTGCATTAACTTACTAAGTAATTCCTTTTAGCAACCCTGCATCTCTTTTACTGGTACTACCTCTGAAGCATACTATCACCTTAAAACCACATCAGATTGTAATGTGAATTTTTGTAGGGTTTTTATTTAAACTTTTATAGAGACAATAAATGATTTCCAACTAATAGACATCCATTTCTTTTTTTAGTGTTTGTTTTTGTAAGTCTCTGTGTTATAAGCCTTTTTCCTCATTTAAAACGAATTATTTCCTCCCCAATAAAAGGTGGTGAAAAAAATAGAAACACAAATAATAAGGTGTTGGAGGTCAGAGAAGGGAGGACATGGAGTATTCAAGTGAAAATTTGATTGAATTCCAAGTTGACATGTATATAATCAAACTTAACTTAATGAAGAACTACTTGAACAACAATGAAATAATATTAATATTCTGTATCAGGCAACAGATTTGTCCACAGTGACATATTTAAATGGTAAAAGCAGCAAGTAAATTGCCACATTATAAATAGTGTTTATCTAACTTTTCCTGTTTCTCTTTGACACCAGTTGAGCATGCTTTTAATTTAGATCAAGTATACCTTCTTTGTGAAAGCCTTATACCAATTACAGCTTTCCACATTACCTAATGAGTTGGGAAGGAAAAGGGGAGGGCAAAGGATTAGTTTCAAATAACACATCAGCACTTTTCCTTCCCAGCTGATAAATTTTCAAGAATGTCACAAGGAGAAAATCACATACAAACATGCACTTCAATTGATACAAATCTTTCTCACATCTGTGAAAACATTGACTTAAGATGTTGAAATCTTTTGATTCTATAAAAATGAATAGGGATCATTATACATCTATTAAAAGACAAGTCAGTGAATGAGAATTATACATCAGATTGAATGATATTTTTCATATCCCGTGAGATTATAGTTTTTACAGTTTTGCTTCTATTTTCATAAAAGTGAAATATTTTTATTGTAAACATTTTTCAAAATGTAGAAAATATAAAGAAAAATAAAATAACTTGTAGATTCACCACCAAGTATTAATGACTGTTAACATCTTAATGTATTTCATTCTAGTCATTTCTAGTCAATTTATCATTTCTTCTGCATATAACATATTTAGCAAAACTGAGATTATACAGAATGTGCAGCTATGTTTCCAGCTTTCCCATTTGAGTATTTCTCACCAAGGTATTTTACTATTGATTAAATTTGGACCTAACAAAGTAATTTTTTTAAAAAAATGTAAAAGAATAAAAGAGCAAAACTTATATTGATGAAAATTAATTTACTCTAGAGAATGAGCAGGTAGATTGCTATTTACATGAAAACTATACCTCTTAACCTAGATTTGAAATGAGTGTTGATGCTTATTTGCTTTCACAATAATGAAGTTACTATACTTTAACTGCAAATTACAAGACATTTCTCTAAGTATACTTCTAACCAAGTAATGTTTTTATTGCTTACACTAGTAAAACATACTATCTTAAAATGTAGGACAAAAACCATATTAGTCTATAAAAATTTTCATGGTGGGTACACCAATATGAACTTAAAGTAGTTATTCTTTAAAATAAGTCAGTTTTAATACAAGTCCAATTTTGCTGTAACGAATTTTTCTGTAATATTGTTTCAATTTACTATCATGTTGTCTCAGAAAATTTATTGAAAGTTTGGAAAGTTGCTAGTTCTGGGTTTTGCTGTGAGATAACTGTCAATATTTATATTTCCGTTTTTGAGGTAATATAGTATACAACAAGACTTATATTTGAGAACCGACTTTGTGATCTAGGCCATATGAAACTCCAATCTTCCTCATTACCTAGGTCACTCCCTGGTTAAAGGTCAGGTCTTTAGGGAGCTTATTAATTCTTTCCAGCTGTTAAGACATCATTTCAGTGCATAACTCCAATAATGCTGGAACTGGTATCAAAAATGCTTGTTAGGTTAAATTGCATAGCTCACAGTTCTAAAACCCAGGGCGCAGGTTGGAACTCCATTCAGATCAGGAAGGAGATACAGGTGAGTACAACTTCATATGTTGCTTAAATGGATAAAGTACCAGATGCTAAGAAGACCCTCCTGTCCTTTTTCACCCCCTCCATACCTCTGTTGGGAGTTTATTAGGGATAATTTATTAGGGATAATTTGTTATGAAATGCAATCATCCCTGACAAAGATAAAGTGGTTTGTCAGGCATCCACTCATACCATAGTGGGATTTGCTTAATCAGCTACATTATTTACAACATTGGGGTCAAGATAAGGGCACTGAGATGATAGTTAAAACGAAGGTATTTAAAACAAAACAGGGATAAATATGGAATCACTAGAAGCCTTTAGGGAATTGTCACATGGACGCTACTAAGTGGGTGGTGGGAAGAAGAGACGGAATTCTATACTCTAGAATTTGGGTGTTTAAAGGTATGTATAGTATAGTACAGTATTATAGTTGGGGTTGAATATTGTAAGAATTAAATTATGCAGTTAAATCTCAGCCTTAACACTTGTTAGATGTGTGATCACATTAGTTATTTGATCATTCAATGTTGCAAAATGTAAATAATGACAGTATCTCATAGTGTTGCTGTGAGGAATATAATAACTTGTTATAAAGTACTTAGCACAGTGCCTAGTACACAGTAAGTACTTAATAAATGTTAGCCAGTACTGTTATTACTTCCAGAAAAGGCAATTAAAGGGGGTCAAACACATCTCTGACATAATAGTTTTGCCCTGGGCAGAAATGTCTCAATGCCAACATCTAGGAAAATAAAACCGCAGCTCAAAATAATTTCATCCACATACTGTATTTGAATACAAAGATGTCACATTGAAAGAGCAGCATGAGGGGCTGGGGTTGTGGCTCAGCAGCTGCGTGCTTGCCTCACATGTGTGAGGCACTGGGTTCGATCCTCAGCACCACATAAAATAAATAAAGGTTTTGTGTTCATCTACAACAAAAAGATTTTTTAAAAAAAAGAGCAGCATGATTGTATTGCTAGTGCCCTCCACTACTTCCTAGTTAATAGTCCTTCCTCTCCATCAAAGAGCTGCAATGGGAACTGGGTCAAACCTGGCTCATTACCTTGCACTGAATAAAGAATGAATGTCATATAACATATTTCATTCATTTTTATTGATCCATGTAAATAAGGGTTATAACCTTGTACAAACCAAACCCTTTGTGGAAAAAAACTTTTCTAACAATTCACTTGGCAGTTTATATAACAAATATTAGTCTTCAGATTATTCTTTATCTCTCTCCCCCCTCCCCTAACCTATTTTCTTCAAATAAATTTTATTTATCATAGGACTCTGCATCACTATTTATCTAACTATGTGCTCCATGTTTACATGCAGCTTTCCTTATAGTCTATTCATGGACACATATTTTGTTTTCTAAGAGTTATTTTTTCTAATCACATGTCATTTGAAAATACTTAGTTCATCCCTGTATCAAGAATTGCATAACCTGCATCCCCACTAGCACAGAATCTGAAGAAAGAATGTTTAACCTTTGTTAAACCTGTTTACTTCACACAGAGCTATTTTTTCTAATTTTGCTAATATAAGTGCTAGACAGATTTTAATGGTTTTATTGTCTTACGTGTTCTCATATGTTTTTGAATTTTTCATTTTCAAATTATTAACTGGAAAAAAACTGCAATAAAAAGTTAAAACAAACAAAGCAAGACACCTCAGATTCAGACAAATAAGAAACATTGAACAATTTGGATATAAATGATTGTGAGAAACCAATAAGAAAATAAAAGTATTCTTTTACAGGTATTTAGAAAACCCAAGAACAAAGGCAATATCTTTTAAAATGCAATGAAACTACTATGAATTAATATTTATCCTCATCCTAATTAGAAACTCATAATATTATGCAAAACATATAATAGTATGGCTTTATTCTCATACCTTTGTATGTTTGTTTATTTTTCTAGTGCAAACATTTTTAGTACAGAAGATGAAATTTTTGAGATAGAAATTTTCTGGATCATAAAAGCTATGCTCCAGTCAGGCATAATGGCACACAGCTGTAATTCCAGAGGTTCTGGAGGCTGAGGCAGGAGGATCACAAGTTCAAAGCCAGTGTCAGCAACTTAGAGAGGACCTAATCAACTTAGTGAGGCCCTGTTTCAAACTAAAAATCCAAAAGGGCTTGGTATATGAGGCTCAGTGTTTGGGTGCCTCTTAATTCAATTGCTGGTACTAAAAAAAATGCTATGTCCCATCCTCTCCTTTCTTCAATAAGACACAATGTAGTGTGGTATCATAGAAACAGCACTGGCATGTGTGATTTTGTTCAAGCTATACATTTTTAAGTCTCAGTTTCTTCATATATGAAATAGAAATCTCTTCTGATCATCTCTCGCAGTGATTATAAGTATCAAATGTACTAGTTTATAAAGCACTTTACAATATATAAAGCACTACAGAAGTGCAAAACATTAACTTCTATTAATTGACTATTCACTGACTTCAAAACTATATGGGTTCTTGGAGACATAGGGAAATAAATATATTCTCTGGCTTCCATGAGCCTAGCATATACCTTGGAAAATTAGGCTTAGACACATGAAATTTAACATGCATTTGAGTAAAAAAAATGTTATTTTGTGGTTGCTAAGTGATTTGGAAGGTTTTACTTGCTGGGTGTTGACCTCAATAAGGGGCAATTGCTAAATGAGGCTTCATGGAAAGGGATAAATTTGAGTTGGGTTCTATCCAACTAAGCCCTCTGCAGCCAAGTATTTACCCCTGATGGCCATCAAGAAATGATGTGAGTAAAACATGTGAATATCCTCACAGGTTTTAAATATAACTCCCATTTTGTTAACTTTCTTTAATGCATTTCCTGTTACATATCCATGACTTAAGAACATATTTAATTCCTTCTTGAAAATGTTCATATATTCTGTCTCTATTCACATAAGTTTTATTAAATTGTTATTATGTTCGACACATTGTGCTGAGTGTTAGGTCTGATGACCTCTTGGAACAGGTTCTATTAACATCCTCTGTGTAGAGCCATAGAATGGCAGAAGATTTTAAAGATTCTCTGTGTCAAATCTGTCAGAATTCTTCTATGGGAAAGGAAAATGGTGCTCAAAGAAATAATATTTATATTATTTACCCAAGATCTCACAGATAATAAATCGTAAATCCAAACTTGACCCTGAGCCTCCTCCCACCCACGTCAGTATGTTTCCTATCATGCTAGATTATATAACAGTACCTTATTTTACTAAGCCTAACACTACCTCTTTTAAGTAATGGTTCCTAAACTTAATAATAAATAAGAATCAAGGTGGAAAGTTGTTTGTTTAAAATGCAAGTTCATGGCACTCATATCTAGAGATGATGAAAACGCAAGAGTTTTTCTGCTTTTTCCCCCAATGATTTGATTTGCCTAAGTGATTGTGATGTAAGTGGTCCTAAGATTATACTGAAAGAAATTTTGTATCAATGTTTCAAATAATGAGTATACATAGTCCCATTGTTCTGTGATTTGATGATGTTATCCTTGCTAATACTCTTCATGATGTTAAAGGCCTCATTGATTTCTATCAAATTTGTCTTTGCACACAGAAAAAAACCCCTAAATTTGAAGGCTTTTTTATAATACTGAAGTCTTCTATACTCTTGAGATTTTTAACACCTTTGTCAAAATGACTACCTTATACATTTACTACCATAACCATGGCCCCAGAGTTGATTGTTCATGAATCAATATGTGTCTGGAATTTTCAAAACAATAGAAAGGATTCTGTATTTGAGGAGAGCACACAGTAGTCAGATTATAAAGCCATATCTTAATGACAGTAGATGCAGGCACCCAAGAAAATGTGCATTTAAATTCTATTGAGGGGGGGCTGGGGTTGTGGCTCAGTGGTAGAGCGCTTGCCTCGTATGCGTGAGGCACCGGGTTCGACTCTCAGCACCACATAAAAACAAATAAATAAAATAAAGATATTGTGTCCATCTACAGCTAAAAAATTATTTTAAAAAATTCTATTGAGGGACTGGGATTGTGGCTCAGTGGTAGAGCACCTGCCTTGCATGTGTGAGGCACTGGGTTTGATCCTCAGCACCACATAAAAAATAAATATATCATGTCCATCTACAACTAAAAAAAATTAAGAAAATTCTATTGATAACAACACATACTTATACACAAACACCACCCCTAAAACGTACACAGCACACATAACAATGATCCACAGATAGGAGTGTCACTAAATGATGGATGACATTCCAGGGCAATAATTGGGCTAGCTATTGAAGTGAGAAAGATACCATGTATGAAAATATCACTGATAACTACTGATATATGGATTTAACTCTCTGTCTCTTGTCTGTCTCTCTCTCCCTTTCTGCATGTGTGCTTTTTTTAAACTGCTTCCTCTCATGAATCTAGCTAGATAGGTCAAAAGACGTTGTCAACTGCTGCCTGCTCATCTCTTCTCAAACACATCTGCAGTTTTCTGTATTATGCAACATGTTGAAACTGGTATGACTAATTGGAGCTCAGGAGGAAGGAAAAGATCCCTGTTAAGTTTTAGCCTAAAATGTGTTTTCCAACCAGCTTTATAGTAATATAGCTCTAAGGTTTTCAAGCCCAGTTAATAATACAGTCATGCTTAACTTTCAAATTTATGAGTTTTTTCTCACGTGATTTCTCTCTAAGGACCTCAAAGAGGGTCAAATGGTGGTTCCATTTCAAGGTTTCTGAGGAATCTCGAGACTGCTTTCCAAAGTGGTTGCACCAATTTGCAGTCCCACCAGCAATGTATGAGTGAACATTTTTTCCCCACATCCTTGCCAACATTTATTGTTGCTTGTATTCTTGATAACTGCCATTCAAACTGAAGTGAGATGGAATCCCAGGGTAATTTTAATTTGCATTTCTCTGATCGCCATAGATGTTGAACATTTTTTATATATTTGTTGACTATTTGTATATCTTCTTCTGTGAAGTGTCTGTTCAGTTCCTTTTCCCATTTATTGATCAGGTTATTTGGTTTGGGGTATTAAGTTTTTGGAGTTCTTTATATATTCTGGAGATTAATGCTCTATTTGAAATGCAGGTGGCAAAGATTTTCTTCCATTCTGTAGATTTTCTCCTCATGTTCTTGATTGTTACCTTTTCTTTGAAGAAGATTTATAATTTTATGCCATCTCATTTATTGATTATTGATTTTACTTCTTGTGCTTTAGGAGTCTTGTTAAGGAAGTCAGTTCCTGATCCAATATGTTGGAGTATGGGGCCAACACTTCTAGAACGTGAAAAATTTCTGGTCTAATTCCTAAGTCCTTGGTCACTTTAAGTTGAATCCCACCATAATGTACATCCACAAGAATGGGATCCCAACTAGAATAAGATATATTCCATGCTTGTATAATCATATCAAAATGGATTCTACTGTCATGTAAACTAAAATAACTGGCAAAAGAAAAGAAAAGAAAAAGACCTCAAAGTGGAGGAAGGGACTGATTGGCATAGTGGAGATAGTGGTGTTGAATATAGTATTCAAACACTGAGAGCAGCATAGAAGTATTTTAGCACTGAATAATCTTCAACCTCTTTTATTAAAAGAAAAAAGACTTGTTCAATGTCTAAGAGTTAGATAAGAACTCAGGAGCCAGTATAGAACCCAGGACTCTGTGTTTATATCCAATTGTTTAAACCAAAATTTTTCATGCTGAGCAGCTATTTGTGATTACCAACTCCCACAAGTAATGCTTTGGTTTTCTGTCACTTTCCAGGGGAAAAAAATGGAATCAAAATATACAATGATGTCTTAGGAAGCAGACTTTCACACATTGTACCTTTAGGGCTCATCAAAAATTGAAATATCTATATATCTAATTTTAAGGATGAATACAGCACACTTTATAAAATAGTCACTCAAAAATATTTGTGGATGGTGATGTATTATTCTAAAAACACTGATACTATGGACAAAATTCACTGTATCAATGTTGGTATAGAGTCTCAGAATTAGGAGACACTTTAATTACTTTCAAATCAACTTTAAAAACAACAATATACTCCTCCACATGCTATCTAAATATTTCAATTGATGTAGAGCTCACTCCATCAGAAGACAATTCATTCCATTGTCAAGTCCTTTAAACATTGTCAAGAACTAAAATCTGACTTACTGTGACTTCTACCTATTGATCTAAATGTTGCCTTCTTAAAATGATACAGAGAAGTTCTCCCTTTTGTATGTGAAATCCCTGCAAGTATTTGAAAGTAATAATCATGGCCTCTCTCTATTCACATATTTCCTTCCATAGCAAATTTTTGTTTTCATTTCAGATTGCACGAGTTCTTTCCAGCAATTTCACATTTGACTTCACACCCAGACCTTAAATCAGCCAGGTCTAGAATGATTGAGACTGTTGCACCTGAAAGGAATCACATTCCAGACAAAATGTAGCCAGTCAGTAGTAAAGTAGGGCTACTAATGGCATTGTCCTGGATTTCTATACAATTAAAGATCCCTGAGCTGCAAGTTAGAAAAACTAACATATTCAAACCATACTACAGAAGTTATCACATCTTTTTATCCTTTATTCAAATTGGCATCCTATTGTAATTGATGATTCTGTGCAACTAAACCTATGTTTAGGAGAAACAAAACATGATTGTTTTCTCCCTTTAAGAATCTAAATTTCTGGACAAAGAAATCTCCCATTTCTTAAATTCTTAATAATGAATCTTAAAAAAATAAAGAAGCAGCTTTCTGTTTTCATGAGGCACCAAAATATTACTTTTACTATATCTATGCTGAAGTATTTTACTGTTAACTTCAATTATATTTGAAATAGACTTTCTTATATAGGCTAAACATCATCTTTTTTTTAAAAAAAGAGGGTTTTAAGAATATTGGTTATTTCTAATGGAAAGGAAAACTAATAGTTAAATTTCAATGCTTTAATTATTCAGGCCAGGAGACTGAGAAATTGTTGATAAACAAGAAATGTGAAATCTATAAAACTAATTATTAGTTATCAGTTGTTTCTAGAAAGGCGTGGGCTACATCTAAAGGATAGAGATGATGTTGGGAGTAGTGATCCTGCATTTTTTTTCCAGTTTTCCTATTGCACTTTGGCTTCCAGGAATAAGGAATAAATAGATGCTGAAATCCAGTTTGTGCACTCCTTGCTGTGGTCTGCATCCTGAGAGTAAAAGACAGCCTGAAAGGGCCACTCTTTTGTAATCTATCTAGGCAGAGTGGGCACTGTTTTGTAACGTGGATAAGGGCACTTACATTGGGAACTCCAGGGAAATGCTTGTGCCTCACTCCTTTGCCCGTCCTGGGACATTTATATGTAGGTGAAATCAATCCTGAAGCAGAAAAGCAAACACAAAAGAGTGTACACATCTGAGAGACTTTCTAGGAAGATAAATTTGTGGTAGAACGTCTTTTGTAAAGCATCTACAATGTGCCAGGCACTGTGACACAATTTGGAATGAGACAGGCATTTCTTTGCCCTAACAAATATTTCAGTCCATTCACTCTAATATGTATCTGTTCAGTACCACCTAGGAAAACTATTGCCTTCTTCCTACAGTCTCCCTCTAAGTTATTTCCCAGTTCCTACTGAACTGTCTCCATTAACACACACACACACACACACACACACCAAAGCCTGTTTACTTCCCTTAGAGACAGCTCTACTGCTTATGAATGTTTTAAACTCAGAGCAGAAATGACATATGGGAGAATAGAGTAATTCAAAAGACCATCGAGGACCAAATATAGCTGACTTGGGCCTGAGTAAGTCACTGCTGTAAACAAGGAGGTTTTGCAATTTTTAGGATTTGTTTGTTCTATGTTTTTGTCTTCTACTTGAGGTGGATTTCATCTCCTTAGGTTTCTATAACAATTCCTCAAAAATTTTCAGCAGTCTAACTTTAAACAACACAGATTTATCCTTCTAGATAGGGAGACTAAATGAATTAGAAAAAGATTCCCTTCCATACTTAAAGAGCATTTGGCAGTTTACCAAGCATGTTTTTAACCATTATTTCTTGTATTCTCATTTCACTTACTGAGGTGAGATTACAGCCTTATTTTCAGACTAGGAAAGTGGGACTTATAAAGAATTAAATGATTTGCAACTAATATATGACTAATAAATAATAGAACTGAAAATCATATCCAGTATTCTCATTCCAAATTCAGTGTTCTTTTTATTAGTCATCTTTTTTTTTCAGTTAACAACAAAATATTATTCTATAGCAAAACGTTACCTTATGTATTTGAGAATAAATATAATGGGATTTTCTCCTTGGGAATGGTAGCTAAATGAGATTTTTAATGATCAGATTGCAAGGCTCATTCCAACTCTAAGATTCCTAGACTGACTTTAAAAAGAAAAAGAAATATTTCATTCAATGATTAACTATAGCTCTTCAAGATAAAAAAAATTGTCTTAAAGTAATCCATTCAGTTACTGGGAGTCAACAATGAATTAATAACAAGTCATCATATTATTAAAATTTCAAATCATTTTAGACAACTTCATAGGTTAATAAAGTTTGTTTTCTAGACCCATTCTAGAATTTGCATGTATATATGCTAAAAAATGTATGTCACCCTGATGAGAAAAATCAGAGCACCCATAGTATCTAACATAGTACCTGAAAAATACGGTAACACTTAGCAAATTCTTGCTTGGTGGACAGAAGAATACACAGAAAAATAGATGAATGAATGGGTGAATGAAGATAGTACATATGAAGCACTTAGTTCAACATGGAAGAGACTATGTAAAGCAATTGATGTAATTATTATTTTTACTTTAAAAATTCTTTGTGCTTATGGAATAAAGCAATAGTCCCCACTCCCAAAAGTTTCACAGGCTAGTGTGTGTGTGTGTGTGTGTGTGTGTGAGTGAGAGTGTGAGAGAGAGAGAGAGAGAGAGAGAGAGAGAGAGAGAAACGTACTACAATGAAGAAATAAAATTTCCCTTGTTAAAATATATTCTTCCAAAAAAGAACAGTTCTCATATCCACATGTATTAATCCCTGAAATAAGATTTCAAGACTACCCTTGAAATTGGCAACCAGCTGAACCTGACTCCAGTGACCTGGTTCTTACATCTTCCTTCTAATCATCAGTCTTTGGAAAGCATTTGCTCAAAATCTCATTTTCATTTTCTAAGCTGGGGTTTGATACTATTTGATTTGTATTTATCTATAGAAATTAAAACAAGATAAAACATAAACAAGTATCTGCTAAGAAGCATGAAGTACAGTCAGCAATAGGAAATATCTCATATCTGCTATTCTATTTTACTTCAGATTTTCTATTGCTGGCAAAATCTGCGATTGTCCAAACATAACAAGACTATTTTCTCCAGAGTCAGAAAATATCTTTGAATAAAACTGACCTCCAGGACCCTACCTTTTGTTATAATTGGATTTTAAACTAAAATAAATTAACACTGCTAACAGCATGAAGAGGTCAGGAAATAATGAGTCTAGGGTGAACTTCTAAGTCATCAAGCCTAACCACTGTTTCATTGTAATATTATATGAAACTATTTCTTCAGACAGGATTATGGTTTGGCTGAATTATCCTGATATCCAAATCCCTCCACAGTATGAACTGAATAATTTTGATTTCCTCTAGATCTTATGCTTTAGTTACATTGATCTATCTGGACTTTCCAGGGCTACCTACACCTGCCTATATTCTATGCCTTCTATACTTTTGCTTAGAAACTTTTCACCTCATCTTCACTAGTCCAAATACTACCCATATCTCAAGCTCCAGATAAAATGGCAATCCCATGAAATCTTATAAATTCTCATAGAAATTTATGTATAACTTTCACCTTTCTGTTCACTCTGCCTTCACTGTTGTCTGTGCACTTCCTATTCACCTTTGCATCCTCCAGTGTCTTGATCCTAGTAAGAGCTCAGTAAATATTTGTTGAATACTGTCAAATGTTTTAGAATTTTCACTAGATATCAGCATTTATGCATTCATTCAACAAATATTTATCATCACTGAATAAATCACTGAACATGACAGACAACATCTCTATTGTTTTAAAGCTTTTATTCTAGCAGAAGAGAAAAAACTAATTAATATATAATTAAAGGAAAGAAAAAGTGTTCTGAAGGTTAGAAACTCCTCAGTGTCAGATTCATCTTTATGTCACCATCGTGCCCAATAAATAACTGATCAAGGTTTTCAATTTAACACAAATGAATTAATAATAATACCTGAAATTTTTATTAAAATTATCATTTTCAAAGCATATTATTTAGTTTTTCTGATTTGCTTCTCACAACATCCTTGTGGACAAGGTATGGTTGTTAGTATTAGGGTTTCATAGATGAGGCAGATAAAGACCCAGGAAGCTTTTCTATTCAATATTGAAATGTCATTTCCACTTATCCATTCATTCATTCAAGGAATATTTCCTGATGCTATACTGTGTGAAGGGAATATAAAGCTCAATGAGACCTGCCCCTAAAGAGTTTAGGATTAAAAGGATAAAGATACAGAATTAACTATAATCCAAAGCAGTATGACCTAAGTGCCCTAAGTATGGTGCCATTGTGGTGCTTTGGTATTCAGATGAGGGAAGGTTTCCCTCTGACTGACTGGGGAGAATCAAAAAGTTTGAGAAAATTGTTGGGCATTTAAATCAGATCTGAAATTATCCTCATTTATAATGACCATGTGGAGATCACAGATGAGTTCCCACTGAGAGAAATGACTCTGCTATGTTGTCTTGCACATTATACAAGGCTTGACTATAGAGCACTGGGAATAATTTCATCATAATGGCTCAAACCGGCTCTGCTGGCAGTTCCCAAAAAATTCTTGCATTGTTTAGAACAAAGGCCACATCATTAGAATAAAATGTGTAGCTTCCCATTACATTGAAGGGAACACCATTCATATGATTATTTAGTCGCAATACTTTAGAGTAAGTGACATCTCATTTTCAGAGAGGGATTACTATAGCTTAACAAGGGTATTGTCCCCTTTGTGGTTTCAGCATATACAAGGTGCTTAGAGGGCATAAGATAATAGCATCCTAGGTCTATAATGTAAGCCTCTGTATACTATCACTTTAAATAAAAAAGTGGAGGAGACTGGGGGGTTGAGTTGCTATGCCACAGAGCTTCTGAGACTCCTGAGAACCTCCTGAATAAGATAAAGCTCCTGTGTCCCAAGAGACATGAGGCCAACATAATAACATTTTGAGGGAGACTACATGGCTATAAATGTGATAAAATTGCAATAGTGTAACTATAGAAATAAAATAGTTTTATACAGAACATGATATTAAGACAAATGTCAAAATTAAGTATTGTTTCAAGATTTAAATATGATATCTTAGAAACGTGTGGAAAGATGTGAACCTTTAAAGTATTTGATTAAAATGACTTTCGGAGTATTATAGCATGATGTCTCATGGAAATGATTTATATAATTATTGATAAAATACATTTTTAAATAAATGGATCATTTTTCCTCAGTTTTTAAAATTGTGGTAAAATCGCATAATTTAAAAATGTACTCCCCAAAAAAAATAAATAAAAAAAAATAAAAATGTACCCAACTATTTTAAGTGTATAGTTCGGTAGTGTTAACTATATTCACATCACTGACAAACCTCTAGAATTCTGCAAAATTGAAACTATACCCAATGAACAACTCCCTATTTTCCCCTCCGGTTGGCTCCAGGAAACCACCATTTTTTTTTCTGTTTTCATGATTCTGATTACAGTAGCCCTTATTTATCTTCAGTTTCACTTCCAATGGTTTTAGTTACCTGCTGTTAAGTGTAGTCCAAAAATATTAAATGGAGAATTCCAGAAATAAACAACTCATAAATGTTAATTTGTGTGCCCTTCTGAGTAGCATGATGAAATTTTGTTCTATCCCACTCTACGCTGCTCTGAATGTGAATAATCATCCCTTTGTCAATAATATCCACACTGTAGATTACCCACCCATTAGTCACTCAGTAATTGTCTCAGTTATAAGATCAACTATTGTGGTATCTTAGTGTTTAAGTAACTCTTATTTCACTTATAACTGGCCCCAAAGCATAAAGGCAGTGATTCTGTGAGTTTCCTTGAATATTGTTAAAATTGTTCTATTTTATTATTAGTTAATATTGTTAATCTCTTATTGTGCTTGATATATGAATAAATTTTTATCACAAGTATCTATATATAGGAAATAACATAGCATGTCTAAGGTTTGATACTATGCAAGTTTTCACACATCCACTGGGAGTCTTGGAATGTATCCTTTATGGATAAGAAGAAGCTATTGTACTTGAAAAATCTCATAAAACTGCAATCATGCAGTATTTGTCTTTCTGTGGCACTCTTATTTAGTTTAGCATAATTAATATCTTCAAGGGTTATCCTTGTTGAAATATTTGACAAGAATGGAATTGGAATATCTGAATAATATTCCAATGTATATATACCATATTTTCTTTACATATTTGTCTGCCCACAGCCACTTGGGCTGCTTTCATCTCTCCACTATTGTGAATAATGCTGCAATTAGCATGTGTGTGCAAATACTACCTCTGGAATCTACTTTCAATTCTTTTGGATACATATCAGGAAGTAGAATTGATGATCACATGATGATTCTATGTTTAGTTTTGTAGGAAACTCCATTTAGTTTTCCATAGTGGCTATGCCATTTTACATTTCTACCATCAATGCACAAGGATTGCAATTTCTCTCACATCCTTGCCAACACTTGTTATTTTGTTGCTATTGTTTCTTTAAAAAATATAGTCACTATCCTAATGAGTGTGAGGTGATACCTCACTGAGATCATTGGGATTTTTATTTGCATTTCTGAAACAATCAGTGATACTAAACATCTTCCATATGTTTCTTAGAAATTTGTATGTCTTCTTAAGGGAAATTTCTATTTTTATTGGGTCATTTGTCTGTCTGTCTCTCTCTCTCTCTCTCTCTCTCTCTCTCTCAATCTCCCTTTCTCACTGGGGAACAAACAACACAGGGCTTTGTTCAAACTAGGCAAATGCTCTACTGCTTCACTATGCCCCCAGTCATTGAATTATTTATTCATTTATTGCCCTTGAGTTGTAGGAATTCTTATATATTCTGAATATTAACCTCTTAATAGATATATTATTTGCAATTATTTTTCCTATTCCAAAGTCACTTTTTCACTCCATTGATTATTTTCGATGTTCAGAAGTTTTCTTTTTGTTTTGTTAGGATTCATGTAGTCTTGTCTATTCTTGTACTAGTTGCCTACACTTTTGGTGTCATAGACAAGAAATTATTGCAAAAGCTGATGTTGTAAAACTTTTCCTTATGTTTTCATCTAAGAATCTTATAATTTTGAGCAAATATTTAGGTCTTTAATCTACTGTGAGTTAATTTATGTATATTGTGTAAGGTAAGATTCCAACTTCACTCTTCATTTGTATATCCATTTTTCACAGTAATATTCATTGAAGAGACTCTTTGTTCTTACCATATTGAGCGGTCTTGGCACTCTTCTGCCATAAATCATATATACAAGGGTTTATTATGGGGCACTGTAGTCTCTTCTATTGGTCTGTTTCTGTCTTCATGCCAGTACCACATTGCTTTTATTACTGTAGTTTTGTAAGATATAGTGAGATCAAGAAGTGTGAGGTCTCCAACTTTATTCTTTTTCGAGATTCTTTTGGCAATTTAGGGTCCCCTGAGATTCCATACAATATTTTAGACCTTTTTTTATTTCTACAAAAGTATGTCATTGGAATTTTGATAAGGGCTATATTGAATGAGATCTCTTTGGATAGTATGAACTGCAATATTATTTTAAAAGAGGTTTCTATAGTATATAAGAATAGATACAGTATATAACTGGTAAAATGAAATACTGTTGTATGTGTTAATTTTTCTCATTTTTCTGATGCATAATCTAAATAGCAAGAAAAAAATTTAACTACATTTTAAACAGAAACAATACTACTTTCTAGTTCTTCAGACAACTAATTGTCACTATTTCAATATTCTCTTTCTGGGTTTTCATTAATAGGAAATAATGATACTGCTCTGTGCCTTAATGAAGATTATAAAGGGGGCTGGGGTTGTGGCTCAGTGGCAGAATGCTCACCTGGCACGTGTGAGGCACTGGGTTCGATCCTCTGCACCATATAAAAATAAATGGGTAAAGTGAAGGTATTGTGTCCTTCTACAACTAAAAACTATTTTAAAAAAAGATTATAAAGGGGACTGGAGTTGGGGCTCAGTGGTAGAGCACTTGACTACCATGTGTGAGGCACTGGGTTTGCTTCTCAACACCACATAAAAATAAAATAAATAAATAAGATAATGGTATTGTGTCCATCTACAACAAAAATACTTTTAAAAATAAAGAAATATATAAGGAATCAATATATGTATATATATGTACCTGAGCCAGGACTTTGAACTAATGAATAACTAGCTCTCAGCTTCTTTGTGTGAACCATCATAGAAAACCTTTTATAATAACCATCAGTGTTTCCAGTATTATGATCTCAGAGAAGTGATCTTATTGAAGATTTGATGCTTGAGTTGACAAAGAAACAACAATAAAATATAATTTGGTATCATATAAAGGTGCCAATATGATTTTGTATTTTGTAAATGCAGAATATAAGGTCGCCCAGACGTTATAGTACTCAACCAAACTCATGTTAATAGTGGACATCTGAACTTGGAATATAATCCGAAGTTCCTAATGCCCTGACATAAACAGCAGTCATTAATTTACTAAAAAATTTATCTGCCTATAATGAAATATTTTCTCTATAAGGTGCCCAGTAGAAAGAACCTCTGAAGATACTAAGGCTGAGTCTACTTGATACCAAAATAACAATCAGTTCTGTCAGGGAGATGAAAACAGTCTGTGAAACTTGTTGGCTGTATGACTCAGTTGATCTATCAGCCCAGGCAGAGCAACCATTCCGATATCTTCATTTACCTGCAACCTTTAAAAAGGCCAGCAAGATGATGGTAAGTGATTGATCACTATTTTGTCTCTGGAAACCTGTAGTCTTATGTCCTATTTATCTCAAGAATTTGGTGAGGCTCACATTGTGAAATTAAAGGGATGCTGCTGCTGTTCTTAATCAGTTTTTCTTTCTGCATTCGCTACAATGGGTCAACACAACAATACAGATGTATATATGTTGCTTCTGGAGTGCTCATAAAAAATCAAGTGATCTCTCAGATATTCTCTGAGTTTTTACTTCATGGTTGCATAAAATTTCCATTTCCATTTGAAATTTAGTTGTGGAAAGGTCAGGCACATTTCAAGGATAACTTTCTACCTGACTTTTAGTGTAAGGTTGGTCTTTCTGAAAACAACGTAGAAAATTGCAATTTCTGTAAAAATAATGTTGAGGTGTGGGTGGAGTTGAAAGGCTCTGAGATGTTCCACCAAGAGGCAATTCCTCATAACTAGGCTTCTAATAGTGGTATCTGATTTAATCATCTACTGCTAAGGAAAGGTTCAAAACAAACACACTTTTGGCCCTAGCTTTCTCATTGCTGACTAATCTCAGTGAGGAGAAATTCGTGCTCCATTTTATTTTTGTCCTCTCATTATGATTGTATGGTTTATAAAGTTAATAATATTGTGTTAAACTTGCAGAACTTGGTTTGTATTTCTGTTGGATAGGGCTCACACTGATCACCCCTGGGAACAATTTTGCTTCTCTCCTTACCTTATTTCTCCTCTAGCTTTCTCCTCCAGCTTATTTCACTACCAATTTCACTGTCGGTGTGGAATGCTTACAGTGGCCTGATAGGAATTGTGGGTCTCATCAATATATTTTATTATTATTAGCTCCATGTATATTTGAGAGAAGTAGCATTTCAAGTTCATGTAACTACTTGGAGTTTAGAAACTCACTGAAAATCTTATTGATTGGCATGTCCTTTTCCTACCTGTTTCTTCTACCTTCAACATACACCTCAACAGGTGTATTTACTTGATTTATCAAATTTAAGTTGTTTGATGCCACCATAGTACCATGGCAAGTTGGCAGAACTTCCCAAATGGCCAAACAGGGAAGAGACAACTGGGGATACATTTCATGTGTGCTAAATTATTGATTTTTCCCCTGTAGCTGTTAGAGTGACTATGGTGGGGGTACTAGAATAACTGAATAACCTGAGCCAGGGTTTGACCACTTGAAGTTTCATCAGTTTACTTCAGTATGCTATACACAATTTTATTTTCTATAAGTGTCATAATATAGAAAACCTTGCCAAGCACTACCTACTTACTATAAATATATTAATGGATATGAGAGGACTCTTCTCAGGAACTTGCATTTTCAGTACCTTGCTGAACCCAGTAAGTCAATGTAATATTTGAGGAAGTTAATGTTACTCCTTATCAGGCAAAGGTTAGAACGATTGCTAAGTAGGATGATATATTGGCTGGACCAAAGCTGGACCTGTGCTATACCTTTTCTTTTACAGGAGCACATTAAGTAACCTGAGTTAGCTAACATGCTAATATCTTGGTAAGAACATTCAAACATATCTTTCTCTCCTCATTATCTATGATACAATGCAGCCTAAACTTTCGGTGAGAGGAGCACACTGATCTGTATGAAGCCATTGTTGCCTTTATGATGGCATTAAGTCCCTGACCCCAAACAATTTAGATTTAACAAGATAAAATGTGCCACAACTGGCCTACCTCTTCCTTAAATTCAACTCAACAAGCAATTCATAAAGCATCTTCCTTGTATACAGTGAAGCCTGATGCTTTGGGACATCAGTGTGTAAATAGGATATTGTCTATGTCTTTAGGATTCTTTTGG
This sequence comes from Xerus rutilus, assembly GCA_028644305.1. NCBI lineage: Eukaryota > Metazoa > Chordata > Mammalia > Rodentia > Sciuridae > Xerus > Xerus rutilus. Next base: position 61,098,503 of record CM053417.1, read on the forward strand.
TTTTATAGGAAGATAAGGACATTAAATTATAAAATTAAGCAGAGTAAAAGAAGCATCATGGACACTCAAAAGAAATTAAGAGAGCCTTCATAAAGAAGATGGTGATAATTCAGATAGACTTTGAAAGACAATTAGAATTCTAAATGAAAGATGGGAGGTAATTGGACACAGTGTTTTTCAAAGAGAAGAAGTGGCACAAGCAAAAAATGAAAGCATAAGCAACCTTAAACAATCAATTCTGACTGAATGGAACCTTCATGTGAAGTATTGGAAGACAAGATTATATTGTCAGGTGCTGGTATTGTAGCTCAGTGGTAGGAGCATACCTCATATGTGTGAGGCACTGGTTTGATCCTCAGTACCACATAAAAACAAATAAATAAAGATATTATGTCCATCTACAACTAATATATATATGTATGTGTGTGTGTGTGTGTGTGTGTATATATATATATATATATATATATATATAAAAGATTATATTTTATATATATATAAAAGATTATATTGTCAAGGCTGGGGTTGTGGCTTAGTGGTTGAGTGCTTGCCTAGCATGTGTGAAGCACTATGTTCAATCCTCAGCCCCACAAATAAATAAACAAAATATTTAAAAATATTAGAAAAATATTTTTAGAAAATTAGAAAAAAGATTATGTTGTCAATAACTATCTGGAAAGTATTTCATGCAGTAAGATACTATAAGAATCAACAAAAGAAGTGCTCTTTGATTGTAGTTTTAAATTTTAGATGACTTTTTTTCTTTCCCTTAGCTACCTATGTCACTTGAAATAGTACGATGACTCTCAGACATTCACCCAGCTAACCATGAATAAAACCTTTAAGAGACTACCCTCTGTCCCTACCTTAGACTCAGAAGTTTCACTTTTAAGCCATTTCTATTCAATTGATTAACATCAGTGGTCAATATACTTTACTGGGAGCAATGCTTAAGTTTTAGTGATATAAAGTCTTTAACAGAAATAAATGAGAATGCATGAGCAAATAACTTATGGGTGGACAAAGAGAAGAGGGATCCTTTAGAGTTAATAAGAGGTAAACAAAAATAGGTTTACAAATTTCTCATTTTTATCACAATTATGGCAAATGGTTTTAGCCACACTGTATTATCTGGTAAATGTTATGACGACCCATATATTTCAATATGACACATTATCAGTTTGTTATTTTTAAACTTCTATGTGGTCCCTGTGAATAGGACACTACTGTTGGAAGTAATTTTTTAACATCACCCAGTCCAATGTTTACCAAATGCCAGACTTGTTCTGATCTGTGAGAGTTTTCCACAAGAAATATATGGATGAGTTGAATTGTTCACAAAGATGAATTTAAACAGCTACTTTTTCTAAAATTATATTCTCCTTGTCAGTTAATACATTTTAAGCAATTAATTAATAATAATGACAATAATAGCAATATCATAAATAAAACATTTACTATGTACCAGGTACTGTTCTGAACATTTGACATGTATTAACTCATTTGATCTTCATGACAATTCTATAAAGTATCATTTGTCAGATGGTGGCACTATTAGATGATTGAATTGCTTTAAAATATTTTAAAATTATATTTATTGGTTAGATTAAAAATTAGGCTACCCCACATTGTACCTCAACATTTTATTTAGAGCTGAAAAAATAGTAGTGGAGCAAACTGATTATTTAAAGGTTGAGGAAACTGAAGCCCAGAAAGGGAAAGGAAACTGCTGGAGATCATGTAGCTAACCAAGAGCAAAGGCTAGGACTAGAACTCAAATATTCTTTCATCTATGCTAGCCCTTTTTTCTGATAACCTAAACTACCTTGCAAGTGAACTTTTCAACTTTATTCATGAGCATGTTTAAAATGTTAATATTTGATTTTTCCCTATTGCACAATTCTGAGTTGCTTTTTTCTGCCTCTTACAACAGTTAATTTAAACTCAGGCCCTCAAGCAAAATGGCAGAATGAAATGCCTTGGATTCTGTCAACTGTTGTCTGCCTATGGATGAATCAAGCACTCCTCATTCTTTGGACCTCTTTTAACACACAGCTGCTCCATGGGTACTTCTAATGATGCTGTCACCCAAAGTGTATACCTGCATTCAGGTCCTCAAAATGTTATGCTCTGCCTTGAGCCGAAATAGCTCATCTGCCTTTGGAATTCCCTGCTATAAAGGGATTCTGCCTGGAGCCCTCACATTCAGATGACTGTGCAAGACACATATTTTCAGTCCAGCTTCTGCCTGAACCTGGCATACTGAGAGACTAAGTTGAGAATACCCTGTCCTTGTCATTTTTATTACCTCTGCATTTCACATATACACTCGTATTTATTTCTGATTTGGGGAAAAGTCAGGATGGCCTTGTCATCTGTTTCATTTTATTACACCCACGTGCTTCCTAAAAATGCTTGTGTGGGATATATTTATTTTCTTCAGCTAATAATTAAAGATAATTTCCTTTTAGAAAATGTCACACTGTCCCTGAAGATAATTTGTCTCCCCCTGGACTGAGAAACCTAAGTCTGTGACTTCGAACCTATTATAGGAAGAGTAGAAAAAAATGAATGACATATTGATTATGGTGTTTAATTTATTTGAAGTGGCTTATGATTTCTGATTTCCCATCTCAGAAACTGTTTTGTAACCAAGTGCTAAAGCACAAAATCCTATTCTTATGATATCATCTGAATCACCAAGTCATTCCCTAGCCCAGAATGGCTATCCACAAAGCAGCTACATGAGGTAAAGATTAAAAGTCACATATCTCGTGATTTTTCTCATTACATAAGTCTTGGATGGTGTCGATCCATAAAGGCAGTTAATTAGCAGCATCTAGAGTGAGATAGGTTTGAGCAAGATAGATAATGAATACTATATTTGAGGCTACTTTAGCAGTCCTAGGGGAAGTAGCAGGGGGGCTGTGTGTATGGAGAGGATGGGAATAATTCAAGATAAAGTTAAATTAGTAACTCTTCTCTTTGTGAATCCATCACATAATAGAAACTCAGCTTGATATGTTTGTACTCTGGAATATTAATATTATTATATTCAAAGCTCTGGAATATAATCATCTATAGATTATAGGATAAGAAACAGGTTGTAATGCCTTTGCTGTTAGTAAAGTCCAGATGGCTCTCTCCTGTACTGGGCCACTCTGATCCACAGGTTGAAATAGATAGCCAGGCCCTGATACTTGAGGATATGTAAAGAGCTATAAGGAGTATTCCATCCTTCCCCATTGCTAACTTGCCATTCACTTCTATAAAGGATCAAAGGGCTTTGTTAGAATATAAATGTTATCTGAGATGGGGAACACAGTACACAAACATCAGTTTCAATCATGTCAGTTAGTTCTTCCTTGAACAGTGTCCTGAGAAAATGGGACAGTGCAGACAAATTTTGATCATGGGGGAGGAAGGAACATATGGTAAGTAGGAAAATAAATTGAAGACAACAATATTATTCCCCAGGCCTTTCTGAAAATGGGGAAGATAGAATGTAGGGAATACAGACAACTTGGAAACAACCTGCTAGAAACAAGGTAACAGAAAACTAATCTTGACCTCCTTACTTATCTAATTGGACAGTCTAAATTGGGAGATGCATGCATATCAGACAAGAATTCAGGGCTACTCAATATCCTGGCTAGGATCCTGATCATAATAGTGTCTGCTTCTAAATGGGAAAGTTACAGAGCTAGCAGCTTGCTTCCTCTCTTAATTACATATTAACAATGGAAACCTTGCTATGTCTTTTGCTTAGCAGCCATCAAGTCTTGCTTCCATCTCTACATTTCTTTATGATTCGTGCTTTTCTTGTTGTTATTTATATCCAGCCTGGATGCTTGAGTTCAATTTTAAATGGATTTATCTTTGGCTCTGGGCATGACAGAGGCTGTTTCTACTGCAATCTTAAGATTTATTGGCAAACTGCTTAGAATTCCAAAGACGTCTCTAGGCCTCCCTTTGACCCAGAAGGCCTAGTGGGCAGTGAAGTGAAAAGATCTCTAAATCCCCACTGACTCCCCCTCACAATTGTCTATGCAATGTGCATAAATCTTGCCTTCATCCACACAAACGACATAGTTACATATTGAGAATGATAGGGAGATTTTCATAGTAAGGGGGAAATTATCAGAGATAAACCTTCAGTGTAGACATAGTCAGTCAGGTGGTTAAGGAGTAGAAAGTATTCATTCCCAGCTTCTGACCTAACTCTCTCACTCTTCCTCCCTGGTGCCCTGGCCCAGCTTCATGCCTTCTGAGGACATTATTTTTTCGGTAAATACATTTTTAGAATTCATAAGTCATCTCTTCAAAAAGGAAAGCATGTGATTCCGAGGGAGGGGTGTGTAGGATGCCTATGAAGACTTTACCTGAAGAAAGGAATTTGACAGGATAAGTTGGCTTTTCTGTTGATTGTTTTGTTTCAGACTAAAGAATGATTCATCAGCCAATTACAGCCAGAAGAAATGAACACGTGAGTGGGCTTATATGAACATAGAACTTCAACCCGATCCAATTTAGCACACAGTTGGCTACTTGCTGTCACAGAATGCCTTGAATCTTTGTCTTCCTGCCTATCTTCAATGTAAAACTATAATAAAAGAGTGAGACAGGGAAAAGAGCAGAACGTCAGTATGACTAAATTCTAGGGATGATAGGAATCTGGAAAAGCCAGTATGAAGATTCCTATATCTGTATTGTATTGCATCTGGCTGATATCACAATGCTTATTTAAAAGTTTTACAATGGGGGCTGGGGTTATGGCACAGTCGTAGCGTGCTCGCCTGGCATGCGTGAGGCACTGGGTTTGATCCTCAGCACCACATAGAAATAAAATAAAGATATTCTGTCTGCCTACAACTAAAAAATGTTTTAAAAAATTCTTTAAAAAAAAGTTTCACAATGTTAGGCTAAATAGAACACTCAATTAGGAGACAGGAACTCTTCCTAGCCTTACTGGCTTAGAAGAGCCTCCTCATTTTTCACAGCAACAAAATGAAATTGTTGGCTAAGAAAGTCTTGAAGAAATCTTCTAAATCAAGCACTTTGTGACTATGCAGTTTCATGAACAATCAAAAATTATAATAATCGAATTACAGCCCAATAATGTGGCTCAAAACAAAACATACAAATGTGCTATTTTGAGACATTAAGGGAAAGGTAGTTTTTGAACTTTCTTCCCTCCTCTGAAGTTTAATTATGCTATTCACTTAGCTGTGGGTATCCTTGACCAAAAATCTTGGCATACTTCAAAACCTAACGCAAAGAATAGCACCTAACTCAGTGCCATTCTTTTCTGATACTCTTAAACAGGACATATTCTCTGAGTATCTATAGCACACTGCATGCTTCTTTCTTATAGTGATAATCAGCACTTCATCTTATTTGGGTATATCTTTTTTCTTGATTACACTGAAGACAAAGAAATGATCTTACTCATTTTAGTGTCTCCCACTCTTCCTATACCTAGCATATGGAATGTGTTCAAAACATGACATATTAGGAAGGAATACAAGTCAATATTAGGAAGCATCCCATCTCTCTGAAATGTGAGAGTAAGAAAATAAAGGAGCAATAATATTTGCTGTATTCAGAAATATGTCAGCTTTAAATTTAGTTTTGAATTTTTGATTTAGCATTTTATAATTTCAACTTACAAAAAGTGGCAAAATGTGTACAACAAATTATTAAATACCTTTTAATCAGTTTTCCCAATTATTATCATCTTGCATAACCATAGCACAATTATTAAAATCAGGCAATCAGTGGTTCTAAAGTAGTATCTCATTTAAAGGATTTATTTATTTTTGCAGTACTTAGAATAAAATCCAGGCCATCATGCATGCTAGGTAAGCTTTCTATCACCGAGCTACACCACCAGCCCTTTGAAGACCTTATTTAAATTTTACCAGTTGTCCCACTAAAGTGTTTTTTTTTCCTATCCAGTATCCAATTCAATATCATATGTTGTATTTAGTGTCATGTCTCCAGACTGCGCTTTAAACTAGAACAACCTTAGCCTTTGTCTCTCAAATGCTCAACAGCTTTAAAGAGTACTTGAAACCATTTGTAGATTTTTCCTCAATTTTGGTTTGTGATCAAATATGAATCATCAAAGAAATATGAAAGAAGTAATATTGTATGCTTCTAGTGCATTTCAGAAAACATGTGATGTTTCTTTGACCCATTACTGGTGATGTTAACTTTGATCATTTGGTTAGGATTTATCCACTCTAAAGTCATATTTTCCTTTATAATTACCTTGTGAAGAGATACTTTGATGCTATTTTTTCATAATACTTTCATCCACTAATCAAACAAACAAACAAACACTTTCAATCACTGAAACTGTTTGTTTGGAGATAGGATTTCATTAAGTTGCTTAGAGCCTCCCTAAGTTGCTGAGGCTGCCTTTGAATTTTCTATCCTCCTGCCTCAGCCTCCTGAGCCTCTGAGATTATAAAAATGTGCCACTGCACCCATCCTGGGTGATTCTTATCTGAAGCAGTTGTTACTGCATGTTTGCCAAATAGTGATTTTATATTTCCCATCATTATCTACATGTATTAGTTGAAATTCTGCTAGTATATATGACAACTCTCTTCTCTCTCATTTATTTACCTATTAATTAATTTGTTTATATCAATATAGGCTCATAGACTCATATTTTTATACATTAGCAATGTATTTATTGTTATTATTGTTTATTCTGTTCTGTAAAACTAGTACAAAATATGTCAATATGATAACTGTTTACATTTGAAAATGAAGTAATTGTTTTTGAGTAGGATGTATAATTTTAAAAATTTGTTTTAAAAATTGCTTAAGTAAAACTGCAAATGATGAGATCAAATAGAGGAGGAGTTTTACATGGATTTGTATTTTATATATACAATTGGTTATAATTCAACACTTATTCTGTATTTTTGAGCCAAATTTTAATGACAAAATTTCAAATCTGATTTTAATCATTTCTGTGTTTTCTGACCTAGGAATATTCATGGTGAAGATCCAACTCCTAGTTTGAGATTCTTTACCCAAAGAACAGAAAGTCCATTTTCCTTAAATAACACCAAATCATGTGACCATCTAGCATAATAACAAGCACCCAGTGAGTATACAAGAAGTAGGTTTTCTCCTTTATTGTTACTGAAACAGGTAGCTTGAAACCTTGAAAAAAGCCCAGACTTCTGTTTTTGTTTATTATAGGTAATTTTCCTTTGGGGTATATATAAAGGCACTATTCAGTTTGCCATTGTAGATATTAAGTGCCAAATCAAGGTCTTTGCATTTGAAAACTGACTGGGGACACTGCTAACAGAACTAGGATGTAAATAATGCTGGCGTTGCTTCAAGATGAGATCAGAACACTGATGTTCACTACTGTGCTAAATTCAGCCTTGCATGTAGGCTACTAAATACATTCATCTCAACATAGATGCTGATTAAACCCTGATAATTAGGACAGAAGAGAAAACAGAGCTTGGGTCTGGGTCATGATCCTTCCTGTTTATAGTGAGGGAGCTTAGAAATTTTGAGAATGGTAAAAAATAGAGAGCCATTTGCATGATCCAGGTCTCTCACTGTGACTCCAAAGGGCAGAAAATAATCCTCAAATGCTTTCAAAGCAGTCAAATGAAAAAAGTCATTCTTTAGATAAAAAAAGAAGGAAGAATATAGTTCATTTTCTGCTATTCTGGCCTGACCACAGAGCTGTAATCTCAAGTCTCATTTTAGTCAAGTAAAGTTGTTCACTCTATGCTATGGTAAAAGGTGTAAACAGTGTAAAAGGGGTCTTTTTGAAATAGTCTACAGGTTACTAATTATTTAGAAATTAGAAAAGAGTTTGTGTTGTGGTAGACACCGAACTGGATGCAGGTTTTGTAGGAACTATCATAAAATATAACATTCCATCTTAATTAAAATAATAACACTTTTGTAAATTTTATACAAGGATATGACTTTATGAATACATTTACTGGGCACCTCTAAGAGTCTTAGAAGTTACATATGCAAGTCAGGGTCTCTGAAACTTTATCGTTATTAGTTTTTACAATAAATCTGCCTCTAGGCAGATTATGTAATGTAGACTTAAAGAACAATCTGAATTGTGGTTCCAATAGCTTCTCTAGGCTGCTACAATGGTATGGTCTTGATTGCTATAGTTAGAACCAGACCTAAAGATCATGAGAAGAGGCTATGTTATCTTTGTTGGGATTGCAAGACTACTAGATGACTTTTCTAAAATTTACCTTGTAGAAGCTGCTGTGGAAATGCACTGATGTAGTAGATTTACTATGCCAAAAGAGAGATGGGGGAGAAAAAGGTGGATAAATTAATAATACGCATGAATTATAAAGTGAACCAACAAATATAATTAATTGTGGCTAGTGTATGGTATTAGCTATGTGAAGATTTAGTGAGGAAAAATTGTATCTCACAATTTTTGTGCCTTATCCCTGCCTAAATCATATCTTTCTGTCATCATAAACCTGAGGTTTGAACTGCCTTCATAAATCCATTATCATTTTCAGGAAAAATGCTAAAAGTTAGGGTACAAGATCTATTAGTTTACCAGATTGTTAGTATTTAGCAGTTACTCACAAGAATTATTTAAAAAAGGGGAAATAACAGCATTTTATTTCACTTCATTTGAAGGCTACAAAGAGCTTTCAAGAGCTTGGGGGAAAGGAAATGACTAGACTTTTAGTACTTTTCTGATAGATAATGTTTCTTTTTTTCCCCCAAGAGTGTTCACTATTATGACGTCTGTCCTTGCATGTTGTAGTATTTATATATTTTATACAAATGGAATCATGAAATGTATACTTTTGTGGTTTGATTTTTTCATCCATTTAGAATTAGGTATTTTGAAATTGTTTCAAATTTTGAATGTTATAAATCATTCATTCTCATTGTAACATGTATTCCAATGTGTGAATATACCACCACTTATTTGTTCATTCTGTATTGTTCATTTACATTTGGACATTTCAGGATTTTTGTTATTACAAATAATGCCACCATAAAAGAAAATTCTGTTATGTTCTTTGGTGAGCATATATTCATGTTTTAATTTGTTGTTTTACAGAGATCGGGATGAATTATTGAGTCATAGTGCATGCATATGTTCAGTTACAGCAGATATTACCATTTTCCAAAGTTTCCAAAGGAGTTATATCAACAGATATTCATACTTCTAATGTATAAGTGTTCTATTTTCTATTTGCCAACACTTGGTATTTTCCAGATATTTTTTCAGATTTAATTTAGCAATGTTTATTTTTTTATTATTTTTTTCATATTTAATTTATTTGTTCTATTTAGGCTTACATGATAACAGAGTGCAATTTGATTCGTTGTACACAGATGGAGGATAACATTTCATTTCTCTGGTTGTAAGTGATATAGAATCACAACATACATGCAGTCATACATAAGGTTAGGGCTATGATGACATCATATTCCACCACCTTTACTGTCCCCATGCCCCCTCCCCCCTTACACCCCTGTGAACGGAGAGATAATGTTTCTTATAGAATCATATTCTACCTTGTTGGAGATGATGTAATTGAGATACTAGATATTTTCATATATTTGAGAAACTAAAATAAACAATATTCCTTAACGGGAGATCTGGTATGAGTCATGGTTCACATACACTCGAGCTACTAAGAAGCACATAATTTATACCAGTGCTTCACAAACTGAAGAATCACTTGAAACATTTGTGTGAAGAACTGATTTCTGAGGCTCCCTGCTGAGATTTTAATGTGAGGGGTCCTAACTGGGGCCCAGGAGTCTTTATTTTTTAAAACAGCAGAATGCATTTTAGTTCACTGTACACATATGTTGTACAATTCTTCATTTCTCTGGTTGTCAACAAGGTAGCGTCACACCATTCGTGTCTTCATACATGTATCTAAGTAGTGATGTCCATCTCATTCCATCTTTCCTATCTCAATGCCCTTCCCTTACCCCCTCCCTCCCCTTTGCTCTATCCAAAATTCTTCCATTTTTTCCCACACTCCCCACCCCCACCCCCATAAGGATCAGCATCCACTAATGAGAGAAAACATTCAGCCTTTGGTTTTTTGTGATCGTCTTACTTCACTTAGCATGAATCTTCATTTTTAAGCAATATCTTGGGTGATTCTGATATAAGTGGTCCTTAGAAAATACTATGAGAAACACCAGCTAAGGCAATTGGCAACAATAAAATCGGCCTGTGGAAAGTTTGTTACCCTTTCTACAGTAGCTAAACTTTATTTTTTCTCACTAGTATGCTTTATTATATTGAGACAATGTAAAACAGTGGTTTAGTGTTAACACTGAAGTCAAAATGAACTTCATATAATTTAACACTCTTAGCTTCACTTTCCTTATCTGCAAAATGGAAAGAAACTATTTTAATCTTGCATCACTGAGAGATTAAATGAGATTGTTCATGTAGAACATTTAGTTTAGTGCTTTGCCCAGGTAATCATGTGTTAGCTTGTTTGTTGTTATTGTTAATATTATAGTAATTGAGTGTCAACCTTGCTGTAGGCTATTTATAATGTAGATGGACAGATGAATAAGGAACTCTCCTACACTATTTTCCTATAAATTCAGAAAAGGACTTGATAGTGGGCCTACTGCATGTTAAGGAGATGTTAGAGTCTAGAAAACACAAAACATTTGTCAATATGAATTCAAGCAGTCATGATAGAGGTCTAATTCCCAGTCTTGATTATCTATACTAACTTTATTTTAAAGTAAACCACTCACTTCTTTAAGACTTCAATTAGACTCTTTAAATTATCTAAACAATAGAATAGAAAGTCTAGAAATAGAATGAAGCTACTTTACACATGTACTGTCTGGGATTGTAAATTATGAGGTCCAGCCTTCTCATTGTCAGAGAAAGAAGTTACAAACAAGATAAAGAAGAGAGCTAGACTGAACTCGGTTGGGCTGGATTGGAACTGGAGATTAAACTAGGAGACCAATGTGAACTCATGCTTAATTATGTGGATAGACACAGAAATAAATACAGATGTGTGTATTGAAACATATACATATTTCCTGCCTTAGTTGACAAAGCTAACCTAGAAGCAGTGACCCCCTAGTAGCAATGAGTACATTGAATATATGTAATTTCTGGATCTTGATTTCTATTAAACCAAGACTGCCTGGTGAAATGCCTAATTCTAGGCCTGGTGCAAGGAATATAATAGATGAATCTGGAGCATGTTGTAGTCCCAGAAAGTAATGAAGTGCTCAAACTTCATTGCTTAGGAGGGAACATGTCAAAGGAACAAAGGAGCCAAACTAAAGAAAACTCCAGTAGCCACAGCTGGAAAAATATGAACAAAAATAATGATAGTACTGGATAATATCCTACAGAATAAAATAAATATCCCTGTGTTTATTCTTATAGAATGAATTATTGAACAAATAAATACACAGGAGAGAACAAACAGTTCTTCCCATAGAAGAATTTCAGTGGATACATGTAGAAGAAATAAAGAGCATAAAAAATCACTTTTCAGCAAATATCACAGTAATAATTGTTGCAAGTAAGAATCATAGACAAATGTTAAAATTAATGGGCAAAATCTGTTAAGACATGAAATATTTACATAATCTCAAGTTACCTCCCCATAAGATAAATATGTATTAATTAAAATGGGAAAATTATAGTTTTATAATATAGAAATATGGCAGGCACTTTGACCAAATGATCAATATTAATATGACCAATAATAACATATGTCTTTGATGCACTAAGATAGACAGATGTAGTGTTCATGGAAAAACCACATTATCTCAATTTAATCCTGGCCACAGCATAATTACCAAGAAATATTGAGGAACTGTCACAGAATATAGGCAACACAGAAAAAATATATTCACAAGAAAACTGGTGGAATTTTAATAAGGCCCATAGATTAATTAATAGCATTGTACTAATGCTTTTTTAAAAAGTTTTTCTAAACCAATATCTCCTGTTCAAAAAAAATCAGAAGATGATGTACAATCAATAAACATATATATGAAGAAATGTTCAACGTCTCTAGCCATTAGAGAAATGCAAATCAAAACTACCCTCAGATTTCATCTCACCCCAGTCAGAATGGCAGCTATCCAAAATACC
>CM053417.1:61111150-61283824 GCA_028644305.1 Xerus rutilus
AAACTAAGTCCTTCCTAAAACAATAAACTAATTTCCAATGTAGTATTGTTCATTTAATAAATCTTTCTATTATTAGTGATGCCATTTTGGGTTGACATTTGAATAAATGTGAGGAATGTTTGATGAGTCGGGAGATGAAGAACCACTGAATTGTTCCACCACCAAAGGCAAATGTTTTGTGGATATGTAGGAGGGATATTCATTTCATACAATCACATCCTAAATCCATGTACTTTGATAATTATTGATGCAAAGAGCTGCAATGATGACTTCTGTCATGACAACCTCTTGCAAACCCTCTTAGTACAGTTTTTTAAAATATATTAATAGGGGCTGGGGTTGTGGCTCAGTGGTGGAGCGCTCGCCTAGCACACATGAGGCACTGGGTTGAATCCTCAGCTCCAAATAAAAGAAATAAAAATAAAAAGTATTGTGTCCACCTACAACTAAAAATATGTATATCAAAAAATAAAATAAAATATATTAATAAATTCTGCCATAAGATAATAATTTCTCAGGTAATATATGAAATTGGGACTTGTTCCTCCTCTATCACTAAAACCTAGTCATCTGAAAGCCATGTGCTTTATTCACAGAGGTTGAAAAGTTGGGTTTTCTGATTTCCAGCCCTACTAGCATTTTGATCTGCTGTTTTAGGCTGTCAAGCTCCATGCTTTCCAAGCTTTTAGACCTTTCATAGGCAAATACAGGAAGTAAAAGATCACTTCGATAGAGAGATTCAATGCTTTTTGATATACTGTTATAGTTTACCATTGGCCCAAGTCTTGTCTGCTTCACTCAAAAGAGAATGCCCATTTTTACCCTGGAAAACCTAGATTCATGAACTGAGAAGCTTCATGTTTCTCCTAGATCTTTAGTTTCCTGACAGAAATGATAGGTTCTTCACTGCCTTTGACCTAGTAAATCAAAACTTTACTAATAAGCTGGGGATGGTGGTGCAGACCTGTAGTCCCAGTAACTTGGAGGCTGAGGCAGAAGGATGCTTTGAGTCTAGGAGTGTGAGGACAACCTGGCAAAAATAGAGAGATAGAGAGATCCTGTCTCAAAAGAAATTAATTAAAAATAAAGCTAATATGTTATATATCTCTCCTTCTTTCAAATATCACTAAGAAAAGCAGCAGCTTGATACATCTCTTTCCATGTGCCATAATGGAAAATGACTCCTGGTCTGGGGCTCTTATTTTCTACCTCAGGTGAAATTGGAGATTTTAATATTCCTTTACGTTAGACTCTATCTGTTGAAGCTAAAATAGACTGTAGATATCAAACCAACCCTCTCATTTTTATGAATGTGGAAATGAAGGCTCAATAGAATGTTGTAAAGCAACAGCATTTCATATTGGTTAGAATGTAATCTCTGGAGTCAGATAGACCTAAATTTGAATACTGGCCTGACACTGACTAGCTGTTTACATTGCAATTGTAAAACCTTACATATGCCTTTGGCTATATACAACATTAGGACATTTGTTTCAACCTCTCTGAACTTCAGTTACCTAATCTATAAAAAGTAGTAATTATAATAGTTTTACCTTTATAATTTTACCCAATAGTAGGGGTATTGTAAAGATCAAATGAGTTTGGTCATCTGAAATACTTCCTACATTGCTTAGCATAGAGTAATACTTAATACACATTTACTGTTGTTGTTGTTGTTATACTGTGGAAGAAAAGCAATTTGCCCAAAGTTACACCAGCATTACATGACACTTCTAGAACTAGAATACATGTTAAAACTCCCAGTTCAGTGATACCTCCTCCACATCAAGCCACTTCTCCATGAAAATCTTCCTCAAGAAATCACTGGGTCCTTTCCAACACAACTTAATTATAGTTAATTTAATACTGATATTATTATTTAGAACATTCTGAGAGTAAAATCTTCTTACTATGAGGCAGGTAAACACAGAAGAAAAAATCTTCAAATTGCTATATTCCACTATTAGAATAAAGAAAACACCATTAAGAAACTAGAAAAACAATAAATGAGAAGATGGAAATTTTTCTCAATAATTGGATTTGATTTTTTTATGGTTCAGTATTTCTTGTCAACTTGGTATTTACAGGATTACAAATAAACTGGGCCAAGGGGATCCTGAAAGATTCAAGTTTAAAATGACCTTAGAGAAATTAATTGTCAATAGCTCCTTGAGGCCAACACATTCTGAGGAGCCAAGGTAAGGGCAAGAAATGGGGGAAGGGTAGCTGGGCAGAGAGGGGAGAACCATAGTAAAATAGAGAGTAAAGGAGGAAAAAGCAGCACACATGGGGAAATTAAGAGTGACTTCAGCAAAGAGATGGGCCCAAAGTTTGACAATAAGATGCGAGAGAAGACTTCTAAATGAGGACTATTACACTCTCAAAGAAAGGACCAAATGAAAAAGCATAGTAGTGACCCTTCTATCTCTCTTCCTGGATCTCTAGTAATGGTAGAATTCACCTACAGTCTTCTTAATTTCTTCTAAGTTGTGATCTACAACAGGAAAACCACACCTAGCAAGTAGATTAAAAATCAAGCAGAAACTAACAGTTGCTACTCTCAAAATAAAACTAATTAGGCTGACACATCTATGATTGTCTTGACAACTTTCAGACCTCTAACTCTCTGAACTCTTCTTACCTCTAGAAACAACCTATGCCTTAATTTAGGCCTAGGAATTTGCCTAAAAACTGTATTTTTCTTTTACTTTATGTGGCAGGATAGATTAAAGACTTAAGATACTATAGATTGAGAATGGAGCTTAAATTGAATCAAATCAAAGGAGTTAGGAGAAGCAATTATTTATTGTAGAATTCCAAGGATATAATCCTCTCTTTTCCTTAGCTATTGCTTTTGGCAAAAACAAACTTTTATAGTCACATTAACAAGGTGAAGAATAGTTCTTTTTCTATCTAAGAAACTTGGATTCCTTCCTGTCTTTGGTTGACTTCCTCTTTCTTTCTTTACCCACTAATTTCAGTGGGTCTTAGATAATTTTACCCATTATACTTAAGGAAATAGTTGTACAGAACTGAGTCCTTTAAACCATGAGAGGAAAAATAAAACTTCAGCTATTTGAAATTACTTTTCAAAGTAGTTGATTCAATATATGAGGAATTTTACTACAACTTTACTTCCACTTAACAACTGTGATTAATGAACTTAGAAAGTTTCCGCTGGCTGTTTTAGTGTGTAATTTATGATTCATTCAATCAACAACCATTCACTGAGTGCCTACTATGTGCCAGCCTCTGTGTAAGGTAGGCAATATGCCATTCACTGCAAGGAAAACTTCATATGAATATTATTTTAAATGGAGCCACTTGAGGACAAATTTAGTTCTTTTCCTGTGATTCTCTTTATGCAATATATTCCAACATCTGGTCACCATTTCACACCTAAAGCCCTTGGCACAGGATATTGCTTCCACCTGGGTGGTACTCCGCCAAATGCCTTTCTTCCCTGTCATTTCCATGGAAAGGAGGGATGCTTATAGTTGTTTTTATAAAATTGATGCATGCCCCACATCAGATGTAGTCCCTACTCATCTCTGGTAGAGACCTGTTTTGCCATGGCAAGTCCTGCCAGTAGTTAATACTTTGTTTTCACTGCAGTTTTCACCCCCTGTGGCCATTTACATGTGGTGGGGAGTAGACACCATAGAAGATCTATTTCCTGGCATTCCAATCCAAGTCTTCAGTCATGTTCTGGGAAAAACAATTCTAAACTTGGAATAAATGCTAATGTAAGTAAACTAGAAACAGCAGAGAGCATACAGGAAGAAAAAAGGAAGTATTTTGCCGATCAACCATATCTCCAGTACTGAATGTGAATTGAAACATTCAAATCTTCAAATCAGGATGAGAATCTCTACATTCAATCAGAATATTTGCTTCAAGATTTAGTTAGAACTAGTATAATACTCCATAATCCTGCTTGAACTTCAATTCTGAACCCCTATTTTCCTCACTAGGGTTCTTGTTATTCCATACCAGATGAGGTGCTGAAAACTGTACCTTTTAGCCTAAGAACTTTAGACACACTATGGCTCTTCTACTATGATTAACTTTTTGGGCTTATCAGAGCTTACAGTATACTCATAGGTTCAGATTGTACCCTAGTTTTCTCTTTCTATTACCTTTGAGCACTACTTACATGCATGCCAGTTAGGATGTTGAGTTACCAAATTCTGCTTGCACGTTAGGACTCCACTTCGGTGTGTGCTCTTGTACCAAGCCAGGATCTATAAGCATTATAACCACTGCCTATTTTAACTCTGTCCATATCCTGTTCCTTCATTTTAATGTGAAATCCAAGTCTCTGATCTAAGTTTTTCCCTTTGTATGCATTATATTTTTGAGTTCTTTGTTCTGCAGGACTTGTTTCTTCTTTGTTATTCTCTTCACATTGTGTGTAAGACTCTCCAGAGTATTCTTTCTGCTTCACTGGTACAGAGTTGTCTGTGAGAATTGAGGAAAATAGGTACAGCTTCTGGACAGCAAGCATGAGAGCAGCTTCTTGATTTTCAGGCCAAGTCCTATCACCAGTTAGGAAGCTGACAACACTGATGTAATGTCTACATAGACAGGGGTTAATTCAGACATGGCCAAAGATTTGGGAATTCTGAATTATGATTGGTGGGGACAGAGATTCCTGGAGTACTGCCACTCCCAGAAGGGCATAAATGGTCAGCACTGAATTAGAATCTTCACAGGTGGTAGAGAAAATACTGACAGAGTGGACAGCACAGGCTGAAGAGTAGAAAACGGCAATCAGGTAAGATTTTTCATTGTTGTGGTATATGGACTGAATCATTAAAGATTTGTGTGTGTGCATATGCATGTGTGCATGCATTATGGGCACTGAAAACTCCTTAAGCATGTCTCACTCAAATCACAGATTTCTCCCTTGAGGTTATAGATTGCTCCAATTTTCTTTCTCCCCTGTCTGACCCTTACCACTGGGTAGGTTGTACTTGATGTGTTGTGCTTGATGGGTTGATGGTTGTTGGTAAAATGGTGAAGTCGTTTCCTGAGAAAGATTGGACTTCTCTAGGAGAGACTAGAGGTGATGAAGAATAACTACTTTCAGCTAGCCCCATTAAGGAGGAAGCTGGCAAAAGAATGGAGGGTGACAATTCCTTTTCCCAAGCCAGATATGGCTTGGAGGTAGTAACCAGAGAACTGATAATTCTCTGCTAAAGCTGAGGAGGCCTTCAGGGTGATACCAGAAGGGTTGCCATGAAACCTATTTGGATAATAATTCCTCACACTTGTACTGTGCTTTATGCCCTTGTAAGTGCTTCCACATCTGTGATTTCATTGGGTTCTTCTAGCACCTCTTCAAGGTGGTTAGATCCGGTGTTAGAGGTAAAGGAACTTGCTCAAGGTCATAAAACGAATCAGTGGCAGAGGTAGAACTGAAAAGCAAGGTCTCCTGCTTCCCTGTCCTGTAACCTGCACTGGCAATAGGCTGGCAGCCTCTGGACAAACATGAAGGGCCAATTTCTCTGAGGTGAGTACTTTTTCAATTGTTCTAAGAACAGGCATGGAAACTTCAGAGTCAAGGAATAACTTGTCATTGGTTATTCCTTGAGACTTGGGCTACTTTGTCTCAGTATACTTAAAAAACTTTTCAGAATTAAATTTTGCTTTGTTTAGTAGCCAATTTTCTCTTCTTTCCTAAGACTTGCTAATTATTGGTTTCTTTTTTTTCCCCTTTGGTACTGGGGATTGAACTTGGAGCCTTGCACATACTAAGTAAGTGCTCTAATTCTGAGCTACATTCCCAGACCTACTTATTGATTTCTTAAATAACAATGTCTATTTCTGTTGTTCAAGCTGACAACTTCACTAAATTCACCAAGTTTTCTTTCTGCAAAGGTTTGGCAGTAAAACAGTGGGTTTCGCATGCCTTGTGAGGGCCACAAAACTGATATCTGATCCCAGCCAACCATTTTAATTCTGGTTGCTGTTTCTAGAGAACACCAGGATTGGTAATCATAAACTGAGAGACTCAGATTGAGCAGATAATCTATCTTGGAATCATTTTTTTTCAAGTTATTCTCTTGTCCTTAAGGTGAGCTGAAAAATGGGCATTTTCTCTTCCTAATTCAATGGACTAAACTACTCATAAAATACGACATGTGACTGACCTCTCTGAGGTAACAACTTTGAGGCACCACCCTATGGGTGGATAGAGAATAAGGAAGGCATTTCATCAGCTGGTAGTAAGTATCTGAAGCATATATGTGCAGACACATGCACACCCCATTATTCCCTTTGCAAAAACTCCTACACCCTACTCCAAGGCAAAGCAGACGAGGGTGGCCTTGTCCACGTTCTCTTTCATTTATACATCATTAGGCTGACCTTCCTATTCTTGCACTTCCACAGTTGGCTTGTTATTCTGTATAATCCAATGTTGAGAGAAGGAAAACACAATGTGATTTTCCTCATACCTTCAAAATCCTTGGGACGACCCTGCTTTTAGGCAAGTTATTGAACATAGATATACACGGAAGACACTACTCATTACTCTCCCTTCAGAGTTGTGATGTGGCCTTTCAATTTACCCACAGCTCCAGCAATAGTTCTGTTACTTTTGTTAATCAAATGAATTTCTGGTTAGAGAAGACAATTTTGGCAGCTTCTCTAGCTTCAAATTTCTCTGGTTCCTAAAATATGTCATTATTGTTTACAACTAAATAACAGCATAAAATCACAATACCTGAATAAGTGTAAGTTCCAAAAGTGCATCATGTATGATCAGGCAGTAACTTAACATTTTGATGGATTCTGATTTACATTACTCTTTCCCACACTGGTCTCATGTCTCAAGTTAATAACACTAAGAGTGCTGTTAATTGATGATTCAGATATACACCTCAGTGAAATGAGAATAAATACAATATTCCACAGACCTTAAAACTTCTGCTTAAAAGTTGCTACTGGCTCCTGTGCACAATCTTTTCCACATCCCCCAAGCTTCCAGTCTCATACACAATGATGGTTTTCTGCTTTTCTTTATGACCAGCTAGTCAATGTCTTCTTCAAATGTGCCCACCCATCCCAAGTAGTTCTGCAGAGGATCTGGTAGAATCCATTCAGAAAACTCTGTAACTGCTTGATCTAGATACTGTAGTGTTTTAAATGACATTAGCCTCGTTTTCAATCTTATTGACTTTGGCTTTGGGGTTTTCTGTATTATATTTGGTAGGGGTGTTTTCCATTTTTGGATTTTTTTTAGCAGCTACCTTTTATTACTGACTGCTAGGCTCTGCTTATAATCAACAAGAAAACCTTCAGTGATATGTATGCTGTTAAGGCATACATACATAGTTAATTTTCTAAACGAAATCCAAATATTTTGTATAAAGTTTTTCTTACATTTCATGTAGCCAGATTTCACTCTTATTTTCAAATTGACATCATATATCAATTTGCTTTTCTTTCCAGTTTTGTCTTCTGTCAATTTAAAAAGTATTCTTTTTATATTTTTATTTGAGACCTTTTTCACAATGCAAATAAAATAGGAGAGACTTATAACATCCCACTTTTGTCGACAGAAAATCAATAAATATTTTTTTTTTTTGGTACTGGGGATTGAACTTAGGGTACTCGACCACTGAACCATATTCCCAGCCCTATTTTGTGTTTTATGTAGAGACAGGGTCTCATTGAGTTGCTTAGCACCTCGCCATTGCTGAGGCTGGCTTTGAACTCGCGATCCTCCTGTCTTAGCCTCCCTAAGTGCTGGGATTACAGGTGTGCGCCACTGCACCCAGCTAATAAATACTTTTGATAGAATAGTTATCTACCTAACTACAAACATTCCTGTTTCATTAGTCCACATTTTGTCTGTCCTTACAATGGAAAGATTATGTTTTGTTGAATTCTGATAACTAGCTAAAAAGTATTCATCTGATCTTTCAGGATATTTCACTATCAAAAAAGGAAATGAGCTGGGCATGTTCTGACATGCCTGTAATCCCTGTGACTCAGGAGGCTGAGGCAGGAAGATCAAAAGATTGAGGCCAGTCTCAGCAATTTATCAAAACCCTCAACAAATTAATGAGACCCTGTCTAAAATATTAAATTAAATTAAAAAGGACTGAGGATATAGCTCAGTGGTAAAGCACCCTGGGGTTCAATCTCCAGTACCAAAAAAATGGAAATGAGGTTAGTTTGTCCTAATTTCTTCTCTATGATCCCATGCTAGTTTATTAAAGATGAAATGGTATCTGTCTTGACAGTTTAAGTTGTTTGGATTAACAAGGATAAATTACATGCCCTCAGATTTCAGAGCACTTGCAATATCCTGACTACTTAAAGAAGTGTCATTCAAATTCCAGTTGACAGAGTTCATGTTTTATTAGTAGCCATTCTAAATACAAAACTGACCCAGAGAGCTGGTACCATGTTATGTACTCATAATCCCCAGCTACTCAAGGGCTGAAACAGGATTGGAAGTTGAAGCCTAGCCTGGGCAATTTAGTGATATATATATATAAGGCTGGGGTTGTAGTTCAGTGACAGAGTACTCGACATGATGCTATGGGTTCAATCTTCAGTACAATAAACAAACAAACAAAGAAAGGAAATCTGACCCAGAAGTCAGTATGAGAGACAAAAATAAAAGCTGAAAAACTGAGGAAATTCAACCCTCTTTTATTAGGAAAGTAGAAGGAGATGGATAAGGGAAATATTAGGTTTTCACTTTTCCTATCCTTTTGGAGGGATCTACTTTATATCAGCAGTTTGGATTAGAGAATAGGTAGAGATTTGAATAATGAGTATTAATAGGAGGATTGCAGTAGTCTTTAAAAGGCAGCAAAGAATTTAAGGCAACTGTGGTCTAGTAAAAAGAGAATAAAAGAGATCTGGGCACAAATGTGTGTCCTAACACATGCTAGCTGAGTGACTCTGGGCAAATTATTTAATTTTTTGAGACCTAGTATCTGGATTTTTCATTGTTTATAAGATGGATGTAACTCATGAATTTGTTGTGAAGTTTAAAAGGGAATGCTCCCTAGACAATCAAAAATATAAAGGTCAAGAGAAATTGTGCTCAACAGGGATTCATTTACATGCTATTTTATTTTTGCAGCCTATCATTTTGGGGGAGTCATAGCTTGCTATTTTGTAAGGTTTTATAAGTACAAGATGCCCACATGAACTCAGTAAAGTTTATAGGACTCTCCTTGCTTTTTGAATTGATGCTAAAGCATTATTAATAATGGGATATATATAGAGAGAGCATAGCCTAGTCATAAGCCCTTCAAATGATCTTTCAGGCTATTCACGTTATCAAAAAAGGAAATGAATATCCCCTACTCCAATAGTAGAGATGAATCATGCAGACATACAAAAAATGGATAGTTTAAATTGGATCAAAAATAGGAGGCAGAAGAAGAGGTCAGGCTTCAAGCGACAGCAACACAAGATGAGAGCAACTATGGCTTCTGGAGTAAAATTCCCTCACAATTTCCAACTATTGGAAGAACTTGAAGAAGACCAGAAAAGAGTATGAGATGACACAGTTAGCTGGGATCTAAAAGGTGATGAAGACATGATACTTACAAGATAGACAGGGATAATAACCAGGACTCCAAGAACGATTTATGAAAACTGATTATACAGTATTAAAAAACTGTGGACCTAAATACTCAGAAGTATCCTCCTTTGTAAGATTTTTAACAAAATGTAATATGAATGTAGTTAATAGTTCTGATGGAGTGGTGGATCCAAGAGCCATTTCAGTGCTATCAAAATGGCAGAATTCAGAGAGCATCAAAGTTGCTCTAAAAGAGCTGCTGACCTTAATGATGTCTAAAGAATATATGAAAATCCCTCAGCTGCCAAACAAACAGTAATTGATATAAAAGAAAAAAAAACACCTCCCCCAATTCTATTTAAGCAGTCTTCATATTCCATAGTAGCAAATTTGCTAGATTCATCTTGTAGACCTCAAAGTACTGGAAAGGAAGCTCCAATTCAAAAGCAATTTATCTTAAGATACTATAAATTATACTGATATTTTGTCCATTTGAAATATATAATTTGTGCTATAACAACAACAAAAGAAACAGGAGGCATAGAGAAGTCTTTGCTTTTTGTTTTGTTTTGTTTTATTTTTGTGGTGCTGGGGATTGAACCCAGGGCCTTGTGCATGTGAGGCAAGCACTCTACCAATGGAGCTATATCCCTGGCCCAAAAAGGCTATGTTTTAATTTATTTTTGTGCATTTTTAGATATACATGATAGTAGAGTATATTCTGAAATATTATACATACATGGAGTATAACACTCTAATTAGGGTCCCAATCTTGAGCTTGTACATGATGTGGAGATTCATTGTGGTGTACTCACATATGAACATAGGAATGTTAGGTCCAATTCATTCTACTGTCTTTCCCATTCCAATTAACCCTCCTTTCTCTTCATTCTCCTTTGTATAATCCACTGAACTTCTATTCTCCCCCCCTATATTGTGTGTTGTTATCCACATATCAGAGAGAACATTCTGTCTTTCGTTTTTAGGGAATTGATTTATTTAACTTAGCATGATAGCCTCCAGATCCATCCATTTACCAGCAAATGTCATTAAGTCATTTGTAAGGCTGAGTAATAGTCCATTCTGTATATATACTACATTTTCTTTATCCATTCATCCGTTGAAGGGCACCTATGTTGGTTCCAAAGCTGGGCTATTGTGAAGTGAGATGCTATAAACATTGATGTGACTGTATCACTGTAGTATGCTGATTTTAAGACCTTTGTATATATACCAAGAAGTGGGATAACTGGGTCAAATAGCAGTTCCATTCCAAGTTTTCTGAAGAGTCTCCATACTGCTTTCCAGAGTGATTGAATCAATCTGCAGTCCCACCAGCAATATATGAGTGTACGTTTTTCCTGCATCTTCACCAAGATTTATCGTTGCTTTTATTCTTGATAATTGGAGAAGGCTATATTTTAAAAGCCACTAACTTCAGTTAGAAAAATCAATACTTTCTCCTATTTTGAAAATTATAAAAACAAAATAAAGCTAAATGTTTAGATAAGCAGTCTCCTGCATAGACTGTGTAAAGCAATGTATTGTAGTTTGGTAATAAAACTAGCATAATTAATATTTAGAGTTACTTTTAACTAATTTTCTACATTTTTGTGTAGGTGTGTATATACATGTGTGTGTTTGTGTGTGTGTGTGTGTGTATATATATATATATATATACATACTTTTGTTGAGAGATATATAATTGATACATTAATATAATTGATCTAATAATTTGGGGAATCCATAACCAAATTTTATTGATGAGGGACACAAAGTGTATAGAGATTGCTGGTTTGGACAATGATATAAATCAAATCAGATAACTTTTGTTAGAAATTCATCATGCCTGAAATCAAAACTTCTGTTTCCCCACTGAATCTGCTTCTCTCCTTGACCTATGTATTTCTATCACTGTCATTCTCCTAGTAACCCACACTAGGAACTTGGGAATCATTTCTCCCTCTTTCCTCTTATGCATCACATAAAATTAGTTTTCAAGTTAACCTTCCTTTTTTCCTTCTCTCCCTCTCTCCCTCCCTCCCTCTTTCCTTTCCTTCCTTCCTTCCTGTCTTTTTATCCTGGAGACTAAACCCAGGGCACTTTACCACGGAGATATTTCCACATTCCTTTTTTTTTGTTAATTTTAAACCAGATTTCACTAGGTTGCTAAGTCAAGCCTTGAACTTACTATCCTCCTGCCTCTGCCTCCCAAGTTGCTAGGGTACCAGGTATGCACCACAGTGCCTGGCTTGCCACATCTATTTTTGAAACATTTGTCATATTTGCCTCTTCGTATCTAATTCTACTCCCACCATACTAGTTTGTATTTTAATTAGTTTTAAAAAGCATGGATTGCTGAAATGTACTTACAGTTTCTTATCTGCCTCCTCTCTCTTGATCCAATTTCATCCATCAATATTTTTTCTTCCTGCCTGTCTAATCCCTACTATTAGAGGAGTATCTACTTAAAGGAAAACAGTCATGGTTGTACCTTTTATCTCATTATCCATTGTGTTTTGCATACGATGGACACTCAAATAGGTCTAAATAGATAAAAATTAGATTGGGATTTGACTTTCTTTCTAAAACTGGGAATTAGGGTTTAGGTCTTAGGGTTTGGACCTTGTTTAACTCTCTCCTGTTTATACTATAATCAAGTGAAGTTAATCTGATAGTTGACATAAAGCAGTGTTCCCTAGGTTCATTTTCTTACATTTACTTTAAAGAATTTCTTTTTAACTGAGAAAAAAACCATTTCATTAAGAAAGTATAAGAGTATTGTGCCACTTTTTACCCCCAAAGACATGCTCACAAGGAGCTTTTGCTCTTACTCTTTGTTTTGAGAATCAGAGTTGAATTCTGGGTTTTGCTTGATTACTAACTTTCCATTATTACCTAGATGATTTTTTTGTAATTCCTATAGGCTTGCCATATTTATAGAAATTGCCAAATTTTCTCTCCCACCCCTCTTTTCCCACTTTCCTATAGCTACCTCATAGGAATGGAATAAATGTTATTCTACATCGAAATGACAGGATTTTCAGAATAAAAACCCTTAATAAATTTATAATAATGTGATGAAGCTGCCTCTGGGGAAGAAAATGGAATAGAAATAAGATCTAATGGGTTCATTTCTGTATAATTATGGACTTGTGATTTAGGTTGTTCAAACGCCTTCTGAAATGGTGGATATGTGAAGGATTTATTGAATTAATAGTTAGCAATTCCTATATTCCTTCCCATTATGTTACAAAAGTACTTTGTGAATTCTGCCAAGTACTTAATATAAAACACAATTTTCTCCTTCTGCCCCATTTTCCTTCCCAGCTGTAATTATACATTTGAGCCTCCTTTAAATTCACAGTTCTTCAAAATACCAATTATTGAAATTTTCTTCTCTGAACATTATCCCTCCACCTCTCTAGCCATCAACTCTAGCATTTTCCTTTGAATTCCCCAAAACAATTTCATTTTATTTCTGTATGGTATTAGGATATATACCATGTTCTTTCTATAAATCTCTCCTGTTTTCATTTTAAGCACCAATTAACTAGCATATTTAATATAGGCATA
The DNA here is from genome assembly GCA_028644305.1 of Xerus rutilus. Classification (NCBI taxonomy): domain Eukaryota; kingdom Metazoa; phylum Chordata; class Mammalia; order Rodentia; family Sciuridae; genus Xerus; species Xerus rutilus. Next base: position 61,124,283 of record CM053417.1, read on the forward strand.
CTTCATTTCTAGTTGTGTATTTCAAGCTCCCAGGTTTCTTATTTTTGTTTATATCAGATTGTTTTGGCACCAAAGAAACTGAGTGTCCAATGGTTATATTGTTAGCAATAGTTGCTCCTTGTCAGACTGATTGTAGCCAACTACTTTAGGTCTGCATGACAAAGAGTCTGCTGACATCACCATTGATTGCTCTGTTTCTCCCACGCCAAAGCAATCTGTTAAATCAGTGCAAAATTGATTTTTGCAACTTGAAGCTACAAGGATACAATTGGTTTCTAAGCTGCCACATCAATCAATTTTTTTTTTAAATCGTTACTGAGCCCAGGTATAATGCATGGGTGTACCCACCTACACACTGAGATGATTCATTCTATCTAGACACATTTTTCCTTAATGATCATATGTACAGAATAAAAACATTAGGAAAAGTGTACCACACTGTGTGGGCTATTTCATGTTAGTTACTTGTGAATCATATCACAGCAGTTACTGTAGCAAATTTATAAACAATACTTGACTGTAGAAGGGAGTAGTTTCTTTTGTTCATTTCAAACTGACAAGATTCCAGAGACATTTTCTTAACTAGCTTTTATCTTGTGAGAATTAAGTTTTGCCTTTTATCTCCTGCTTTCAATAGTCTTATTGAGTAAAGTATTGCTATATGGAAGTGTTAGGGTCTCTACAGCTATCTCTATTCCATAGTTTCTATTGAAACTTATTATTATAACAGATTACCTAAGCTTAAACTATGCCAAATGTACTCCACCAGAGTATTAGCTTTTGTACAAAGATGAATGAACAAATTTCTGCAAGAGTCATGTAAAGCATTTTCAGGCCTTGGAAAGTATAAATAACTTCATAGTATTGAGGAGGATGGGATAATATTTTCTTTCAGTACTGGGATTTTATGAAATGTCTGCACATATTGGAAATATGAATATATTGTTTTATAGGGATTTTCTGTATGTGTATAGAGAGGAATTAGAAAAATTCATATGATGGTAAACAATGAATTTCAGAAACCCTAAGTGTGAGGTTAATTTATTCCAAAACTGGATTCCAAAATATTTTTTGTACTGCTGGGGATCAAATCCAGGTTATCATGTATGCAAAGCAAGCACTCTACAATTAAACTACATACTTAGCCTTTTTAAATTTTATTTTGAGATTATGTCTCAGTAAATTGTCAAGGCTCTTCAAACTTGAAATTCTCCTACCTCAGCTTCCTAAGAAGCTAGAATAACAGATTTTTGCAGCAGTGTCCAGCTGGACTCCAATATCTTATGTGAACAGATCTAGCTTGTTTGGCTGGTTTGAGAAAATATTGTGGTAAAAGAATTAATGAAAGACAAGTACAAATACTGGTCCTGATTTATACTGCTTCTTGCTGTCTTCCTTGTTGTATATAAATGGATTATTTTTAAAATGTTATTTGTTCTTTTTAGATATAAATGACAGGAGAGTATATTTTGACATATTTATACAAACATGGAGTATATCTTATTCTAATTCGAATCCCAGTCTTGTGGTTGCACATGATGTGGAGATTCAATGTGGTGTACTCATATATATACATAGAAAAGTTGTGTCAGATTCATTCCACTATTAACAACAAAGTCCCATATATAAGGAGACCAACACTTCATGTTGTTTTAAGACCAACAATTTTCAATGTCATTATTCTCACAAAAAAGGAGATTCCTTAATTCTTCCCCTCTCCTATTGTTTTTACACTCAATGGAGTGTTTCTTCTCTGATTCACAGACTAGAAAAATAATTCTATAAAAATGACATTATAGCCAAGGTATTTTCATATAGTCTTTGAGCCTCACTACAATCTCATTTCACAGCTAATAAAAGTAAAGTTTACACTAACTAATCCAAGATCACGAATTAGCAAAGGGCATAGTTACTATCAGAAACCCTGGTCTCCTTGAAGTATTAATGATGAGAATAGAAGGATTTGCCTCTAACAAGACCAAAATATAAGCACCAAAGATGAAGGTATCTCTTAAAAGGGTGCAGTGTTGCTCATAATTTAACCAGAATTGGAAAAGTGTTATTCTTTGTTATTCTTTGTTTATGCTATCGTTAGGTTTATCAAAACAAATAAAAAACCTTCAGATTAATCTTGTGTAAATTCTTCATAACATGATATCAGTTCCCCAGTGTGATTTCAGTGATTTGCTTTTGAACTAGAAATATCCTGATAAGTTGAAATAGTGTCTATAAATGCCACCTTATAAGATTGTCAATGGGACATGATCTACATCGAGGTTTTGTGAGTCCTCTCTAATTACCAAGCAGATACCTGAAAATTTCTCCTCTTTTGCCAAAGTTATATACTTGTTATTTTGCTTTATTTAAATGATGATATATTATATATACATATATATATATATATATATATATATATTGAAAGTCAGCCGTGTAACAACAGAGAGAAACTTGGAATGAAGGTGAGGTTTATGTTCTGGCTATGTCACTGTAACCTTGCATACTCTTTATTCTATGGGAATCCAATATTAGATAAGTGGTTGCAATGACTAACAGAGATGGAGTTTGTTAAAGAACTTTTTAAACTGTGAAAATATATGAAGTTTAGATACTAAGCATTATAGCTGTATCTGAATATTTCACTGTTAGAGGTTTTGATTACTGGCCAAATTCTTTGTCTCTTGGCCAAACTTTATGGGTTCATTGTTATAGTTTCATTTCACTGCATCTTATGGTAATGATCAGACACAGTCATAGAGTTATAGGCTTTACTTAACAGCTAATTGTGAACCAAATATAGTGAAGTCTTGCTTCTTGTTTTGCATCAAAGCTGTTTCTCTTGTCAATTTCTCTAAATTGGATGATGAGTCTTGAGAACATTACCATATTTTGGACAAAAGGAACCTAAGAAATGTGTGTGTTTGTGTGTATGTGTGTGTATTTCTTTATTTGAGCATTATAGTTATGCATAGTGGTTTGGTTTATTTTGAAAAAGTCATACATGCATGGATTTTGATTTATCCCATATCAAACCCCATTATCCCTTGTCCCTCCCTCTTCCCTCCCTCATTCTTCTTTTTCTATCTTACTGATCTTCATTTCACTTGTTTATTTATGTGGTTTTGATTGGTACTTTGTACATATATGTAAAGTTTCCACATACATTTTTAAGTTAAGTATGTGCCTCAAACATTCTAGCTTTTGAAAACAAAATGACATCTTAACAGCTTATGATATTTCATTTTTTATGAATTTCAAAAGAATTTGGTCTTACTGTTATTTTTATTGGCCACATATAATGACCATCACTATCCTAAATCATCACTGAAACCTTCAGTGTTACTTAGCAAGCTACCTGTTTTTAGCCTTAAGATAATTTGATATAACTTAGAGTTAAAACCTCGGCTAAAAAAATAAAATTCAAAAGAGTGAAACTCAACTTTCAAGGCTGATTTATTCATTAGATTTCTATAGTATAATTACACTATCTCCTACTCTTCACTTTAATGGTATAAAGCTAGTGATTTTCTCAACAATCTTATATAGATTATAATCATATTCTAAAAGCTTTATTTCAAGTGTGACAATTTGAGGGCAATTTAAATTCTCAATATTAATTATCTATTCTCTCTCTTCATGTGAAAAAACCATTGGTTCAATTGCAGCTTTCAGGTAAGACATAATACATTTTGTCATTAGTGATCTGACCCTTCTGTCTGTTTTCTCCATTCCTGTATCAGAACTGTTAAGTGTCATTAAAGGAATTTGAGATTCTTTCTAAATCTCTATCACGGATAGGAACCATTTCTACTGTTAAGTCCCAAAGCCTAAGCTTATCTTTATCACTTTCTATCTCAGTAGTTCTTGGATTGACATTGACATGTAGATGTTTGTATAAATGAGCCTCCTTCAACAACTTTTTCACTACATCAAATCTCTTTCTTTTCACTCTATCATTTCCACACTCACTTCTCTCTATGGCATAAATGTCATTCTTTTATTTACAATGCTAACAACCATACACTTGTCCTTAATTCTATTCTTCTTCTGCCTTAACAAGAATTTTTGCTTCATCTGTCATCCATGACTATAGGAAAGATCAATCATGACAAAAAAGTAAGGGAAGGTTTTTTTTCCCCCTTTTTTCCTCTATTTTATCATCTTTTTCTGCTACAATCTTGCTATTGGGGCTCTTTCCAACGTAGATTACTCTCAACTAATGGTCACATGTGCAAGTAGAGCAGATAACGTGTGGTATTAACAGCTGATGATTGTCAAACAATCAGCCATTGGCCCTCATGAATAAGTTTTTTTAAATTTTGGGGTGAGGGAAGTGCTGAAAGCTACCAGCTTTGAAAACCTTAAATTACTGAATTACTGAATTTATAAGGATGAAATTTCAACCATTATCGAAGGAAGCAGTTTGGTGCATGTGCCTTTCCCAGTGCTTCTTGAATCATACCAGATAGCAAAGTACCTATTTTGGCTACTCTAAAATTGACCCTTTTAACCATTCATAATGTTACTCTTACCACATTTTGAGTGAGAACTTTCTAGAATTATTTGGTAGATGGTAAATGTCCATGTGCTGTCAAGTGCTGTTTTTTTTTTATATTACCATGAAAAATTTTGCAATGGTTCTGGATGCAGATGTAAGCATCTTGTGTGAAAAATTTTGGAGCAATTCAGAGCTGAATACTTCCAGATAGCTAATGGGTTTGGATAGTAACCTCTTTTCCAGATAGTCCAGTAGGTAACATTTAAATAATTGTTTATGAAATGATTTCCCATTATAATTCATTTTTTGGTAAAAGTTGTAGTATTTAGTTGTTTCCCAAATGCTTGCCTCACATTTCAAAACCTCATAATTGAGTGAGTGTCTGTCCTCCTAAATACTCACTCAACTTGGAGCAGTTATAATGAGGATAGCTTTAATGTTCATTCTTTCATTATTATTTTCCATATTTTCAAATATATTTATTGGTTCTTTTTAGTTATACTTGACAGCAGAATATAATTGTATAACCACTTTAGTTATATGGTAAATTTTTATTGTACTTTTCATGTGAACAATATTTAAAACAGGTAACTTCTCTTCCCCTTCTGTTTGACTCAGCTCCTGTCCTTTGAGCATGCATGAAATCCTGATTTTAATTAAAGGAAATTAGTTAGGATTATACATTAACATTTTTATAGAGAATGCTGTGATATTCATAATCTTGATTAATATATGGCACAATTTTCTGTTTATAGGCTTTAGGTTAGGCTGTTCTTTCTTTTTTGGAGATTTTTTTGAAACAAATACTTAGAGAATGACTAGAGTTTAAAATAGATTCACTGTGGTTTCTGTTATTGTGGTTTATGAAAAAATTCTATGATATGTAGTTTTTGGAGGAGAGCATCACTGAAATTCTATCCAGTGGATGTTTCGTATGCTTAAATAAGTTCATGGTAATATTATTGTGTTTTTTTTTATTATGTCAAACATTTGTAGATTCTTTTCTTCACAGACACCACTTTCTTTTTATTTTTCTTGTCTTCTTTCAGCATTCCAAGCAATAACTTCATCTTCTGATTAATCAGCTACGGAGACCCCTTAATTTAGTATTTGATTAAATCCCTATTCTTTTGCAAACTTCAGTTTAATAGCATCGATTTTAGTTGAATTTAGCAAGTTTTCTTCTATAATAGCCTGCTGCCAAATTATACTTTTTTTTTTTTGTACCAGAGATTGAACTCAGGAGTACTTGACCACTGAGCCACATCCCCAGCCCTATTTTGTGTTTTATGTAGAGACAGGGTCTCACTTAGTTGCTTAGCACCTTGGCGTTACTGAAGCTGGCTTTGAACTCAGGATTCTCCTGTCTCAGCCTCCCAAAGTGCTGGGATTACAGGCATGTGCCACCACGCCTGGCTCAAATTATACTTTTAAAATCTACTTTCCTACTCTGAATTGAGATGGAAGTGAGGGGTTTGAAGGGAGCTCTGGTATCCATTGCTGGCCTCTCCTTTGTTTTATCATTTTTTTTGAGTGCTTAATAAGAATAGTATAATTCCTAGTGTATTTTTTATATGTGAGTCCCAGAAAATATGACTGCGTAATTGGTTTACTTACACTTCCCCAGCTATTATCTTTGTGATTTTTAACTTTTCTGTGGCATATTTTCACTGGATAGTACAATAATTTCACTGTTCAGAATGTGAGACTTGCTTTTGATGTAAGAAACAATATGCCCCTTTGATTTATTTCTTATTTTGTTCATAGTAATCAAGATAACCAAATTAATGTGCCTTCAACATATTAATTTTATTTTGCAATCTTTTGAGATTGTCAAATCATCTTAAAAAGAATAAAATGTCAATTGTTCCATCATGAGGAGCACTTGTATTTGACTTAAGTTTTGTGTATATTTCAGATATACAAGGGAGTATAAGTCACTAAGTTAAACAAAAAGCTCCCCTGTGTACCATATTGTTACCTGCAATTTCCCTTCTGTAAGCCTTAGAGAGCAATGTGTGGTTTTGGGAATTTGGCCTACATGCCAAACTTTCAACTCTTAATTTGCAAGGCTTAGAGACCACCTAGGTAAAGCTTTGAGATCCAATGGTAGATAACTATGAAATTGTGGAGAATAGCTGACTTAAGTCAATTAGACTAAATTATTTCATATTTTTATTTGTTGTTGTTTTTGTTTTTTTGTTTTGATACCAGGGTTTGAACCCAGGGACACATAACCACTGAGCCACATGGCCAGCCCATTTTACATTGTATTTTGAGACAAGGCCTCACTATGTTGCTGAGGCTGGCTTTGAACTCACAATCCTCCTGTTTCAGTCTCCCAAGTCGCTGGGATTATATCTGGGTGCCACCACACCTGGCATAGGACTCCATAATTTGAAAGGACTGCTATTGTTAGTATTATTAATGACTAATAATAATAATAATAATAATAACAACAATAATAACAATAATCCCACTAAGCAGGAAATAGCAGGAGGAAAAACATAGGGGGATAAAAAGCAAAACCAGAAACATTGATTTATTTTCCAGCTGCTGTTTTTTTCCAGCTGCTATTCTCCATGAGGGATTTTGATTGATGATGTAAGGTGAATAGTATATTACCCTCCTTGCAAAAGATGGCTAAGATGATATCTCCAGACATTTTTATCATCCTTTTTCCAACTAGGGATTCAGTCCAAACTTATGCTGAAAAAAATATTCAAATGGACCAGAAAACATTTTCTTTGCTTTGTTTTCAGTTAGTTCTCAATTAAACCAAACCAGTCTGCCTAAATTGAGCAAGCCAGCAGTCATGAAACTCCTGAGCAGTAAACTATTATGGCTTAAGATGATAGATAATAAAATAGACTAAAATGATAGTAGTAGGGTTTCACAAGTTGGTCAAACATAATAAAAATGAATTAGTTCAGAAAATGTGAAGGTAAATGATGACATTTCCAAGAAGAAAGAGAACGCTGGTATTTATAGGAAATTAGAAATTTATTGACAGAAGAGGTAGAGAATTCCTGTGTGTGTGTGTGTGTGTGTGTGTGTGTGTGTTAACCAAAAACAGAGGAAAACAAATAAAATATTGATAACCTTTCCCTAATTATGACTCCTTCAAAAATATTTATTGTTTGGAAAAAAGGAGAAAAATACTATTACTCAAAATTATGGGATAAAGGAAATAATACATCTCAAAGCTGTTAGAATGTGACTTAAAAGTAGATTGGAAAAGGGACTTGAATGAAAAGACATTAAAATAGAAAAGTTGTGGAAATGAGGGGAGGATGTGAAAATGTTAGGACAAGGAATAGGATGGATTGAAACCACTAATAGTAATGCATATTATGGGCCAATACCTTCTTGGGAAATGTGAGCAGAGGAAGAATTTATAGCTTCAAAATTATTGTTAGATAAGGTGAATTTTTTAAAACATTTGAAATTTGTGAGCTAAACTCAAAACTATATACTGCTAAAAAGTTGATCAACATTAAGTAACTCTAAAGTTTTGAGTTCTTTGTTTGTGTTCATGGAAAAATAAACTCTCAATTGGAATCTTATTTAACAGCAATCTATCCACCTCCACAGTATTCTCTTAACAGAGCAGAACAGAGCAAGCATTGAATATGGATTGACTAGCTCAGGTTTTCTAATGACTCAACCCACTGTTAATGAAAATGTGTCCTTTTTATAACTGCCTTAAGTGATGAATAATGAACTGGTTTATCTACCTCTCTCTGTACCTTCATATCTGGTTACAGTAAAATGAGCTTTGGGGCACATCCAAAAACAAAGGATTCTGGTTTGTAGATTATTTTATCCTTATGTCCTTTTGTTATTACTGCTTCAAAAGTATGAGCCATTTGATTTTTTCCTTACAGCTCTAGAGGGTAGACCCCATTTGTAATTTGAGAAGACAAAGCCAGAAGGGCAAAATGGGTCTGTGAGGATTCAGTTTAGAGCTTGTGATTTCCTTTGAAAATTGACACTCCTGTCAACAAGTATTCATTAATAACATAGATCTGACTTTTTAAAAAAGTATTTAATTAAGATATGAAGTGCGGGCTGGGGTTGTGGCTCAGTGGTAGAACACTTGCCTTGCATGTGGAGGGCACTGGGTTCGATCCTCAGCACACATATAAATAACTGAATAAATAAAGGTCAGTCAACAACTAAAAAAATTTTTAAAAAAGATATGAAGCATGTTTTTTGGCCAGTTTTATAAGGTATGAGGTAGTAGACTGAGTGCAGTTAAGTGATTTCTATTACTCTGCATCTAAGGAGATAAAATAGAGGTTTTAAGGTAACTGGGTATCTCTATTTTCAATACAGTATTTACTTTGGGACTTTCTGCTTCTTACTTCAGAGTCAACACTTCAAATCAGCAAAGGATTTCCAGTCATGGAAACAATAAATAAAATCTAGAAACCAATTAAACATTATATCTACCCCCAAAACAACTGTTCCTTCTAAAACCATACTAACTTCTTCCAAGCTAGATACTCAAAGCCTCCAAATAAACTGAAAGCTTGAGGGGCTGGGATTGTAGCTCAGTGGTAGAGCACTTGCCTTGCATGCATAAGGCCCTGGGTTCGATCCTCAGCACCACATACAAAGCAATAAAATAAAGACATTGTGTCTATCTACAAATAAAAAAAAATTTAAAAAAAAAACCTGAAAGCTTGAATCTCATCCATTACTCAAATAGAGAAGAACTTGGAAAATGTGTTTATGTACACGCTAAGCTTACTGGGATAGAATGGCAAGTCAGACAATGCGTATTTTTTTTCAAGTATTTGTAAAGACAGCATATACCAGATCTCTAATTTCTAATTTTAATTCCAAATCTAAGAGATTTCACCAATTAGGGGAATATTTATTCAAGAGAGACAATACCACTTGCCTTTGTGACCATAATCTTCTCTAGAAAGTTTGAACAGATTATTAATTTTAAAAGATATTTGGAGTTAAATCAGTACATGTATTAGTAAATGATTCCATGTAGCCTGATATAGTGTATACAGTTCAGAGGAGAAAAGCATTACTCATGTGTGCATTAGCATTTTCAGTTTTACTGCAGCAATATATCATTCCTTTTTTGTGTGCTAAGAAATGCTGCTGCAAAATGTATTCTAGATCTCAAATAAAAACTGCTGGCTGGCTTTGAACAAGCTGCTCATTTAAATACAAATATAAGACAAAATACAAGGGAAATATCTTCATGATCTCTATTCACATTCTCCCAAGAGAATTGATACATTTTGCTTATTTTCTGTAATTACTTATTATAATTTCTGATGCAATTTTTGGTCAGTAATCAGACAGGTGTGCAGGAAAGGTTCTAGCACTTCTAGCTGACTCTGATGACTCAGAATAAAACAAGAGGCATTGGTTACCACAGCTGCAAGGAATAATAATTTAGGCTATGAAAATGTGTACAATGAGTGAATGTGTAGGAATGAGCATAAGGGGAAAAAGGACTTGGAGATGTAAAGGGAGATTGAGAGCTAATACTAATTCATGGCAAGTATAAAAACAGAAGTAATTTTGAAAGCAATGAATGACAGTCTATAAAATGAGCCTATTTAACTCATCACTAAGGAAAAATTGTTTTGCTATTGCTACCAAAAATTTTACTTCAAAAACCCTGTTTGGATGATTTGTATGATTTTTTCATTTTTTAATTTCTATGATTGGATATTAAGCTAGAAAAATCGGAGGAAAGATAATAAAAAATAAACGGAAATAAAAATTACCCCATCCATTATTTGAGTTCATAACAGCAGAGAGAAAATGGATTTTCTTCTTTTGAAATAAACAGAGCTTTCAGAATTTTGTTTATGGGAAATAATTAAACATACTTTGGACTTTAGTGCTTTAAATTGGCATATGAGGAGTTCTCAAATGGGTTTGAATTTATCCATGGTATTAACATTTTAAAATGCCATCCCTAGCATGTATGTAAGTTGCAGAGTGCAGCTTAATGATCTTATTAGTGGAGCAGTGAGTGGATCTCTGCAAGGGCTATGCAGAGACCTGGTGCAGTGTATTCCCATTTGGCCTTTTTTCAATGCACAAACACTAATTAGGTATTGCTCAGAGTATAGTATTGAGAGGGGCACTGAACCCAGAGTGTCCATTTGCCCCTAAGTGCTAACCAACGTGATCCTTCTACTGGTTTACTTATTATTTCAGTTTATAAAAAGAGCGTATTACAGAGGCTCTTGTGTATATATACATAATTAATAACACAGGCCTCTTTGTCCAGGCACTTAAGCATTTGCCAAACAGGGAGAATCACATTATTAGGGATAGGAAGAAAAGGAGGAGATGGTCACAAGCAATATTTGATAGAGAGATGCTTTTCTGCCACTGACTATATCTGACAGGGTATGGAGTTTGATAAGTAAGAATAAAATGAGAGAAAAATGAGACTGCATGGCTGCTATCAATCTGTAACAAAAGCTCAAGAGATTCTGGCTGTCATCTGTGGGAAATGATTTAAGGGGTACAGGAGAAGGCTCCAAATCCCTCCATAGTGACTGAAAGTGAAAAATTTTGGAGTTAAGAAGATAAGAAAGGCTCTTATCATGGCCTTCATTTACTGTCTAAAAGCATAAACTCATTAGGTTTTTATTGTCTAATTAATAATATCTTAACATAAGTTATTTTATCAAATCCATTCTAATAGCTTAGCAAGGCATTGATATGGAGAAAGTCCCAGAGCATAGATGGCTCTTCCAGCCAAATGAGTTTGAATAAGGAACCTGGGCCATCTGGGGAGATGATATTATGCCTAAGCATAATAAGGACAAGGGCTAGAAGAGAGAGAGAAAGAACACATAAGTAGAAGGCCAAAAATTACATCCTCTTCTTTTATAGCTTATCTAAGGGCACTATTCTAGCTTAATATAATGATCTCTTGCATATGGCATATATCTTTTTCAGCCTTTGTTCAGCAGAGTATGGCCATGGTGGTGAAAAATGATATTGAACAACTACAGGTCACCTCCTCTGCATTTTTAGTCCTTTTCTTTTCAGGGTCACAGACAAAGCAGAAAGATACAAACCAGCCTTGCTCAAAAGAGGCCAAAAAATTGATCTCACATTGAGGGCACTGAATATAAAGCTGAAGAGAAAGGTTTTGAGAAAATAGAGTAGAATATCAATTAATTAGAAACAATTGTGTCAATATTTGGGGGTTGGTAACAGATTTTTAGAAAGCCCATGTGAAAAAGAATTATGGGGCAATGATAAACTTTTTTGTCTCTGTGGTGTAGTTGAGGAACTCTGTGGGAGTTGAGGAAAAAATATCAGCCTGAACCCAGGAGAGTAAGTCAGCAAGAAAACAATTGGAGCTGTGATTGTGGCTCAGCGGTAGAGCACTCCCCTAGTATGGGTGAGGCACTGTGTTTGATCCTCAGCACCACATAAAAATAAAAAATCAAAATAGAATATTGTGTCCACCTACAACTAAAAATATTTTTAAAAAAGAAAGCAATCAGCTTGCAAAAATCCCTTACTATTATATTTAAAAAGCCTTTGCATGAATCCCAGCTGTGAAAATAAAGAGTGACATTGAAAAAGAGCTGGAAATTGTATACTATGAGTAATTCATTGTGTTTTTTAAATATATATATATATTTTTAGTTGTCAATGGACCTTTATTTTATTCATTTATTTGTATGTGGTGCTGAGCATTGAACTCAGTGCCTCACACATGTAAGGCAAACACTCTACCATTGAGCCACAACCTCAGCCCTCATTGTGTTTCTTTAACCCTTGAACACCCTTATTTTCAGGCATGAATTAACCAAGAAAACAACACAAAACAAAACAAAACATAGAGCGATTTTCCACTGTGTGGTCCTGAATAAAGGACAGGAAAAAAAATTCCCAGTGCTCTCTTTAAATGCAGGTTCACATCTTTTAAATTGGATGCCTTTTTTTATTATTAAATGTATTATATCTTAATTTTTTCAGAAATACCATTCTTTAACACTTGGAAAAACTGTAGGAACTCTTCTGAAAATGGACCCAAATAATTGACAACATGTAGACAAGGCCCTAACACAATTAGAGCTATTTTGTCTGAAGAACAGAAGGTTAAGGGATAATGTAATTGCTGTCTTCTGGAAAATGAATGAAGTTTATGTAGAGAAAACAGAGATACTGATCACTTTTTGACCATGGAGGATGTTACAGTGAGGAAAAAAGCAAATTAACTTTAAAGCAGGACATATCTTAGTTAGCCAAAACCAATATTTGTATCATTATATTGAAAAATATTTAGGAATGAAAACTACATGAGAAAGGTTGTAGAGTAACAGTTCCTGAGGAATAATGATCATGAATACATAGTATATATGAATTTTCTACAATAATCATCTATTATTATGAAGACATTTTAAATTAGCAAAAAAGTATAATGACAGCATTTTGAGAGTGTATTTTCTTTTTAAAATTTGTCTGTAGTTTCCAATAATACTTCAATGAACAGTATTTATAATCAGGTAAAAGTTCTTAAAAAATGCTAATGCTGAAAGATGAAGGAAGGATCTCCATTTTTCTGTAGATAGGACATTTCTACATTCTATTAAAAAAACTTAATAGAGGGCTGGGTTTGTGGCTCAGTGGTAGAGTGCTTGCCTAGCACGTGTGAGGCACTGGGTTTGATCCTCAGCACCACATAAAAATGAAATAAAGATATTCTGTCCACCTACAACTAAAAAAATAAATCTTTTTTTTTAAAAAAAACTTTAATAATTTTCTCCAGTTCTTCTTTCTGTCTTCATTCTGCTAAAATTTAAAAAAAATTTTCAGTAACTATTTAAGTGCCAACATTGTATGTATGTACATATATGAGTAAAGTTAAGGCTTCTATCTTCACATTACAGGTTGTCCCTTACTTATGATGGTTTCAATTTGTGATTTTCCAACATTATGATAGTAATAAAAGAAATATGCATTCAGGAGAAATTATACCTTGAATTTTGAACTTTGATCTTTTCCCTAACTAGCAATACGTGGTCTCTTATGATGCTGAGCAGCAGCAGCAAGCTGCACCTCCTAGTCAGCCATGTGGTCCTGAGAGTATATACCAATACTTTACAGTGCACTATGTTACTAAACAGTGTTTGTAGGTTAGCTGTATTACATGCATTTTTCAATTTATGAGAGTTTAAACTTATGATTTTATCTAGATGTAATCCCATTGTAGGTCAAGTAACATCTATAATTAACAGTTTCATGCACAACATAGACAAGTGAATGAAACGATGAGGTAATGATGATAGCAGACTTATGAATCTAGGCTATTGTAGAAGTTCAGAAGAATGAAGTCCTGGAGGGGTGCTTAATATTAAAAGTACCAGAAAAAAATCCAGGTGAGGTGAATAAAAAATATCTTAGGTACACAGTAAAAATCGAGTGCATTTAGACACAGGAAGGACTATTTGCAAAAGCACAGAATCGTGAAAGGACTGACCATGTCTAGGAAATGGTGAGAAGTGCAGAGAAGAAAAAGGAAGAGTCAACATTGACATTTGATTTTTGAGTTAGAACATTGAGGTAGATGAAGAGGTCATTTACTAAGATTAGAAACAAAGGGAGAGGAGCAAATTGTTATAGCATCTTGAGATTTGAGATGAAGATTGATAAATTTAGTGAATTTGAATGACATTAAATATTGAATAGCCTAGGGGAAATTCATGTAGGAGATATCTAATAGTTTAGAAGGGATATCTTGGTTGTACATGAAATTTGTGATTTACTGGCATATAGGAATAAGATCATATAGGAAAAGAGAGAAAATTGAAGTACTGAGCTTGAAACACTCATTAACAGCAATATTTAAGAACTTTTGGAGGAAGTTGAGCACCCACATTTGCCCCCCCCCCCAAGAAAAACTGAGAGAAGCATTAACTACATGAATAGAAGAAAAGGTATCTCAATAAGTGGAGAGATAAGTGTGACCACTGAATATAATAAGATAGTTATTGACATTGGAAATTTAAATGGATCAATGGAGAAGCAACAATATTATAGTAAATTGAAGAGAGAATAAGAAGGATGAACACTGCAACAATGTGAGTAGACAATTCTAAAAACCTTGGCTATTATGCAGAAACAAATAATACTGTAATAGCTAGAGGTGGCCAAAATATCAAGGGGAGTCGTGTTTGTTTGTTTAAGATGGAGATGTAAGCATTTTTCAATGATTTGGGGAAGAACTAATAGGGAGGGAAACGTTAGAGAAACATGAAAGAGAAAGGGAGAGCACAAGTGAGTTTGGGCTGGGGAACTTGATGGAATGATGGCAACCCTGAGATATAAGAAATATATCAAATCAACACTATGTGCAAAGCTATTAGCATTAGACAAGAGCTAGGTCACCTTTTTCATTGTTACCTGAGGGAAGGAGGAAAGGCTGAGTGCTGAAAAGTTATGTTTGTAAGTGGCATGGCAGAAAATTTGAGGCATTTTAAAAAAAATTTTATTTGTTCGTTTTAGTTACACATGACAGTAAAGTCTATTTTGATGTATTTATAGAAACAGAGGGTATATTGTATTTGATTTAGGATCCCAGTCTTGTGAATGTACATGATTTTGAGATTCACTATGGTGTATCTATATATGTACATAGGAAAGTTATGTCAGATTCACTTGGAGCATTTTCTTATTATGACTTTTAACTTCTCCACATAGGAAAAGGTTAGATTGAAGAGACAGAAGAATCATGGCAATAGGAGAGTAGAGAAATTTTGAAATAGGTATTGTGAAGATGGAAAGATAAGAATGTTGCTAGGTGGCATTCAAAGCAAGTTGACATTAGAAACCAAGAATTTTCATAGATCAATTTATAATTTTCTCCAACAACTTTGAGGTTCTTAACATAGTAAAGTCAGAGTCATGGACATCTAGATTTATAGATGGCTTGGATTTTATCATGTGGATGCTTTCTATGAATGATAAATAAAAAAGAAGGAAATTGGGAAGATAATAAATGAAGTGTTAGCGGGATCTAGGTCAGATAGAGAAGTTGAGACAGGAATAGTCTCTTCAGTATTCTACTTTTTCCTAATTTGGCTTAAAATGGAGTTGTATCCCAGTCAAGTAGGAAAACAATAAAATTACATGAATTCTAAATTATTTTAAAATGTCTCAAAACATCCATAAACTTATGTGTATGGTAGGGCACCTTCTAATAGTCTTATCAGAAGGGCAAAGATGTAAATCATGGATGGTAATGCAACAACTCTTAAATCTAAAAGGCTAAATCTTGAAACTAAAAACGTAGTAGAGGGACTAGGTAAAGAAAAATGATAAATAAGCAATGATCTAGGATGACAAAATAAGTATGGGTTTGGAGTTGGTGAAAAACTGGAGGCATAATGCAATGAGCTGGTAGTAGTTTTGCATGTTATATCAGCTCTGGCCTGAACAAGTGTGTCCAATTGACATAGAAGGATAATAACTGTGAGAAGGAAAGAAACTGGTAGGACTGGGTAACTGACTTGATATAATGGGCAAAAGAAAGTGATGCATCATTAGCCGGGCGTGTTGGCTCAAGCCTGTAATCCAAGCACTTAGGGAGGCTGAGACAGGAGAATCACGAGTTCAAAGCCAGCCTCAGCAACAGGGAGGTGCTTAGCAACTCAGTGAGACCCTGTCTCTACATAAAACACAAAATAGGGCTGGGGATGTGGTCAGTGGTCGAGAGCCCCTGAGTTCAATCCACAGTACCAAAAAGAAAAAGAAAGAAAGAAAGAAAGAAAGAAAGAAAGAAAGAAAGAAAGAAAGAAAGAAAGAAAGAAAGAAAGAGATGCATCATAAATGGGAAAATATTAGAATTAGGAAAGGGATGACCATGAGGAATAAATGATGAGTTCTGTTTTCCACTTAAGGAATCTATAGTAATGATTAATAGCTATGTAAACACTTTCAGTATGAACTATAAAACTATAGGTAGCCTCAAGACCTATATTTATCTGTCATCAATATAAATGTCATATAAGTTATGAATATGAATGAAGAATTTAGAGAACAGAATGAAAAAAGAGCAGTGACATTAAAAGCTAAGTCTACAGAAAAGTATAAAAGGAAGAATAAGCAGTGAAGTAAATGAAGAATGAATACATGGGGAGAAAGAAAAAAGAATCAATTTAGACAGTCTAATGGAAGCCAATGAAATAATTTCAAGGTGGAAGTTATGGACAGCAACATGCTGCGAAGAGAGAATATGGATTTCTTAACCAAAGGGTCATTGGTAATCTCTGAGAATACAGTTGTCCTAGTGAATTGGAGCAGAAGTAAAATTGGGGAGGTATATGTAGGGAAAGGTTACATAAAAATAGGAGTAAGCTTAATAGACTGTATGAGAATATTGATCATGAGAGGAAAAGAAAATAAGGAGACAGAACAGTGGGATTAAATAACAGTTGTTTTCAAGGTTGGGCAGACCTATGCCTCCAGGAATTTGTTGAAGATTGAAATATGTTATTATTATTACATGCATGCTCTAGCTGGAAATTCTTCTAGTTATTCAGCAAATCAATTGAGGCATCAACCAATAAACAGAGCCAATAAAGACCTTCAGTTCATTGTGCATTGGTATTAGAATATTAATGTGACAACTATGTCAGCTCATATTTTCATGTTTAATTATTTATAATTTACCCTGACAATTTTTAATTTCAGTTTTGAAATAGATCCCCAAGAGTTTATATTGCAGTATAGATGATTAGATTATAAATACCCAAGCTAAGTTTAGGGGCTTAAAATTCTAATGATATTTAATGTTTCAAACTAACAATTCTAAGTCTTCATACTTAGAACTGATCTTTCTGACCCCTATATCTGAATGTAGAAATGCAAAAATTTTCCTTATTTTTTTGTCCTGCTGGAGATTGAGCCAAGGGCTTTGCACATGATAGGCAAGTGCCCTACCACTGGGCTACATTCCCAGGCTCTTCCTCAATTTTTTATATGCATAATTTATTTAGAAGCTCTTCAACTATATAAACATACTTTGGAACTGAAGAGAGAAGATATATTCTTTCGTTGTTCAGGCAGAGCAGAAAAATAGTAGAGAAAGGAATGATTTGCCACTTTTCCTTTACCACAGTGGTGAGTAGTGGGAAGGGAAAAGCCCTTGTACTTGAACAGACTTCAATTCTAGATAGAGCTGACATTACACTAGCTGTGGGTACTTAATCTCTAGGGACTTCAATTTTCTTATGTGCAAAATAGAGTTGATTATATCTATTTTGTTGAATATTAAGGATTTAATTAAATAACTTCTAAAAAAATCTAACATATCATGTGGCCTAGATTTTCTTTTTCTTTTTCTTCTTGCATTTTTCTCCTCTAATCTCACCACTCTTGTAGATAAAACTGGGTGCTATTTATTTATTTTTAATTTTTTTAATTGTCAAGGGTCTTTTACTTATTTATTTATATGTGGTGCTGAGAATTGAACCCAGTGCCTCACACATGCTAGGCAAGTGCTTCAAACAGTAAGCTAAAACCCCAGCCCTGGGTACTATTTAAATTGTTTTAATTCATATTAGGCATGATTCTTTTTTATTTTTTTAGTTGTAGATGGACACAGTACCTTTATTTTATTTATTTATTTTTATGTGGTGCTGAGGATCAAACCCAGTGCCTCATCATGCGAGGCAAGCACTCTATCACTGAGCCACAACCCCAGCCCTAAGCATGATTCTTATAGTTTTCTATTAACGGTCTAGGGTAACCAGCAATCATAAACTTGGTGGTCTTAGTAATTGAATCTAATAACTAAATGTAAAGAAGTGTTTTCAAAGAATACCTTTGAAGAATAGAGGGGGAGATACTATCATATACTAACAATATTATTTATGATACTTCTATTTTTTTGTATTTTATTACATTGTTGGAGAGAGTTGAAAAGGAAGGAGATACGGACACATTAGTTTGATGGAGGAAAGTTTCTGTCACCTATCCAGTCCTTAGGTGCTGAAAGGGTTGCCCTTTCAGCAGATTGCTTTGCAATTCTCATCAACAAAATATTACTTAAAGAGGATAAAACCTATTTTCAACCTAGTTATTTGAAAGCATTTAAATAAAAATAGGAATGGTACAAACAAATAGAATCATTCTTTTAAAACTATTTGAATGAAATAATTTAATATATGATCGATGATAATACATCTACAGTTCAATGTTACCTTTTTGGGAATTCTGAGTATAGATTTTGAATAAATAAAATATTGATTCAATGTCAGATGCTAGATATCCTGTGTCCCATAAGCACTTTCTAAGTGCTTTAAATTGCAAGTTAACCTTACTTACATTCCTACTATGGAAACTAAGCTGCCAAATATCATTTCAATTGGTAAACCTTTTAATCTCCTTCAAATTCTTAATACTTTCATATAATCTATTTTTTTAAGTTTTTGTTTTAGTCATATTTTTCATCACTATGACTGAAAGACCAGACAAGAACAATTTTAGAGGAGGAAGAGTTTCTTTGGGCCTCATGGTTTTGGAGTGGACAACATTGCTCTGCATATACCATAAGGTAGAACACTGTGGCAGAAGGATATGGAGGAAGGAAAGCAGCTCAAGACATGGCCAGGAAAGAGGAGAGAGAGAGACTGACTACAGAACAGGGGCAAAATATATATCAAAAGACATACACCCAATGACCCACATCTTCCAGCCACACCCTACCTGCCTACAATTGACCCCCAGTTAATTCATTAAATTGGATTAATGCACTGATTAGGTTAAGGCTCTCAAAACCAATCATTTTACCTCTCAACTTTCTTGCATTGTCTCATGAATGTGTTTTTGGGGGGCACCTCATATCTAAACCATAACAGATTTACTACAAACTTGCATTGTTATAATACTATACTGTTTTATTTATGCCAGGAACTGTACAGATACAGAGGTAGTATTGAGATGGGAAAGCCATAAATTTAAGTAAGAAAGGGAAAATGAATATCCAAGGAGAAAAGAGATGAAGCAGGGATAATCCAGCCTATTTTCTCTTTCTTGGCTGAGAGACATGTAAAGCCTAGGTTTTGTAGGATATACAATATCGTTCATCCTTTCTTTTGCATTCTATTCCTTTAGTCCAAGAGAAAAAGTTGACTTATGAGTTGCAGATTGTTTTTCTTGTTGCTTTTTTAAAAAAATATATATTTCAGTCAGCATAAACCTCTTTCTATGTCTGCAGAGGGCAGAGGTTATGGTAAGATCTCCTATTTTGGGAACTTCTTTCCCCTCTCATTCCCTTTCCTTCCTCATACATCAAATCACACTTCTCCAGCTTCACCACTGTTCCTTCCAGTCATGTGCTTTTTTTTTTCCTCTCCAGGCTGTGCTACAGAGGGGATACACTTATAGACAGTACTCACTTTGAGGCACAATGAATTCTAGACGTACACAATATAGAGCATCTGGGAACAAGGCTAATTCAAACTTAAACCTGTGCTGTTGCCTTCCATTCTTCAGTCATCAGCAGAGAAATGGGAGTCAGGTAAGAATGTTTAGTAAATAAGACTTAGGGTTTTATTTTTTTATTTTTTTAAATTTTTTTTTAGTTGTAGATGGACACAATGTCTTTATTTTATTGCTTTGTATGTGGTGCTGAGGATCGAACCCAGGGCCTCACGCATGCGAGGCAAGCGCTCTACTGCTGAGCTACAATCCCAGCTCTGACTTAGGGTTTTATTGTGCTATGATTAAGGGGCAAGTGAGTGGGAAACGTTGAATATCTTAGTGTCATGATTGTTTACAAACTCATCAAATAGTGTATCATGTTTGAGACTTTAAGGAATTTATGTTAAATGAATTCTGCCTTTGTCAGTTTTGGAGGCTGGGGATGTGGGATAAGATTGGGATTCCAAACAAATTTGACAAGCTGAATTGGGTAAAAATAAACAAGACAAAGTCTATTAAAAATAAGCTCACTTAGGGAGAAATGCCAGATCACAGAAATGAGTACAAGATGGCTTAGAATTGGTTATGTATAAATATAGCAAATAATTGTGTGGGCCTATGGGAGCCCTAGGTCAAAAATGCCAGTAATAGAATACCATATGGTCATACATGGTGAACATTAGCTTGCACATTCTGTGTTAGGATATTTTTTTAGATATACATGATAGTAGAGTCTATTTGAACATATTATACACATTTTTCATATGAAATAATATATTCAGTTTCAGCATCTATGACCCAAGTGAGGTGTGGTGTATTTAGAGAAGGTACACAGGAAGCTGACCAAGTGATTTCTTTGAATGTCTTAGAAAATTGTCCTTGTAAAAGAAGTCTAAGCAATCTGAAAGGTTAGCTTAACCACAGATCTTCAAATAGTTGGAGATATCATATGAAGAGTGGGGGTGGTAGATCAGACAGCTGTGTTTAACATTACCACCCAAGTCACACCAGATGAGACTAGCTGTAATTATATTGGGGCAAGTCAGGAGTTTGTTTGTTTGTTTTTTATATTACATTGCTCTTCATTCCACAATACTGAAAAATTAGAATTATTTAAATGTAAAAATAGGTAAAAAATTTCCCTGCTGGGATTTCACTAATTGAGGCAAACAGCTACTAAAGCCTTTAAGAAATGATGTTATTACAGACTGGCCATATGGCAAGGTAGGTCTATTTGTAGATTTTTGAAAAGCTTAAGCAATAAGTCTGTGAAATAAGGTTCATTTACCAGTTCAGAGAGGAAACTTGGATTCGTAAACATCCATTTTGTTTCTCATTATAATTTTGATAGCATTTGCCCTCAGGAGTGTTTTTAAACAGTGGGTTTCTTAGACTTTAAGGTTTCCCAGACCTCTTTCACATTTGTAAATATTTAACACCAACCTTTTTTCCAGTTTTCAATGTGCTTACACGTTTGTTACTTATTTATTCTTTCTGGGCTGTGTTCAAGTAAAATACAAATGATATATGTGAAAATATTTCAGAGTTAATCATCACATTTCTGGTTTATCTGATTATTTTAGTTCTTACTTAGTTCCCTACCTCTACAATTTTTCTCCATGTTCAAAGCAGATGTTTGTGACAATTGGCTGAATAAAGTAGGCTGCTAAGCTGATCTCAACTCATTTTTTATTCTTTACTGACATAAATTCTCATAACAAAAACTCAATTCAAAAGATAAAATGGGAAATTGGAGAAAAGTGAGAAATTTTAATGTGCTACCAACTCACTGAGTACAGATGATTGAACACTGTGGAAAGCTTACTAAAGTGATGTTTATTTTTCTTTCTTCCAATTTAATCATGCCTATATCTAAATGCAGCAAGGCTGGATGACCAAACAACTGGTAATTTCAGGCAATTAGCTACTTGTTTGGGTTTAAAGATAATCAACACTCATTTTGACTTTTTTCACTGAAATTTCAGTCAATTACTTGCTTTATGCAAAGTAAAGTGGAGAATTGGAGCAATTATCCACATGATTTAAACAAAAAGATGACCTCTTTGACCTCAATTATAGTACCTGGATATTTTAAGCAAAATGTGAGTTTTGCTTGAAAGGTGGAAAAATGTTGATGTTAAATATTTACAAATGAAACATTTGTTCAGTAAACTAAATCCTCAACTTCTGCATTGGTTTATATAGTGTGAACATTACCTAAAATTAGTGGTAATTAATGAAATGAATAAGAGAATCATCCAGATAAGAAGGGCATTATATGGAGACAAATCAAATTGTAATATTCTTTATCAGAATAAGCTTATTAGGAAAGGGGTAAAATGATGGATTCTAAGTTGTCACTTTTATTGATAGTTATAGTATTGTACCACAAATGTGTAAGGAGGAACAAAGGGACTCTAAAATTAGAATTTGAAATAACAACAGATCAAATAATATGAAGCATACTAACAAACAGCTACACACAGGGATTGGTAAATAACTAGAGGAATTTTTCTCAACTGCAAACATGCATGTTTACTTCAAACTCAGTTAATTGAATCTATAAGCAGAAACAAGGCAACAATAGTATTTCATTGCTGAAGAGGTTTTTAAAGCAATGTAAAATGCAATGTAATTTATCATCATTACTTAGCAAATTGAGAAACCAGGAAAAAAAATCTGTTCTGATAATGTGACTATGGAACAAGTTGTAAATTCAGTGAATTTAAAATTTTGAAATTGAAGATGTCTATATAATCACACACATACACGTGAATATGTGTGTGTGTGTGTGTGTGTGTGTGTGTGTTTGTAATGAAATGAAATAATAGATGTATTAGATGCTTGGAGAAGCAGTCAATATCATAGAAGACCTAGGAAGGGTCAGAAATTCCTGAGAGTAACTAAAGAATACATAAAGAGAGAAGCTGAGAATATAGAGTAAAACTTAAATATTTTATAGGCTTTCAGATATTTTCTGAAATGGAACATATTGATGCATATAATTTTTGGTGAAGTGAGAACTTACTATGTTGCTCAGGCTGGTCTGGGACAGCCTTAGTCTCCTGAATAACTGGGACTAAAAGTAGGCACAATCACATTCAGCACTGTGTCACTTGCTCGCTCTCCCTCTCCCTCAATGCTGGAGACTGAACCCAGAGTCTCATGTACCTGCTGAATGTTTCATATGAAACATTCGTATAAACATTTTTTTTTGATACCAGGGATTGAACTCAGGGGCACTCGATCACTGAGCCACATCCCCAGCCCTATTTTGTGTTTCATGTAGAGACAGGGTCTCATTGAATTGCTTAGTGCCTTGCCGTTGCTGAGGCTGGCTTTGAACTCGCAATCCTCTGTGTCAGCCTCCCAAAGTGCTGGGATTACAGGCGTGTGCTATTGCACCCTGCATGTATAAACATTTATAGTACACTTTTCCGTGATAAAAATCTGATCTGTCATTGCCAGTTGTCCAAAATCTTTTGAAATTAATTTCAGCTCTTAACTCATCTTTCATCTGTTCTGTTCCTAAAAATGACTATTCACACTTGAGCAAATAAATTATTTAAGTTGAATGTCAAATATTGCTTATTTCCATCATTTAAATACCTGGATAATTATATGTGGATGAAGAAGTACAGAGAAAAATTATCATAGGTGGTCTGCTAAAAGGAAATGGTCAAATTGTTAGAGTAAATTCAATGGACATGAACAGAAGTGATAGTATTATAAATCCATACTTTTAATAAATAATATTATTCCTTGTATATGCATTAGTGCACACACACATACACATCATCTTGCCCTTTTATATAAGGAAAATAAACTTCTTTCAGTTACCTCAAAGCAATAGATTTTCTTAAGCCTCAGGACCTTTGCACATCTTGTTTTCTTTGCCTAGAATATACTTATCTCCACTAATTTTCCTCTCCATCGCCCTACTTTCTGGGAAAATCATTCCATGTCAAATAAATTTTAATTTTTCCTTAGACTTACCTATTGTAAATCTTCTAAATATCTGCCTTATTCTTCCTGTCCATACTGTGATGCCGGATATTGTGCCCTTCTTCTATATTATAAATCAACTTCTACATATTTTACTATAAAATTTATCACACAGATATGCCTTCTATGCCTCTTTTCCTGCATTCCTCTCCCACTAGAGTATTTGTTTTTCTAATAAACATTTTATTTCTAAGAGTTTTAGGTTTAGAGAAAAGTTGTGAACATGGTAAAGTTCTCTTATCCCCCCCACCCTGGACAGTTTTCTATATTGTTAACAATTTATATTAATATGATGTATTTGTAAGAACGAATATTGATGCATAATTATTGATCATATTTTATTTAAATCTAATTTTATGGACTCTTCTTCTCCTCATTCCTCTTCCTCCTCTCCTTCATTCCTACCCAGGAAACACTACATTTACTAGGTTGTTTATTGACATGAATTGCTATGTCTTTTTCATTTCACAACCACCACTGCCTACTAGAGTGTCTGTAGATGCATATGAAATATTTGTTGTATGGATGAAAGTATGAGTACATAAATTAGTGGATTATATTATGTAAAATGCCATTGAATATCAAGTAATTCTTTCCCTCTCTCCGTATATTTTTTAGTTTAGAGAAAAAGAGCTAGTAGTATCAAATAACTTTCATTTCTTCTGATAGTAATATCATTATAGAAAAATTGTGATTTTAACTATATCAACTTAAAATTGCATATTTCACATTCCACTATATATGATTAATCTCCAAGTACAAAATCAAACGTTCAAAATTATTTTGAATATCAACTGGAAAAATGGTCCATTGAAATACAAAATGAAATAACCAAATGTCATAATAATTCCTTAGATTCTGTGATACTTTATTCTTTGCAAAGCTTTTTCACTTGTATTATTTTACTTGAGCTTCACAACGACTCAATGAGGTATCTTATTATTTTGAACCACCATTGTCAAGAATAATGTTGTAGTGACACAGGTTTAACAAAATTTCCAATTATCAGACTAATACAGCACTGCCCAGTAGGAACTAATGAAGAATATTATGTTGGTAAGGCTCAAGTGAACAGAGCAGAATCAGGGTGAAACGCTTAAAGATCCATGTTCTTACACACTTAGGACATTGAGAAAGAAAGATGTTTGACCACCATGTGGTCAAACAAGTCTGTTGAAGCTACTTTTGCTTTGTTTGCAGTGCTAGAGATTAAACTTGGGGGCCCCAAGTATGCTGAGTGAGTGGTGTATCACTTAGCTGAACTCCCAGCCTGACAGTAATTTGCATCTACGATAGGTGTTGGTATTTTCTCTGTGGAGTGGGTCCTAGACTGGTTTAAGAAAAAGGGTAACAAGTGAATAATCAAAAGTAGGAGGTCTGATTATGTCTGGATGGAACATATAGTAAATGAACCCTTGTGGCAAGAGTGTTTTACCCTGGAGAAATTGGTACGAAATGAAAGCAAAGGGAAGGAGGGTGGAGTTTGGCAGACCTAACTTTCTTTAACCAAGGGTTTTTACAGAAACAGTAACAGACGATTCTGGATCAAATTCTGCAATGGGAGAATTTCCCAAATAGACTAGTTGTGATGACAGATATTTATAAATAAATATTGCTGGCAATAGGGTGGCTAAGGACTTCCCTTGACATACTATGTATCAAGTGAACCCCCGGGAATGTAAAAAGTCTCGGCCTTCGGAGAAAAGAGTGCCAGGGTTGCCATTTCTCCTAAAACTGATATATAAAACAAATTATAGAAATTCTGACAGAGTCTGAAAGAGAGTTAGAGAACTGAGAGTTGTCACTCCTTGAATTATCCTTTTAGGTCACACCAGCCACCTTACAGAAATGCATTTGACCAGGTTATTGACTACATACCCTCAATAGGGAAAGTACTGATGATGCAAATAAGTTTTATATTATGGTATTTTAATCATGATTTTCTTTCTATAAATTATGCCTGTTCATTTTATTTAGTTCTAGAGCAGAAAAAACAGGAAACAATCATAAATATTTTAGCTATAAACAAATTCTTCTTACCAATGATTGAAAAGGAAGACCTGCCAGAGACTGCATCAGTGTTGCTATATAGTTTATTTCATTAATGGTTATAAAGTCAGGTTGATTAAATATTTTCTAGCAGATTTATTTTTATCTCTGGAAACAAGATGGGATTATTTATCACAATGAATAAGTATTTCTAAATCAGGACTTTTATTCAAGTAAATAGGACATACCATATACATTGGATCTAATTCTAATGTATCCGCTATGCATGTAAATCAAAATATAGATTACTTTTAGATATACAAGTAGGAAAATAAAAGTAATCTGCTTTAAAAATTGCAAGCATATTAGCTTCTATGCTAGATGGAGGTCATCTAATCTAAGCAGAGCCTTGTGATTTTGATAAAGGTTTGCGTGTTGGTTCTATTCACATTGAGATCAATATTGCATTTTCTTTCTATAATGCACATGAAATAAATAGGTAGCAGTAATTCTGGTCTGAACAGATAGCTGCATTAGAGTAAGACAATTAGGACTGATAAGTATCAGTGTTTGAGAAGTTAGCATGTATGAAAAGACTATATAGGTAAATTCTAAATTTTCGACTTACCTATTCAATCGTTTGGGTAGGGCTTATAAAATAGCAAATCCTTAAAACTCTCCATAATAGAAGAAGAAATACTGCTAGTAAGGAAAGCACACTATTAGTGGGTCAATGGACTGAACTTGCTTACTTCCAATAGCTGGTGGTAGCCATGGGTGGGACATTATGGAGGTCTCATTCTCCGCCTATTTGCTGATGGGCAAATTAAAACTGTTACTGAATAGATGTATTTTATTGACACTTTTAGGTTACTGGAGCCCAATATTACAAAGATAAGTTAATTACTAGAGATTTTATGATAGCCACTGTATTTTGAAGAGGTTTGAAGAGAGCATGGTCTCAAGTTATATTTTCTATTCACATAAATTAATGATTGCTCTCCTTTCTATACCACAACTACCACAAACTATTTATCCCAACCATTAAAGAAGGAATGTATTTAGATTTTATAGTACTACCTTACCCAAGTAATAAAAAACACTAACATATAACGTGGATGGATGGAATAGGAAGATTCTATGTGTAACTGGATATTATATGTGTTATTTCTTTATTAGAATAAGGAGTTTTATCAGATGTTATATTTCCTCCACTCAATTCCTTATATTAAAAGTATGCTGCTGGTCAGCAAGGGTATATTATTTCTATGACATTTAAACTTGGAAACAACATTATTTTTAACATGTAATATGTTCTAAATCATCCTTTATCTATTATATTACACATATTCAGAGTTCTAACATTGCTCTATTCATGATATTTATTGTAAGGAGAATAATAGGCAGAACATAGAGTTACCACTGTTTATACAAGAATGAGAACTCAATCAAATGACACTGGGCCATATATCATGAGAAGTGGATAGCTGGATTTTTAACATACCAAGTACAGTGGGATGGCCACTTTGTTATAAGCTTAGCTGCAGGAAATGAAAGGACACACTAGAATTCAGGTAGAAATGTCCAGAAGTCATAGTGCTAAGTTTTAGGTCATAATCCAAGTAGTGCTAGGTAGGAAGTGAGTGTTCCCCAAATCAAAGGGGGGACTAAAAGGAGAAGGGCTAGGGAAGGAGAATGTAAAGCAATAAAGGGTCAATGAGAAGGGGACATAAGGATGGGTTTGAGCCTGGTAAGAAGAGAAAAATGTAATATGGAGGGAATGAAAAGATGAAGAAAGGGAGCTTCCTGAAGGGGCAAAAATGGGATATAGTGGTCAAGAGGGAGCATAAGGAGGCTGAAGGAACCTGAATCTGGAGGGGAATAAGAAGAAAGTAGGAAGGCAGAAATAGGAGGGGATTGGGTAAGAAAGAAAGGAAGTTGAGGGAGGTGGGGTACTGTGGAAGCAACTAGCTGGTTATTACAATTTCATGTATTCTAAGTAAAGAGGATGGATGTCATCTGTGGATAATTTAACTTCTGCTAATTCGAGTCATTTATTTCATTCCCATTTCTTTGCATCAGTGAATATAAACAATGTGGCTCCTCAAATCGTTTTGGGGCAAAGGAAGGGTAAATAAATTATATATGTAAAAGTATTAATAAATAATTGTAATAGTTCCATTATAAACTTATCTTCCAAAAACAGGTATAATTAAGATTAAGCAATGGGATAATTAGCAATGGCATATAGTCACCTGGTTGGGAGGAGTATTAGCTCCTGAACAGACTGGTATTGTGGCTATGATTTCTATTTGAAGAAATTGAAAATATCACTACTTTTTCTTAAATATTTCCATCTTGAGTTTCTGATAATGTGAAACATTAATATGATAATCAGAAAACCAGTAGCATAGGCCTGAATGGTCATAAGAAACTACAAAATACCTATATGTAAGAAGCATTATAACCTTGTACTTTAAGAAAATATTTCCAAAATCAGTGTGTATTTATATCTACACAGTGTGTTTATCTCTCTGATATTGAATATAAATGTTATATTTTTTAAAGAAGTTATTTTCCCCAAATACATATTATTTTAACTGTATATATTTCAAACATATTTTAAAGAAAAGAAATCTAA
Source organism: Xerus rutilus (assembly GCA_028644305.1). Classification (NCBI taxonomy): domain Eukaryota; kingdom Metazoa; phylum Chordata; class Mammalia; order Rodentia; family Sciuridae; genus Xerus; species Xerus rutilus. Next base: position 61,152,851 of record CM053417.1, read on the forward strand.
GAATTGTCAAATAATTATTCTCATTCTTCTTGTATGATATGTTGAAGGTATGTGAGTAAAATACAATTAAGAAAAATAAGTCATTTCTCTGACATTTAATAAAGCAATGTAAGGTATTTTTGGCTACATCAAAATAACATTTAATAAAGTTATTAAAATATATAGTTATATAAAGTTAAAAGTATGTAAATTCTGATGTATTTATTTCTGGCAGTATCCCTCAAAATCTTTTTCAGAGATAACACTTTAGAGACATCACTGTGGACCTCCCATTTTTCAGATGCTCTTTACTATTACAAGGGATATTTCCTTGTGTACACAGATATGCTGAAGAACAGTGACTCAGCATATTAGTGGGAGGGAATAGCAGATGACATAACTTACTATTGCTAAAAACAATTTGACATGTCTTCATATAAGCAGTACATAAACACCTCCACCCATAATCAAGGTAACAATGGCAGTTGGGTTACAAAAGTTTCCACCCCTTTAAATATTCACCTTGGGCCTCAAAATGCCCTTTTGCAAAATCTACTTCCTTACTCCATGAAATAATCTACTAATAGATTCACAATATTACCCTCTACTGTTGTTCATAATTTGTGCATCACTCTGTGTGTGTGTGTGTGTGTGTATGTGTGTGTTCCCTTTTCTTTTGGCTTGTTTGATGTCCTTTTTTGTAAGTCTTATTTATTGAGGAATACTTTTGGTATACTAAACCACAATATTTTAGGGTATATTTCTATAAGATTTTTAAAAATATTTTTTAGTTGTCAATTGTCTTTGTTTATATGTGGTGCTGAGAATCAAACCCAGTGCCTCACACATGCTAGGCAAACACTCTACCACTGAGCCACAACCTCATCCCAGTTCTATAAGTTTTGATAAACATACAATCATGTAATCATAACCAGAGAACATTTCCATCACCTTCCAAAATTTCTGAGGCATTTTAAAAAATTTGCTAAGGTGCAGTTTATCATTTTCTTAAATGAACATGCATTTAGTGTCATCATATTAAGGATCTGTCATCTAAGATTTGTAAACCCTAACTCCAAAAGAGTTTTTCCTAAAAAGAATTTTTCTAAAAATTTATAGTGTTCCATTTTATAATGTGATATATATTAAGATGATTTTCTATTGTTTTGTTTTTTGAACTTGCTAGCATGGTGGTGGGACAAGGGGCCTTCTCAGACTCAATTTTAGACAGGTGCTGTGTCTCTCTTTCTCAGGAATGAAGTTTTCTCAGTTATACTCCTCCTCATGGCAGCCACCATTTGCCTTCATATTTTTGGCAGGCCTTGGAGAAAGAGATTGCCCAGCCCCTGCCCATTGGTAGGAAGAATCTATAAGTAGTTATCTATTCTAGTTATATTGTCTGGGCCTAGGAAAGTGTTCTGCCTCTCTCTTAAGAATAAAGATATTTTTATTTAATGCTTTGCCATCAACATAAGATCACTACACATTTTCTTGGGGATAGAGCAACATTGCATGCTGGCTCTTCTCATTCTGCCATTTAGTATCATTTATGCAGAATTTTTACCTTTCCTGCCAATAGTAGCTGTCCCCACTCTTCCAGACCTGCAATGCTCAGAAAGACTTCTCTGGTATTCAATTCTTCTGTACATCTTTCTCATGATCATCAGATATAGGTTTGTGGAGAATAGTGTGAGAGTGAAAATCTATTTCCTTGTTTCCACAGCAAAAAGTTTTATAAATTCATAGGATCCTTCTGCTGGCCTTTAGCAATTAAGAATTTTAACTAAATCATGCTTACCGCTTTTTAAAAATGTCTCAGCTATATGTACTGTTATGGGTGAGCTAATCCTTGCATTCCATCTCTCCTTGGAAGGGCTGTCTTCTTTTGAATATCATGCTGTTTGTTTGCCCTGTGTATTCAGTTCTACAATGGCCTCATGAAATGTTATGATTTTGTGCCTTAATTATAGTTTATGTTGTTGTTTGGGTAGAAAAATGATCATTGCATCTTTTTATACCCTTGGATGAAGTGTGACACTGGTCAATAACTTCTAAAAATCAATTCAATTAAAGAAAGCTGAAATAACATATATGAGTTTCCCTTAGTGACATACCTCTTTGTGTATATGCCTAATTATCTATTATGGTTATGAAATGTGTTATAATGTTAACATTTAATTAGTTTTTAAAAGGCTGCTAAATCTCTCATTTTAAAGTATATTTTAATGATATAGTTTCATTTTATTGTCACGTAAACAACACAGGGTTTCAAGGGCATGATATTAAATTCAGTTTTAATAACTATTCATTCAAAAAATTTTATTTTATTTTCATTAAATGGACTAAAATTCATGAGACAAGAAATGCTATTGTTGGACTTCTGATTATGAGTACGTTTTAATCTTGCTTTAATTAAACTTCCATTCAAGTATACTAGATCGTACTCTAAAGTATAAATAGCAGTGATGCTAGAATCTGTGTTACATTCAAATCATTTTTATGGCTATATAGGATGCATTTTCTAGGAATATGCTAAGGAATTATAAGATTATTCTGCATATCATTCACCGTTAACATCTCTTGAAACTAGATACTAGGTTAATTCATATGTTCATTTAGAAGTTAAGGATAGAGCTTGTGCTTAGCATGTGCATGTCCTTGGGGTCAATCCCAGTATCAGCACCCCAAAATAGGGTACCATTGAACTTTGTATTGTTAAGTGCAGAATGAGAATAGTAAAAATAACTATGGGTTGTAGAGTGAAAAACCAGTATAGCTGGTCCTCTGTATTCTTTTAGGTTTTGCATCCATAGATTCAGCCAACTTTAATAAAAAATATTTGGAAAGTTCTTACCAACACCCATGGAGATCAGGCAGGCCCAGGACAGCCCCGATGATCCCCAAGGAGCTCAGGCCCAGGACCACCCAGCCAAGCAGGGAAGAGCCCAGAGCCAGCCATAGGCATAGGACTGCCCACCATGCTGAGAACCATGCCCATACACCACAGTGCTGCATCTCCAAACAGGCCACGCAAAGCCATTGTTGGGCTAGCCCATTCAGCCTCATCTCTGAATGTGCTCATTGCCATCTTAGGACACCTCTAATACCGTCTCAGATTACGACCATTGCTGCCACCACTATTTTTAGTTGTGGCAGCTTCTATGTTGGGACATCATCTGGTGGCTGGAAGCCCAACACCAAGTTACTTACAGGTTTAATGCTACTCAGTCACCAATCATGGACATGGCCACTTCAATCTAGGGACAACAGCCAGGACATGGATGACTATCACCAAGGCTACCCCAGAGAAGCTTGCTGCTCAGGAGAGGCCCAACCCACACCCCTCACCCCACAGGTGGAGAGGAGCCCCGTGCTGCCATTCCTTATTTACCAATGTGTGGCTTCACCCAAACTGCCTCCATTTTGCCACATTGCAGCCACCACAATAGCCCTCCCCACATTGAAATCTCCACTGTGGGACATCAGACAAGGCAAAGAAGGCAGCTGATTGTTGCATAATTGCACACCACACTGGGACATCACCAAATAGGACACCCAATGCCATCATACAGCGCATCCTTCCAGCTGCATCTCTGAAAGTGGTTGCCTCCATCTTGGGACACCTCCACCGCGGTCTTGGGTTACCTCCACTGCTGCCTCTGCCATCTTTAGTGGAGGCAGCTTCTACCTTGAGACACTGACTGGGGCTTGGAAGCCCAACATCAAGGTACCTACAGGCTTGATGCTACTGCCACTACCAACTAGGAGCATGGTTCCATCTAGGAATAACAACCAGGTCCTGGAAAACCATACCAAGGTCCTGTGAGCCCTGTTACACCAGAGGTATCTCTCCTCAGTGTACTAACAGACACCATCCTGTTGAAGAGACAACAGGGAACCTTGCATGGTATACCCTCCCTCTCTTTTTTGTCCTGCTAACAGCCAACTTCTTTTGATTACCCTTTCACTAGTCCTTTAATCTAATACCTCTGTATTCCCACAACCTATCTCATGAACAGCACAGCCTACGCCCCATCTAACACTAAGAATGGTAAACCCTTTTGCGAACCTATTGGCTATATGTACAAGATAACCAAACTCATCATTTCTGTTTATATCGACAAAACTGTAAATGTCAAAATAGAAGCTAATTGATTTATGGTTACATATTGGTTGCACTGGGTGCTGTAAACATTGATATCCCCCCTTAAAGATGAGGTATTGTTAACCTGCAGAGATACTACAAGATTATAGGGTAGAAGCTGTAATATGTAAGATCTGCACTGCAAGAGAGAAAGACACAGAGATAACATGAAAAAGCAAGGGAGGAAAGTGCCCCAAACAAACCAAGATACTACAACAATAGAATATATTGACAGTGCATAGATGAAATGTCAGAGAAAGAGTTCAGAATGTACATAATTAAAATGATCGTCAAATTAAAGAAAGACCTATGTGAGCAAATACAGGCAGAAATTGATCACTCCAACAAAGAGATAAGAGGACAAATACAGGTAGCAAAAGACTACTTCAAGAAAGAGATAGAGATTCTGAAAAAATACAAACATAAATGCTTGAAATGAAGGAAACAATAAATTAAATAAAAAACTCAATAGAAAGCATCACCAATGGACTAGATCACTTGCAATACAGAACTTCAGACAACAAAGACAAAATACATAATCTTGAAAACAAAATTGACCATACAGTGAGATGGTAAGAAACCATGAACAGAATATCCAAGAATTGTGGGATAGTATCAAAAGACCTAATCTAAACTTTATTGGGATAGAGGAAGGCACAGAGTTTCAAACGAAGGGAATGCACAAACTTTTCAATAAAATAATATTCGAAGATTTCCCAAACATGAATAATGAATTGGAAAATCAAATACAGGAGGCTTACAGGACAACATTGTACAAAAATACAACAGATCTATACTAATACACATTATAATGAAAATGCCTAACATGCAGAATAAGGATCAAATTTTAAAGGCTGCAAGAAAGAGAGGAATCAGATTACATATAGGAGGAGACCAATTTGAATGTCACATATTTTTCAACCCAGACCTTCAAAGGCAGGAGATCCTAGAAAAACATATATCAAGCTCTGAAAGAAAATGGATGCCAACCAAAAACTTCTATCCAGAAAAATTAAGCTTCAGATTTGATGATAAAATAAAAACTTTCTAGCCGGGCGCGGTGGCTCACGCTTGTAATCCCAGCACTTAGGGAGGCTGAGACAGGAGAATCGCGAGTTCAAAGCCAGCTTCAGCAATAGCGAGGCACTTAGCAACTCAGTGAGACCCTGTCTCTACATAAAACACAAAATAGTGCTGAGGATGTGGCTCAGTGGTCGAGTGCCCCTGAGTTCAATCCCCGGTACCAAAAAAAAAAAAAAAAAAAAAAAAAAAAAAAAAAAAAAAAAAAAAATAATAAAAACTTTCTATCATAAACAAAAGTTAAAAGAATTTATAGCAAGAAAGTCTGTACTACAGAAAATCCATGGCAAAATACTCCACAAGGAGGAAATGAAAAACAACAATGAAAATCTTCAAAGGGAGGAACTATACTAAGGGAAAGGCCAATCAAAGAACAAATCAAGTCAATTTATAAACCAAAAATAAACCAAAATGACAAGGAACACAAACCATGTCTCAATAATAAGCCTGAATGTCAGTGTCCTAAATTAACCAATTAAAAAACAGACTGGCAGATTGAATTTTTTTAAAAAGACCCCAAAATATGCTGACTTCAAGAGACTCATATCACAGGAAAAGACATCCACAGACTGAAAGTGAAAGGATGAGAAAAGACATATCACTCACATGGACCACATAAACAAGCAGCAGTTTCCATCCTCATATCGGATAAAGTTGACTTTAAATCAAAGTTCGTGAAAATGGATAAAAATATGTCATTACATACTGCTTAAGGGAACCATACATCAACAAGACACAACAATCTTAAATATCTATGCTCCAAACAATGGGGTATCTATGTTTATCAAGGAATCCCTTCTCAACTTCAAGAATCAAATAGACCATAACACAATAATAATGGATGACTTTAACACCTCTATCACCAAGGAATAGGTCTTCCAAACAAAAACTAAACAAAGAAACAAAAGAACTAAATAAAACAATTAATAATTTAGACTTAACAGACATATATATAATATTCCAGGGGCTGGAGCTGTAGGTCAGTGGTAGAGCACTTGCCTAGTAGGTGTGAGGCACTGGGTTTGATCCTCAGCACCATATATAAATAATAAATGAGTAAAATAAAGATCCATCTAGAAAAATATATTAAAAAATGTAAAAAATATTCCATTCATCAATGTGAGAATACACTTTTTTCTCAGCAGCATGTGGACCATCTCCAAAATAGATCATAAGTTATGTCACAAAGCAAGTCTTAGCAATTAAAAAAAATAGAGATACTACCCTGCATTCTATCTGACCATAAGAGAATGAAACTAGTAATCAATGACAAATCAAAAAAATAGAAGCTATTCCAACACCTGGAGAGTAAATAATATGCTATTGAAAGATGCATGGATAACAGAAGACATCAGGAAGGAGATAAAAAAAATTCTTAGAGGTAAATGAGTACTTTGATACAACAACAAAATCTCTGGGACATTATGAAGGCAGCACTAAGAGGAAAGTTCATTGCATTAAGTTTATTCATTGAAAGAAGAATAAGTCAACAAATAAATGACCTGATATTACAACTCATAGCCCTAGAAAAAGAGGAACAAACAAACACCAATAGAAGCAGAAGTCAGAAAATAATTAAAGTTAGAGCTGAAATCAATCAATTTGAAACAAAAGAAATGATTCAAAAAATTGACAAAACAAAAAGCTGGTATTATGAAAAAATAAACAAAATAGAAAAACTCTTAGCTATCCTAACAAAAAGAATGAGAAAGAAAACTCAAATTACTAAAATTCATGTTGAAAAAGAAAACATCATGACAGACACTATTTAAATACAGAAGATAATTAGAAACTGTTTTGAAAATTTATACTCCAGTAAAATAGAAAACCTGGAAGACACTGACAAATTACCAGAGGCATATGACCTACCCAAACAGAACCAAGAGGTCATACACAACTTGAACCGGTCAATTTCAAGCAAGGAAACAGAAGACACTATGAACCAAGGAAAGCCCAGGTCCAGAAAGATTTTCAGTCGAGTTCTACAAGACCTACAAAGAAGAATTAATTCCAATACTCCTCAAATTATTCCATAAAACAGAAAACGAGGGAACCCTTCTAAACTCATTCTATGAGGCTAGTAACACCCTGATACCAAAACCAGACAGAGACAAATCAAAAAGAAATTTCAGACCAATAACCCTGATGAACGTAGATGCAAAAATTCTCAATGACATTTTGGCAAATCCATATACAAAAAAAAATCTAAAAAATAGTGCACCATGATCAAGTGGGGTTCATTCCAGGGATGCAAGGTTGGTTCAACATATGGAAATCAATAAATGTAATCCATCAAATCAATAAATTTGAAGATAAGAATCCTATGAATCTATCAACTGATGCAAGAGAAAGTGTTTGACAAAGTACAGTACCCTTTCATGTTCAAAACACTAGAAAAACCAGGGATAGTAGGAACATACCTAAATATTGTAAAAGCTATCTATGCTAAACCCAAGGCCAACATCATCCTCAATGAAGACAAATTGGAAGCATTCCCTCTAAAAACAGCATCAAGACAGGGATGCCCTCTTTCATCTCTTCTATTCAACACAGTCCTTGACACTCTAGCCAGAGCAATTAGACAGATGAAACAAATTAAATGGATATCAACATGAAAAGAAGAACTCAAACTATCATTATTTGCCAATGACATGATATTATACTTAGAAGATCCAAAAAATTCCACCAGAAAACTTCTAGAATTAATAAATGAATTCATCAAAGTAGCAGGATATAAAATCAATACCCATAAATCAAATTCTTTTATATACATCAGTGATGAAGCTGCTGAAAGAGAAATTAGGAAAACTACCTTATTCACAATAGCCTCAAAAAAATACTTGGAAATCAATCTAACAAAAGAAGTGAAAAACTTCTACAATGAAAACCATAGGACCCTAAAGAAAGAAATTGAATAAGATCTTAGAAGATGGAAAGATCTCCCATGCTCTTGGATAGGCAGAATCAATATTGTCAAAATGGCCATAGTACCCAAAGCACTATACAGATTCAATGTGATTCCAATTAAAATCCCAATATCATTCCTTATAGAAATAAATAATCAATCATGAAATTCATTTGGAAAAAAATAAGAGACATAGAATAGCCAAATAAATCCTTAGCAAGAAGAGTGAAGGAGGAGGCATCACATTACCAGACCTTAAACTATACTATAACGCTATAGTAACAAAAACAGCATGGTATTGACACCAAAATAGACATGTAGACCAATGGTACAGAATAGAAGACACAGAGACAAACCCACATAAATACAGTTATCTCATATTAGACAAATATGCCAAAAACATACATTGGAGAAAAGAGAGCCTCTTTAATAAATGGTGCTGGGAAACCTGGAAATCCATATGCAGCAAAATAAAACTAAACCCCTATCTCTCACCATGCACAAAGCTCAACTCAAAGTGGATCAAGGACCTAGGAATTAGACCACAGACAGAGAATTAGACTCTACTCCTAATAGAAAAAAAAAAAGTAGGCCCAAATTTTCATCATGTTGGATTAGGCCTCGATTTCCTTAACATTCCTACAGTGAAAGAAATAAAATCAAGAATCAATAAATGAGATGGATTCAAACTAAAAAAGCTTCTTCTCAGCAAAATAAATAATCAATGAGGTGAAAAGAGAGCCTACATTTTGGAAGATAAATTTTTGCCACACGCATGTCAGATAGAGCACTGAACTCAAGGATATATAAAGAACTCAGAAAACTTGGCAGAAATGCAAACAATCCAATCAATAATTGGGCTAAGGAGCTGAACAGACACTTCTCAGAAGTTATGCAATTGATCGACAAATATATGAAAACATGTTCAACATATCTAGCAATTAGAGAAATGTATATCAAAACTACTCTAAGATTTCATCTGATGTCAATCAGAATGGCAGTTATCAAGAATACAAGCCAACAATAAATGTTGGTGAGGATATGGGGGAAAAGGTACAGTCATACATTGCTGGTGGCATAGCAAATTGGTGCAACCAATCTGGAAAGCAGTATGGAGATTCCTTAGAAAACTTGGAATGGAACTACCTACTATTTGACCCAGCTATCCTACTCCTCAGTCTATACAAAAGGACATAAAAACAGCATACTATAGTGATGCAGCCACATCAATGTTTATAGCAGCTCAATTCACGATAGCTAATCTGTGGAACCAATCTAGATGTCTTTCAATAGATGAATGGATAAAGAAACTGTGGTATATACACAGTGGAATATTACTCAGCCTTGAAATTGAATAAAATTAGGGAGGAGGTTGTAGCTCAGTGGTGGAGCGCTTGCCTCATATACATGAGGCACTGGGTTTGATCCTCAGTACCACATAAAAGTAAATAAAATAAAGATGTTGTGTCCATTTACAACTTCAAAACATAAAATAAAATTAAAATAGAATAAAATTATGTCATTTGCAAGTAAATGGATGGAGTTGGAGAATATCTTGCTAAGCTAAGTAAGCCAATCTGAAAAAACCAAATTCTGAATGTTCTCTCTCATAAGTGGATGCTGATCCATAATGAGGGATGGAGTCTGGGAAGAATGGAGGAACTTTGATCAAAGAGTAGGGAGGGGAGAGGATGGAACATGGAGGCAGGAAAGATAGTGGAATGAGATAGACATCATTACCTTAGGTACATGTATGACTGCACATATGGTGCAATGCTACATTGTGTTCAACCAGAGAAATGAAAAGTTGTGTTGCATTTGTGTAGAATGAATCAAAATGCATTCTACTCTCATATATACCTAATTATAATAAATTAATTAATATAAAAATAAAATATTTTTAGATATTAAAAAATAAAAGAAAAATTTGTAAAATATTGGTGGAAAAATAAAGCATTGATCCCTAAAAAATACATGGAAAATTGTGTCTTTACTAAAAATGTATATTTTTTATCATTGTCATTTTTCCATAAACAATATTGTGTAACTATTTACATAGCACTTATATTAGGTATTATAAATAATCTACAAATGATTTAAAATATATGGGATGGTGTGCATGGTTTATATGCAAAGAGTATGCCATTTTATGTAAGGGACTTTGCATTCACAAATTTTTGTAACATGAAGGGGGATGTTCCTGGAGCCAATCCACCAAAGATACAAAGGAACCACCGTGATTGATTTTTATAATTCTTCTTTTGTCTAAGAACCCTGGCATAGGCTTCTACTGTAGACTCATAGTTATCTCTATTTTGCTCTAAATTAGACCAAAATAAGTATCTCTTTTATCTAAGAGGGAGTCTGAATGTTACTTGGGAAATTCCAATAATCTTCCACTGTATATAAACAAGGGACTACATGTTACATAAATGTGTGGACTCCTTTAACATTCAGGATTCTAAGAAAAGGTAAAGCTCTAATAAGAAAAATACTAAGTGAAACCAGGCCTAGACTCAAAACAAATTCTCTTCTGGGGAGCTATCCAGGGTACTAAGGTTTCATATACCTGAAGTTGTCCTGATGCTCTGGGCAAAACTCTTCCCATTTCAATGTTTCCTTTTTTCCCCTAATTTCAACTTGATTATCTCTGGCTTGTTGACCACAAATAACATAGAAACATGTCATCTTCCCCATCTGTTCCCAGAATGAATCAATCTATAAATTGGAGGATAAACATATAACCTCATCTGTAGACATGTCCAAATTTGAACACTTTCCCAGTTAAATTTCTAAACAGAGCATCAGGAAAAAAAAAACATTTTATAATGTTCAGTTATGCATACTACTAATCATTTGTTATTAGCATATCAACTCTTTTTATGTAATGAGGCCTTAATAGGCCTCATAGAATTTGCACCTTATGTAAGATTTCCTTTGTTAATTTTGTTGCAATATAAATTTGCAGTTACTTTCTAAGTTCTTATTCAATTTTTGCTCTATGTTCAAGCAATCTGAACTCTGAGGTCTTTGAAGAAGAATATTTTCTAAATATCAATCAATAAATGGGCAAAGGAACTAAACAGACACTTCTCAAAAGAAGAATTATGAAGAATCAATAAATATATGAAAAATGCTCAATATATCTAGCAATTAGAGAATTGCTAATTAAAATGCTAATGAGATATCTCACTCCAGTCAGAATAGCAATTATCAAGAATACAAGTAACAGCAAATGTTGGCAAAGTTGTGGAGAAAAGGGTAAACTCATACATTGCTGGTGGGACTAAAAATTAGTGCAACCACTCTGGAAAGCAGTATGGAGATTCCTCAAAAATGTAGGAATAGAACCATCATTTGACCTAGTTATCACACTCCTTGATGTATAGCCAAAGGATTTAAAATGAGCATATTACAGTGACACAGCTGCATCAATGTTTTTAGCAGTATAATTCACAATAGCTAAGCTATTGAATCAACTTAGGTGCCCTTCAACAGATGAATTTGTAAAGAAAATGTAGTTTGGGGGCTGGGATTGTAGCTCAGTGGTAGAGCACTTTGCCTTGCAAGCATGAGGTACTGGATTCGATCCTCAGCACCACATAAAAATAAAGATATTTGTGTCCATCTACAACTAAAAAATATTTAAAAAATAAAATGTAGTTTATATACACAGTGGAGTTTTCCTCAGCCATAAAGAACTACTTTATGACATTTGTTGGAAAATAGATGGAATTGGGGCCTCATGCTAAATGAAATAAGCAAATCCCTCCCCCAAACTAAAACTCAAATGTTTTCTCTGATATATGGAAGCTAACCAACAATAAAGGGGGAGAATAGAATTACAGTGGCTTAGACAAAGGGGAAATAAGGGAAGGAAGGGGGATAAATAAAGGAAAGTCAGTGGAATGAATTTGACACAAATTTCCTGTATACATATATGAATATACCACAGTGAATCTCACCATTGTTTAAACCCACAAGAAATTAATTTTAAAAAAGTATGGGTAAAAAGTAGAAAGATAAATAGAGGGAAGGCAGCAGTGTTTGGGAAAATGGAAGAAGAGGAAAGGTACTAGGGTCTGAATTACAGAAGCAATTCTTAAAGTATACTCTCCAGGCCAGTAGCACCAAAATTACCTGATAACTTGGTAGACATGTATATACTCAATCTGCATCCTACATTTCCTGAACCAGAAACACTGGGCATGTGCCCAGCACTTTGTGTTTTGACAACCTTTACAAATGATTCTGAGGCACACTTATTCATGGCTTAGAGTATGTCCATAAATATAAGTATGAAATTATCTAATGTACTTTAACATAAATCCTATTTTAAAATACTTAAATTCTAGGGGAACCTAGTGAAGAGGCAAGCAGGATTATAATGAAATCCTTTACCATTACTTCAGTGGTAGGAATTCTAATCATGTTTTATTTTAGGTGATAATAGTTTTGCAAATTATATTTAAAAGGCATTCCTGAAAAAAAGACATGCCTGAAACTATTCAAATTGGTAGAAGCAGGTGTTTATAATTGTTATTATTTTATAGTTTTATAATTGTTTGAAATTTGAGCCAGGGTAGCATAGCTACTTTAATTTCCTTAACCAAAGAATGTTTCAACTTTATTTCTGAAACAAGGTTCCAAGTTTGGAAAAAGGCCCAAATTGAAAATTGTAAGTTAGAGAAGAGGTATTGAATAACAAGTCATATTGGTTGACTCAATCTCAGTGAACAATGCTATGAGGAATATTGCAGACGGATTACCTTCATGACTAGTCTTATTACTTTGAATTATATAAACTATTTCTCCAACTATGGCTGGTTATTTCATTTATTTATACCATTCTCAAAATTCATTTTCTATTCAGTAGACAGATCATTCTAACATTTTGGAAAATCTACTACTAATATCTACAATTGTTTTTCAGAAAAACAAACATTATAACCAAATATTTTGATCTAATTTAAAGAGATCTAGAAATAAAAAAAGAGTATCCGGTCACATGAGCTGCCAGACTCAAAGGAAAAGAGAGTTGGATTTCTGTTTAATTTTGACTTGAATCCCATAAAGCTCAGGAAATAATGCCAAGAGTTAATAAATGGGCTGACATCATATTAAAATGCTTCTCCACAGCAAAGCAAAAAATTAAGAATGTGAAAAGAGAACCCACAGAATGGGAGAATATCTGTGCCTGCTACTCTTCTAAAAGAGGATTAAAATCTATGACATATAATGAACTAAAAATATTAATATAAAAAACAGATAACCCAATTAATAAATGGACAAATGAATGAAACAGACATTTCTCAAAAGAAGAAATATGAATGGCCAACAAATATATAAGAAAATGTTCAACATCATTAGCAATTATGGAAATGAAAATCAAAACTATACTGAGACTTCATCTCACACCAGTCAGAATGACAGTCATCAAGAATACAAACAATTATCAGTGCTAGAGAGGATGTGGAGTAAAATAAACACTTTAGTGCTGTTGGTGGGATTGTAAATTGGTGCCACCACTATGGAAACCTATGGAAACCACTATGGAAATTTGTTTGAAGTTTCCTCAAAAGGCTAGGCATGGAAGAACCATATGACCCTGCTCTCTTACTCCTTGGTATTTATCCTAAAGATCTAAAGTCATCATACTATAGTGATACATATATACCAATGTTTATAGTAGCATAGTTCACAAGAGCTGAACTATGAAAACAGACCAAGTTTCTGTCAATGGATGAATGAATAAAGAAAATGGGGTATATATGCACAATGCAATTTTATTCAGCCATAAAGAAAAATGAAATTATGTCATTTGCAGGAAAATGGATGAAACTTGAGAACATTATGTTAAGCAAATCAAGTCAGACTCATAAAGTAAAAGTTTATATGCTTTCTCTCATATGTGAGTGAATGCCAGAGAGGAAAAAGAAAAAAAAAAACTCATGAAAATCAAAGGGAGATTGGTAGAATAGAGGAAATAGACCAGGTGGTTGGACGTGGGAAGTGAAGGGGAAAGTGCTAGAGAGCCAAATTGGTCAAATTATAAATTGTTATATTGTGTGCAAGTACTAATATGTAACAATAAGCCCCATCATTGTGTACAACCATACTGAACCAACAAAAAATGTGGATTAAAAAATGAGAGCAATTTTTTTGATATTTTGCTTATAATAACACAGAAATGCTTCTTTATAACAGATACCATAATTAGAATGAAATGAGGTCAAAGTTTTAGTTAAATCATGAAATATAAGTACCTTTCTTAGAAATCTTAGGAGTTAGATTATAAACAATGGTTACTACTACTCCCTCTTTCTAGTATTATTAAGGAATTTTACACTCTTATGTATTATATAAATTTTAATTACTGTTCAAAGAAGAAAAAATTTTAAATTATGATATTGATTATGGATTGTTTAGTTTCATTAATTTCAACATATGGACAGTAGTTTGCATTTCACAAATATGTATACATTGTTTGTCTTTTTGCAATTGATTTGTAGGGGCCCAATATTACTTTGTAGTTTTAGAAAAAGTTATCTGAAATTGCTCAGGTATTATTTAAGGATAATAAGTAAGCACATATTAATACTTATACACTTAATAATGCCCATGTTTCTGCACATGAACTCCATATTTTAAAATCACTATATCTCCAAAATAAGATCTTTGGATGTTTTACTATTAGTGCTTTTAATGCTGTGATTGCTCAACATTTTCCAACTCTTTAAATTATAATATTTATGGAAACATGCAGAGAATACTGAGAGGTTATATGGCATTTTCTATAATTATACCCCAAATATGTATTACTTTCTATAGGTCATAGTTTAAAAATCAAAGCCATGGTTTGGTGACTGTGGGTGGTCTGTGATCCATTGATCAAAGGCCCTTGGTTCATATTTCACACTCCCTTAGTGAAGGCAAGATGAGTCACTCCACATTTTTCACTTAAATTACATGAACACCCACTTTCACCTCTGACCCTGGTCAGCTAGTGTGTGCCATTTGTTAGAGAGTAAAAAAAAAGTCATTGTGGAGTTTTCTGTGTATCATCTTCCTAGTGCTTGAAACACTCAGAACACATGTTCTAATGGTGGTGTAGTCCACATCTTCATCTTTTATGATGAAAAATATATTATTTAGAAACTAGTTATATTGCACCCCAATTCTCTAACTACTAAAATAGTGCTAACCATTCTGTAATTTTTTAACTTTGTGCTATAGTAAGGGAAAATTCAGGATGCATACATAGGCATATAGTTAATTTTAGGCCCAAAACATCCTGACGACTGAAGAAAAAACATAAACCTCTGCTGTGTATAATTTACAAAACACTGAGAGTTTCAAATCTTCACCTAATGCCTGCTTTTGTGCTAATGTAAGAAGTTATAATTTTCACCAATAGTTCAAGTGTCTTCTTGGCTAGTAGAAGTGATATTTAATAGGCTCTTTTCACTAGTAGTTTAAAATCAGACAACATATCTCTGACATAGTTTACATCAAATAAATAAGCATTAAGCTTCACAGAATTAATTCTCACCCATTTTTGTATCAGCCCACAGCTTTAACACAAAGTCTGCTTAGAGTACTGAGGGTTGTTTGTCTATCCAACATATTTATTGAACTCCAACCATATGCTGTAAATGCAGAGCTTAGTAAATTAATTCAATTCATCAAAAAGTTCAAATTTTTCTGGTAAGAAAAGATTAAAAGATTAAGGAGTACTGAAATAAGGATATGAAAGCATGTTATGGAAATATGGAAGAATGGGTGACTAGTTTTCTGCAGGGCATGAGTGGAGGGAGAGTGTGGAGAGGGAATGATAAGATCAGAGAAGCTTCACAGAGCAACAAGTGGGGTAAATGATTTGGCATCAGGTAGATATGGTTTTTAATTCAAGATTTCCCATTTAATAGTTTTGAGGTCTTGGAGAAAATCACTGAACCTTTCCCAGGCTCAGTTTCCTTGTCTGTAAAATGTAGATAATATAATTTTTATTAGATGTTATAAGGGCTAAATTAATTTATGAAGATCATATGCCTGGAGAATAGAAAACACTTAATAAACAGTACTTGTTTGTATTGATTGCTATTAAGAGTAAATTGCATAAGGATGCCTGGGAAATAAAAGAAGCAATAATATGTGGATAGATTTTACTAGAGTACACGGTGATAGTGAATATGAAGCTGCAAAGATAGAAGACAGATCATGAAAATATTTGTATTCAGAGCTAAGGAGTTTAAGAGATAATGGAGATATGGAGAATTTTGGTCATTGAGTTGACAGTGGGGATTGTGGATTGATTTGCAAGAGAGTATAAATTGAGAATTAGAAAGACCAGTTAAGAGGATATGTCATCAGTTCAAGTAAGTATTGTAAGAAGTGATTTGAGGAAATGGCAATGGGTATGGAGAAGAAATTTTAAAATATTTGAGATGAAGTTAAAAAGACTTGTTAACTCATTGAAAGTTGTGAAAAACAGAAGTCTGGTAAACCATAGTTTTGAGGAATTTTTATCATTTTTTAAGAGAGGAGAGATGTATTCATTGTTATATAATAAAGAGGAGGTTTTAAAGCTATTTATAGTCCTCATTTATTCCACATTAAAGAATGTTCATTCATGTTTCATTGAAGAAATATTACTTTTGATTATTTTGTTCTGTTTTACAAAATATATGTGCTATATTATCTTTTGAAAGCACCAAATTCTGAATTCAAAAATGCATTTTACCTCAAGAATTTTGGATACTGTGGATTTGTAAAATATATAAGAAGTTAAACACTAAAATATTTAAATAACAACAAACATAGTAATAGTAAAAATATCTAAAATCAGTACTTGAAAATTTGCTAATACTTGGGTCATGCTTTCTCTTTGGGCTACCCTGCAGATAGACAGGTACTCAGTCTTTGATCCCAAGGGCTAGAGGTAGATGAGGTGGGAGTATTTTCCCAACATGTCCAGGCATTAAGAAAAGCCAGACAATCTGTAAAAACCAAGTCCTTTAGAGAGTACTGTCAAAATAAGGGAAACTAAGTTCAGTCATTAAGGGGTTAGAGATGATTTATAAAGGAAAATGAGAGTCGCTGGAAAAGAAATACAAATTAAGGATAGTGTAAGGGTCTTATAGAGTTGCCACAAGCAATCATAATAGATCTGCAACCAGTGGGGCTTATGCTTATTGACTTTATAGTCAATCACACTAATTAAAGCTTAGAGTTGGGATGGACTAGTGTGGACAATTGGTGCTAGGACCCTAGATCTGGAAGGGACTTTTAAAAAGATAATTTACTCCTAACTTTCTCCCTATTTTGCAAATGAGTATCTTTAAGATCAATAATATTTATTCCAATATCTAGGTGGCGGTTGAGCCACAACATAAAATAAGGAGTCAAGTTGCCTATCTTGTGTTGTTTTTACTAGACCACAGGGAGAGAGTATTTCAGTTTGCAGTTGTCAGGAATGACTTTTCAGAGAATATGAGATTTGATTGAGTGATTATTACTATAATAATTTTTAAATCTTTTGAATGATCACTTTATCTATTTGGTTTTTTTTATACTGAGATTGAACTCAGAGGCTCTTTACCACTAAGCTTCATCTCCAGTCCTTTATTATTTTTATTTTTTGAGACAGAGTCTCATTGAGTTGCCTAGCGTCTTGCCAAGTTGGTGAGGTTGGTCTTGAACTCATGACCCTCTTGCCTCAGCCTCATGAGTTTCTGGGATTAAAGGTGAGAGACACTTTGCCTGGCTGACTATAGTAATTTGCAAACACTTATTTCCCTATAAATATCTGAATGCATTTTTGTGTGTATTTTCCCATTTTAAGTAACTTAATACCAAGGACAGTCTTGATTTTGGTAATCCCCAGAGCACCTAGGCAGAGTTTTGCACATGGTATGGCTGTGCATTTACTAAGCCTCTCAGATCCAATTTCCATTTTTAAAGATGATAAGGTCAGGGAACCTTTAAACTTTCATTCTTCTGTGATTTATATTTGTTTCTCTATTTGCTAGGATATGATAATCGTCATAAACACTTACTGGTTTTAATTCTTTAAGGATTACAAAGACATAGGTCATATAGATTTAATCTTTCCATGGAATATATCTCTATTTGTAGAAGTATCTGAATCTATATGAAATATAGATACAGATATTTTGGTCTACTGAAAATAAAAAATAAATAGCAATGATATATTTTACAATAAACATTTAATATTTACTGTTGGTATGCAAAGCATTGAATAATACATATTCTTTGTCTTTGGGTAGTTTAGAGGATTTAGTAAGAGTTTGAATTTTTGTTTTTTAAAAATTTTTATAGGTATATAATAATTATACAGAATAGTGGGTTTAATTGTAGAATATTTGTGCATGCACATAAAATAATTTGATCAATTCCTTATCCCAGTACCTTCCCTTGCCCTTCCCTTTTTCCTCCCCCTGACAACCTTCTTCTACCCTACTGGTGTTCCTTCAATCTAAAGTGAATGATGAATGAACACATATGAATGTTTGCTTATTTGGTAATAGATATTGAACCCAAAGCTTTGTGTATGCTAAGAATGCACACACTTCACCACTGAACTGTACCCCCAGTCCCTAGGTTAAATTTTATGTATGAATCAGAGGAGAATATATTAATTCTGTGATGCAGGGTATTTATCAAAAGTACATGAAAATAGCAATAAAATAAATTTATTCAGAACACTGACTCTCATTATACTCCAGATTTATGCTCTGAGGAAAATAATTAAACAACTATATCACACATTCATTGGGGAGATGAAAAAAAGGCAGAGTGAGGGTAAAGGTTAATGGGAAAAGTGTTTTAGATAGGATGATTATGGATGGATACTCTGAAGTGAGAAATAATCAGTAAACTAGGTGAATGAGGCAGATCATTAGTTGGCCTGGTTAAAACTAGGGGAGGAACAGATTGGTTGGGGTCAAATCAAGAGTCAGTTTAAATAAGCTAAATTTGACAGAGCTATTAAATATACAAGTACAGATGTTGAATAGATAGTTGTAGGCATGAGTAATGACTTCAAGAATGAGTTTGTTACTGGAGATAATTTGGGCATCCTAGCATACAGATGGGGTTTAAGCCATGGGTGTAGATTGGATATGGGGATATCTAGAATGCTGGGGAAGATAGAAGTTATGAAATGAATCTGAAATTACAACAATCCTAGATTGGAAAGATGAGAGATGACCCAGCAAAGAAGACTGAGAAGAAATCTCTGATGATGTAGGAACAAAACAAGAACTGTTTTGTTTTGGAGGCCAGGTGAAGAAAATATTTAAAGAAAAGGGAGTCATGAACTCTATCAGATGCTAGCAAGTGGTCAACCGAGGTACAGTCAAAACAGCATGCTTTTTGTTGGTGGGAATGATCCAATACAAAGAAGAAAATAGATGATGTGGAAGAAGGTGTGTGTGTGTGGTGGGAGGGCAGGTGTGATTGTGGTTCCAGAACTAAGCCTTTGAGGAAGCAAGAAGGGGAACAGACTCAGAGCACAAAAGGATTAGCCTTAGTTAAGACACTGTCAGTTTAGCCAAACAAATTTATTAGTGGGTATGCACTCACACACACATTTTTAAAGTTGATAGCCCAATACACTCATTACTTTCCAATCTTTCACTTTTACAGAACCTATCCCTAAAGCTCAATTTTCTCCCTGGATTTTAAGCAGAATAAGTGGGAGAGCACTGTTGGTGATTTTTGTTTGTAATTAACTGCCAATCTCTGTGGCCTGTTTTGCTTTCTGAGCTCTTGAGGCCAGATGGTGAAATAAATGGAGGGCATAGTTCAGTGTTCTCTGCAAGCACAACACAACAATTCTAGGTTGAAGGGGGAAGGAGTGGTGTTGAGTTTTATGAAGAACATTAGAAACCTCTCCAAGGTACTGAGCCAGCTTAGGAGCTGTTGCAGTTGCTCTTTTAAGTGTCAAAGTTTTGGAATAACTTTTTTTTACTTTGAAATGTTTTGATAAGAAGGGTTTTGAGCATCCATCACCTATGTATGATACCATACTTTATTTATCTCCATAATATCTCTACCGACGAGTACAGTGTGAGGCTCACAGAAGCAAAGCAGTAAAGCTTGTTTTGGAGAAGACAGAATTACAATTATTGTCTCTAAAGATCCAATATTCTCAGAGCGGATCGAGGGAGGGTTAACATCGTACACCCTGCCTTCATCTTCACAAGTAAAGTCCAATAATTGGCGTGTGTGTACGCGCGTGCAAACACATTGGAAACATTCTGTGTTATCAGTAATGTGAAGGCATGTATTGGGAGGATCTTGAGAGGGTCAAGGAGCAGTGGGTAAGGATCACAGGTATTCTAATTTCTTTTAAATGCATTTTCTCCTACCTCTAGCTTATGTAAGGCTAGTGTCTACTGGAATAAAATCCCCGCCCTAGTATTTGTCACTAAGTACCGAAATGGGCGTGGTTCGGCATATAGGACACCTGTTTTTCGTGAACCCTGCAAGCAGATACTCCCGGAATCCTCCCCTAGCACTGACTCCTCAAGCGTTCAGGAGGGTCCCGCAGTTCCCACATCCTTTTTGGGCACACTCCCGCCAGCAAGGCTGTTCTGTAGACCTAAGAGGGCCTGCTGAGCATGTGTAAAGAGCGCCGCGCATGCTCCGTGAAGTGGGCAGGTTTACCGAGACGCTAGCTGTGGCTTTTACTACTCTTCACCCGCCTCCTCTGCCTAGCACGCCCCCCTCCCCTCTTTCCCACCCCCACCACGCGGTCCCCCGCATCCACCCCGCCCCTCCTTCCCCCCCCCCCACTCCAGTCTAGGGAATCTCCGTTGACGTTCGGGTGACGCCGCAGTGCTGCCGCCGTGGGGGGTTCCAGGCGCCGCACAGGTAACGCTGCTGCTGCCGCCATATTGACAGAGCGGGGAGCGGGGAGGGGGGCCTGAGGAAGAGGGTTAGCTGGGGATGGGGGGGTAGTCGCCGTCAAAGGGCCGTCACGCAGTCGGCAGTGGTGCGCAAGAGCCGAGCGGCAGCTCTTGGAGAGGCATCACAGAGTTGTCTTCTTTATGGGAGCAGCAGTGTGCGGCGAAGACCCCAGGGTCCCAGCCTCTGAGAGACCCCGCAGCAAGGGCTGCGGTCGCTGAAGGCGGGGTTGGGGGTCACAGCGGAGACGCCGGCGGCAGCAGCGGGCCAGTTCAACAGACGGGATGCACGGCAGCGCTGGCGGTCCGCAGCTCCTGTTCGAGTGCTCCTGAAAGCGCGATGCTACCAAACCTTCCTCAGGAAGAGCCCTGGGACCAAGACATGGAGGTGTTCGGTGGCGGCGGCGGCGGCACGAACAGCAGCGAGGTTAGTGTGGTGGTCAAGATAGCCTGGAGCCACCTACCCTTGTTACTACAGGACCCTAGCTGGAGGCCAAGAGATAAAGGGCGTGGGACCAGAGAGCGGGGCTCCTGGGCCAGCCCCCTTGAGGCTGCTGGGCGGTGAAGCATGCCTTGTCCCAGTTGTGCCTTCCCTGGGCAGCGGGTGGGGATGAGGCGGCGGGCTCCAGCGTAGTGTGCAGCCCCAGCTGGGCCTCAGAAATGCCTGCCTCACTCACTGGCTATGCTGGAGTTGTTGTGACTAAGTTTCTCCACTTTCCAACCCGAAGTGGGGCTCGGGGACGCCAGGGGTGCAGTGCCTGACTTGGCGCGTCCCTCTTTCTCCAATGAGCTGGGTTTGTTCTCTGGAAACACTTTAGGAGACTTCTGCGGACTGCCTACAACTAACTCGCTTTTAAACCCTGGGAGCTTTAGGAACCCAGTGCAACAAAAACACCGAGGTGACGAAGTTACCCTGGGGACATTTATGCATAGGGACGAGTGTTTCTTGGTAACTTAGCTTTCTCTCTCTCTTTCTCTCTGTTTTTTGGGTGGCTTCTTGTTATTATTTTTTTCACCTCAAGTAGAGATGAACAGTTGGCTGGGTTTATTTACATTCAGGTGAAGTTCTGCCTCATCTCAGGTCCCCTTATTTTGCTGCCCTTTTCCTTCTCTCCTTTGCCTTTCCCCATTCGCAGTCCCCGCCCCGTTGGTCTGTAAAAGGAGACTTAAGGTGAACCCTAGCCTTTATAAAATGAATCTTTAGTAAGACTTAAGGAGGTTCAACCAAAATATTTTGGTTTGCCTCTCTTCCCGCTTCACTTCTGAAACTGTTCTGGTTGGTCTTTGGTTAGTAATGCCATGAGAACTTAGATGTGCACAGGTACTTTGTTATAAAAAGCGGGCAACATTTAAATATAAAAACATTTCTATCATGATAGAACATCAGATCCTTTTCTGGTAAATAATCAACAGCATATTACTCTGGAAGAAGCCACTATATACCTCCTAAAAATAGTTGACAAATGCCAAATTGATTACTAGTAGGCTATTTTAAGGTAAGACTTGCACTCCTGTACATCTCAAGGGTGCAACTTTTTCTTCTAGTACATGCTCCATCTTTAAAAATCCACTTTGGAAAGTTGTATGATTATCTTATGGTTACCTACTTTTTTTTCTTTAGATTTTTTTTTGCAACTAAACAGGGGTTAGATTACATATTAGAATAATGTGCAACAAGAAATATGGTGGAAATAAATTCAGAAGTACCCTGAAGTTGAACTCTTTATATTTTTAGGAAATTTTATATTTTTATAAATATATAAAACTTTATATTTTTAGTGAACTAGTCAATCCCAACATATGCTTTAATATTCTTCATCTCTTATGGCCAGTATAAATGAAAGGGGGCTTAATTTCTAGACTATTCAAGACTACATAAAACTATTTGTTTTATTACATGTATGTAATCTATTGACATACTCACAGACATGTTGTTGATAAAAGGTTAAATGCTATAATATAAGAATGGAATGGGAGGCGGGGAGCCTTTTGCATGTCTGCTATTTATTATTTTAGCTAATTTTGAATGTAGTATGTATTAAATTGTAATTACCACATATGGTTTTTTTTATTGTTTGCAGTATGTTTTAGGTATTGTAGAGATTTAACAATGGGTCTCTCTACCTCAGCAATTTGGAAAAATACTCAAGTGGAAATTGTTAATCCCTATGAAGTAAAACGAAAGGTGAAGGTAATGTGGTGAAGGTAGTATTTCTGCCTTCTTTGTCTAAAACAATTAAGATTGGTTAAATTTAGTCTTGTTGGTGACTTAATTAAAATAGGTGAAAATTTAATGCTACATTTGAACAGATCCACTTAGTACTTAGAAGAGGTTTTGCTTTTAATGATACTCTGTTGATAAGAAGGAAATAATTTTACTTCCTAGAATATATATTTAATTACATGTTTGTTGATGTTGGCTTTAGAAATGCTTACTTAGAGTATGAACTTTACAACCCATAACTGTTAGTTTTTAGGACTAAGATGTTTTCATTATGATTTATATATATACATATATATATACACACACACATATATATATATATATTTACTATGTTAGACTTCTGAAAGAAAATGTAGGTAAGAATAGGTTAAATTTAATGTCAAAGGCATTAATTTCTGTCACTTTCTCTCTGTGTTGATTCCTGGTAAGAGTAAAGATTATAGATACTATGGTATATTTTGGTATCACATTCAGTATCATCTTTTACCTCTCTTGCTTGCATGGGTAGTTGTTAACCATTGAATTACCATTCAGAAGTATGTATATTTGTTGTTAGAGACTCTTAACAAGTTTTTACATAAAAAATCTTATTATGAGTAGTTACATTTTTAGATCAGGGCATAATAGATGCAGCAGGCATAATGATGAAGAGCTAACTACTATTTGAAAATTTATTCTTTGGTAAAGTTTGTCAAAATTTTAAACAAGAAATAATTTGGTTCCAATGAAAAAAGGAGAATGAGCTTGAGAATGGGCTTCTTGGTTTCTGGAAGAGAGTTCTTGGAAGAGGGGGCATAGGTGAAGCCAGAAGCTCTGGTTGTCAGAGCTAAGTTTCTGTCTCAATTAGGTCTACTGGGAATAGGAACTTCAAAGGATATTCCCCCCTCAAGAAGCTAGTTTTAGCTTTTGCCTGGATTCTGTCAGGATCATTGAAGAGGTGTTACTTGAGATGGGGTGAGTATTCGTCACTAGTCGACTGTTTATGAAGAACAGCCTATTTGAGTAATGTGATCTTTACATGAATAAGTGCCACAAACATTAGCATTCATATACTTAGTTTTTTCCCCTTTTTTTGGTGAGGAAATGCCTGCTTCCTTACATAGGAGTTGATTGTATGATTTTCAGATTGCATATCATATAATATTAAAACTGCTGCTTTTATACTATTTCTTTAACAATAATATTTTTGTTTAAGGAAGTTAGTTTTAAGAGTAATATTATGTCCCTGATAATACGATTTGAGATTAAAGTTACAAACTTTAAAAATTTAACCAGGATAGCAACTGTATTGCAGATTGGGAAAAAATGCAAGTTTAATTAAGTTTTATGTGATCTAGTATTACTAGAACAGAGAAGATTTGCTTTTGAGGCAGATAAATCTGTTCCAAACTCACTCTCTCCTCATACTAGCTATGGGTTCCAGTGCACATCACTAAGGTCTCTGAATCTCGGTTTCTTTATCTGTAAGTGGAATAAAAATATCTTCAAAAGTTTTATGTAAAGGGAATGTGGTGCTAGTTTTTATACACTTAGAAAGGTGTTTTGCACATAGTAGGTATCCATTAACAATAGACCCTTGTCTTTTCCCACTAAACTATGAATTTTTGTCACATGTATTGAAATATGGGATTTAGATAGCCCCAGATTTCCCCACTAATGGGAAGTTTTTTTTTTTTTTTTAAGATCTTCATAAATCTGATTGCTTCATCTAACTATGTTGGAGCTCTTATTCTGCATATTTGTAATCACAGATAGGGCATTTCAGGAATAAAATATGAAGTTATATTTAAGAAAACTTTGAGCAATATGGATAAACAATTAGATTATTATAACTGGCCAATAAAGTATTTCATTGACTTTTAATTTATATTTGGAACTCTTGGTTTAATCAGTTGTGTTTATTGAGTATAGGCAATGCAGTGCACAGTGTTATAATGTGAAATGCCATATTACAATTATATTACAATACATTGATACATCACAAAATCCCACCCTATTCCTACAGGTTTAAATACAGGTGGGCTAGACAGGAATGTGTGTAAGTTATTATAAAAGACACAAAACCATCAACAATTGGTTTAGAATGGTGGAGGTGGTTTTGAATGAATCTGGTAAAGCCTTGTGAAGAAAATTGAATTTGAGAAGGGCCTTGTGGAGTAGTAATATTTTGACAGAGATTAAAGGAACATATTTCAGGTAGATGGGAAACAATATAAGCAAAAGCATAGAGGTGTTCTTGGAAGAAGGAGATATGTATAATATTGTTGATATATGTGATATTGTGAGAATATGCTTGTGGTGTAGAAATGGAGATATGGTGTAAAATGAGGTAAGAAATGTAAAGGCTATACCCAAATTTATGGGGCTTTTAAAGCCAGTTAAGTGTTCAAGTATATGTTATAACCGGGAGCTATTGAAGGTTTTTGAGGAAATGAGTGACATTATCAAATTTGTGCATTTAAAAATAACTAATGGTAGTGTGGAGGATGGATTGTAGTAGAGGAGATACCAAAGGTGAGGGATACCAGCTACAAGGTTATTGTGTTAGTGGAAATAGTAGTGAAATTTTTGAACTAGGATGGAGGGGGTAGAATTATGACCAATGGGAAAGACTTGGCAGAGGTAGAATAACTAGAATTTAGTAACTGAATAAATGTTGGGGAATAAGAGGGAACAATAAATAACAGAAGTGTGGTCATAGGAATTAATTCAATTTAACAAGTATTTAATATGTGCTTGCCAATATAAGTTTGTGCTAGCTACTAGATTAATAGAAGAGATAAATAGATCTTTGCAGCATAGGAAGATAGAAAGCCAAAGTGAACTTCCCTCCTCTTTAATATTGTCCTGTGCAATAGCAGACCATTCAATAAAGATTTCTGGTCATGCTTTTCATGCTTAAAATCTTTTCTACTAAAGGTGAATGTGTTTATTACTAGCTAAAATTTTTTCATGTTTTTTTTTAATGGGCCATGGGTAGAAGTTGCTGTTTATAGTACATGGGTACAACAGTGACTAGTTCTTCTTTCTGGAATGTGGAAAAGAGAACAGGGACATCTATATTTCTTGTATGCTTTTACTAGGTTTACTAAGAGCCATCAAATTCGTCCAAGTCTGTTTTTCTTTAAGTTAGTCTTGTCTGGAAATACTCAGCTCACTTCCTCTAGGGCAGGTCCTCTATATTATACTATCTTGTTTAGTTCATCTAGAGAGCTAATCATTACTTCCATCCCTGGCACAGTTGCTTTCTTAGACCATATTGTTTCAATATTGCCCCTCTCATAGTCTTTCTCATCTGTAATTTCAAGAAGGAAATCAATATTTTTTTTAACTTTCTTGTAATTGTTTTCTTGGTTGGTGCTGTTACCTTATTTAGCAGCAGTTCTGAATATTTGGTAAGCATATGGAATCTAGGGGTCAGCCTTTCAGTACTTTGTAAGAATTTGCCATATAATGTTTGCTCACTTATGTTATTTCCAAAGATTATATACTGTTCTTGCTAATAGATTTTATTTCTCTTGGTGAACTTTATTTTCTTTTTATTTGTTTTTAGATGGGAAAATAATTGGAAAGGAAGGAGATTTAGAGCCAAATGTAATCTGGCTTTTGTAGATGATAAAGAAGTTGTCTGGGCCTGGGGCTGTAGCTCAGTGGTAGAGCGCTTGCCTAGCATGCGTGAGGCACTGGGTTCGATCCTCAGCACCACGTATAAATAATAAATGAATAAAATAAAGATCCATCAACAACTAAAAAAATATTTTAAAAAAAGTTGTCTGAATTGCCCTGAAGGCATTCTATGTGACTGATTTTACTGATAGATTTTAACCTGTATCCATACATTCAAAGTAATTGGTGTTGCTATGTATGAGATATAAAGAGTATTTGTGTTACTTAATCTCTTGCTTCATTTCATTAAGTGTTTGGTATAGGAAATAAAATCAGATAACAAATGCTTGATAATCAGGGTAAGGGATAAGATAAGGTAGTAAATCTATGCAAAGGGTGGAGGGTGGATGTGCAGTATGAAACAGAACACAGGCACTAGGAGTTTACAACATGTTTAAATATAGTTGTTACAAATTTGGCTTTGAGTTTCCTTGGGCAAGTATTGGGCTAGTATTTTTTCAATTCTGGATGTGTGTTAAATTAACCTGGGAGTTCAAAAAATTACCCATGCCATTGCTCAACTCACAGATATGCACATTAACTGATATGGGGTGAGCTTGAACATAATTCCCTATATTAATTTTGATATATAGCCGGAGTAAAGAAATCATAACTGTAGGCCAAAGTCAAACGATAAATCATGTAGTTCTCATTATTAAATCATATCAGTTTCTCAGCTACCAATTAGGAAAATAAATTTTATCTGAATTTATACCCCCAAATATACTGAAATTAATTCCCTCTTAAATGTATCTAAACTTGAGAAAGACATGGCATTTATTGAGCATATAATATGGACTAGACACTATTAGATACTTCACATAGTTTATCTCATTCAGCTTTTTTATACTTCATAACAGCTTACTAAGACAAGTGTGCCTTTTTAGCAGATAAGAAAGGATCATCTGAAATTTGAAACTAGATGTATTTTCCTTTATGCATTGCAGTCTTCCTCATAAGGATACTATTGAAGACAAGAAGACATAGATAAGTTGTTGGAAATCATATCAGATATGCTGATTCAATAAACATGTATCTACTTAGTTTAAATATGTCATTAAAATCCCAGCAATGCTATTTTTTTTCTTTTGTTTGCTTTTGGGGGGCATGGAAAAACTTATTTTAAAATTGTAAAAGTAAAGATCTAGAAGCTCTAACAATGTTAAAATAGAAAATTAAAATGCAGGGATGATTCTACTGGATTTTAAGTTTTACCATAGAAATACATCGAGACAGTACAGTATTTGTCAAAGGATGAACACAGATCAGTGCAACAGAATAGAGAACCTAGAAGTAGACCCACATAAGTATGCTTAACTGATCTTTGAGAAAAATGAAATCAATTGTTTAAGATTATTTTATAAATCTAAAGATTATTCAAAGGGGAAATCTGCTGCCTCAAAATGGAGAAATTTAAAAAAATTGTTTTTACTGTGGATTCTGTGGAAAATATTACATAAGTATTTTACTAGTGTCAGTTACACAGTTGGAACTAGTTATCAAGATATGAGTAAGTGAAAATGAATTAGACATTCTAAAAAAGTATACTGAATTGTAGATGAGAATTATCAGTGCATTAAATTACTTAGGATCAGAGTGGGTAATTTCAGAAAACAAGGGAGAAAAATTTCATGAGTGGAAACATGGATCAAATATTAGATTTCAAAAGACTTTTATTTTTTCTTAAATACAACATTAGGAGAGAGAGGTAGGGTATGTAATGAAGAAATTGTACTAAGTAAGAATACCCAAAGTTTAAGAACTAAGGAAAAATAATAAATTATTAGGTCTGATTTGATGCAAGTCCTTTATATTTATGATTGTTGACCTGGGGCAGCTGCAATCATAAATGAATGTTGTCTGAAACAATTTCATTTCCAACTTATATGGGCATATACAGAAAACCAAATATTGATTAGTTATATACTAGAATAAAAGAACTTACATTGAAACAATTTTGATTTTATACTTCATTTTACAAATGGAGATGTTTAGCTCTAGACTTTCTGGCACAATAATTAAATATTTATTATGTTTATCATGTGTAGGGAAATTGTGTAAGGATAAGTGAATACTTATAAGACCTTTTAAGGGAAGTAGATATGGATGTTAAAAAAAAAGACAGGATCATTTAGTAATATAAGATCTATAAACAATATTAATTTTATTTCATATGATCTTTGTCCATGATTTTGTGTCAGTTATTTTATTACTGCTCTGCATTGTTCTGTTGCATGTATTTAATACAGTTGGTTTATCCATTAATCATTTGAAGGAAATTTGTGTTTTTTTTTGGTACTGAAAGAATTTTTTTTTTTTTGGTACTCAACCACTGAGCGACATCTCCAGCCCTATTTTGTGTTTTATGTAGAGACAGGGTCTCACTGAGTTGCTGAGCGCCTTGCCATTGCTGAGGCTGGCTTTGAACTTGCGATTCTCCAGTCTCAGCCTCCCAAACTGCTGGGATTACAGGTGTGTGCCATTGTGCCTGGTGCATTAGGGTTATTAACAGTTTTTGGCAATAATCAATAAAGCCATTATATGAATATGTAGATCTTGGTTTGAAATAACTTTGCATTTGTCTTGGGTAAATACTTATGACTGGAATTTTATGTAAGAGTTATATTTTCTCTGAATTCTTATTTTTAAACTTACATTATTCCAATTAGAATCCCAGTCTTGTGAATATAGATGAAGTTGAGATAAACTGTAGTGTATTCATATATGTATATATGAAATTTATGTCAGATTCACTCCACATTCTTAATCCTATCCTCCATCCCTTGACATTATTCCCCTTTGTATAATTCACTGAACTTCCTAGTATTCCCCTCACCCTGTTGTTGTGTGTTAGTATTCACATATCAGAGAGAATATTCTATTTTGTTTTTTGGGGGGATTGACTTATTTCACTTAGCATAACAGTCTCCAGATCCATCCATTTATCCATAAATGCCATTAACTCATTCGTCTTTATGGCTGAGTAATATTCCATTGTGTATATGTCACATTTTCTTTATCAATTCAGCTGTTGAAGGGAACCTCGTTTGGTTCCATAGCTTAGCTATTGTGAATTGTGCTGCTATAAACATTAATGTGGCCACACATCACTGTAGCATGCTGATTTTAAATCCTTTGGATATATATCAGCGAGTCAAATAACTGGGTAAAATTATGGTTCTACTCCTAGTTTTTGAGGAATCTCCATAGTGCTTTCCAGAGTGGTTGCACTAATCTGCAGTCCCACTAGTAATGTAAGTGTATACCCTTTTCCCCACATCCTTGCCAATATTCAGTGTTACTTGTATTCTTGATAATTGTCATTCTGACTAGAGTGAGGTAGAGTCTCAGTGTCATTTTAATTTGCATTTCTTTAGTTGCTAGATATGTTCAACATTTTTTCATATATTTGTTGACTGTTGATAATTTTTTTAGAAGTGTCTATTTAATTCTTTTGCTCATTTATTAAGGTCTATTTGTTTATTTGGTGTTAAGCTCTGTGTGTTCCTTGTACATCCTGGAAATTAATGCCTTATCTGGGGTGCAAGTGGCAAAGATTTTCTCCCATCCTGTAGGCTGTTCTTCATGCTCAGTGGTTTTCTTTGCTGTGAAGAAGCTTTTTAGTTTGATATCATCCCATGTTTTGATTTTTTATTTTATTTCTTAGGATTTAGGTGTCTTGTTGAAGAAGTCAGTTCCTAAGCTGACGTAGTTGGAATGTTTGGCATATATTTCCTTCTAGTAGGTGCAGACTTTCAGGTTTCATACCTATTACTTTGATTCAGTTTGAATTGAATTTTGTGAAAGGTTAAAGAGAGGTGTTAAATTTCATTCTACTACATATGAATTTCCTGTTCCTAGCACTCATTGTTGAAAGGACTATCTTTTTCTCCAATGTATATTTTTGGTGTCTTTGTCTGGTATGAGATAAGTGTATTCATGTGTGTTTGTCTCTGGTCTTCTATTTTGGTCCACTGGTCTTCATGCCTGTTTTGGTGCAAATACCATGCTGTTTTTGTTATAGCTTTGTATTCTCATTTAAGGTCAGGTATTGTGATGCCTCCTGCTTCACTTTTTCACTAAGAATTTGTCTATTCTGGGCCTCTAATTTTTCCAAATGGATTTCATGACTATGACCACTTTTTCTATTTTTATGAAGAATGTCATTGAAATTTTGCTGGGGATTTCAGTGATCTGTATATTGCTTTTGGTAATGTGGCCATTTTGACAATATTAATTCTAGCTATTTAAGAACATGGGAGATCTTTCCATCTTCTAAGGTTTGCTTCAATTTCTTTCTTTAGGGTTCTGTAGTTTTCATTGTAAAGGTTTTCAACTGTTTTATTAGATTGAGTCTTATTTTATTTTTGAGGCGAATGTGAATGGGATAGTTTTCCTAATTTCTCTTTTAGAAGATTCTTCATTGGTATAGGGACAGTATTGATTTATGAATGTTAATTTTATATCTTGCCACTTTGCTGAATTTATTTATGAGTTCTACAAGTTTTTTGGTGGAGTTTGTTGAGTCTTCTAAATATACGGCCTACATTGGCACACAGAGATAGTTTGAACTCTTCTTTTCCTATTCAAATCTCTTTAATTTCTTTATTCTAATTCCTCTGGCTAGAGTTTCAAGAGTAATTTTGAATAAGTGATGAAAGAGGACATCCCTTTCTTGTTTCAGATTTACAGGGAATACTATCAGTTTTTTCTCCATTTAGAATGATGTAGGCCTTGAGTTTAACTTATATAACTATTACAAAGTTGAGATATGTTCCTACTTTCCATAGTTTTTCTATTGTTTTAAATATGTATGGATGCTGTATTTTGTCAAATGTTTTTTTTCCTGCATCTTTTGAGATAATGATGTGATTCTTTTCTTTAAATCCATTTATGTGGTGAAATACATTTAATGATTTCCATATGTTTAGCCAACCTTGCATCCTGGGGATAAAACCAACTTGATCATGCTGCACTATATTTTTAATGTCTTTTTGCATGCAATTTGCTGGTATTTTATTAATAATTTTTGCCTCTAAGTTTATCAGGGATATTTGTCAAATATTTTCTTTCCTTGATATATCCTTGTCTGGTTTTGGTATCATGGTGATACTAGCTAGCTTCATAGAATGTTTATCAATTTTGTTTACTCTTCCAAAAACCAACTTTTTGTTCCATTGATTTAAAAAAAATTGTTTCAATTTTATTTATTTCTATTCTGATTTTAATTATTTCCTATCTTCAGCTGAATTGGGTGTGGTTCCTGTATTCAACTGAATTGGGTATGGATTGGTTCTTTTTCTAGAGCTTTTAGATGTAGTATTAGATTATTTATTTGATGTTTTTCATTGTTTCAATTAATGAGCTCAACACAATGAACTTTTGTTTTGGAATTACCTTCCAAGTGTCTTGAAGATTTTGATACATTATGTCACTGTTTTTTTTTTTAATATTTTGCTTTAGTTGTAGATGAACACAATATCTTTATTTATTTTATGTGGTGCTGAGGATTGAACCCAGTTCCTCACATATGCGAGGCAAGCGCTCAACCGCTGAGCCATAACCCCAGCCCCCATTATGTCACTCTTTTGATTTACCTTGGTTTTTTTATTTCACTCTTGATTTCTTCTGTTATCAATTTTTCATTCAGTAGTATATTATATATTCCCAGATGTTTGAGTAGCTTCTATTTTTTATGTTGTTATTGATTTCTAATCTTATGTTAGCATCAGTTTCTGATTTTATTCCATTCTGATGTGATAGAATGTAAGGAATTATCTTTTTTTTTTGTACTTGTTAAGAGTTGCTCTGTGGCCTGAGATACATTCTGAGTAAAGGAACATGGTCTTTCTCAGCATGTGTTCCTGAGAAAGAAGTGTATTCAAACTTTTTTTTTTTCCTACTGGGGATTGAGCTCAGGGGCACCCAAACACTGAGCCACATCCCCAACCCTATTTTGTATATTATTTAGTGACAGAGTCTTACTGAGTTGCTTAGCACCTTGCTTTTGCTGGCGCTGGCTTTGAAGTTGTGATCCTCCTTCTGTAGCCTCCTGAACCATTTGGATTACTGGCATGCACCACCACACCCAGCTGTATTATAACTTTCATGGATAAAATATTCTATATGTATCTGTTAGGTCTAAATTATTAATTGCATGTTTACTTATACAGCTTCTTTGTTTAGTTTTTGCTTGGAGTATCTATTCAGTTCTGTGTTAAAATTGCCCAGTATTATTTTGTTGTAGTTCATTTCATTCTTGAAATTGAAAAGGGTTTGTTTGGTGTATGTTCATGTTTCGTTGTTTGAGGCAAAACTATTTACTATTATTATTACTTGTTGTTGTATGATTCCCTTTAGCAGTATGAAATGGCATTCTTTGCTGAATAACTTTGGCTAGAAGTTTATCAGATACCAGTATAGAACCCTTTGATTGTTTACAAGATACATGTGAATGATATTTTTCCCATCCTTTCACCTTCAGTCCGTGGTTGTCTTTGCCTTTGAGGTGAGTCCCTTGTAGACAGCATATTGTTGTATTTTGTTTTTTTTTTTTTTTTTAAATCCAATCCTCCAGCCTATATCTTTTGATTGATGAGTTTAGACCATTTACATTCAATGTTATTTTTGAGACACAATTTTTATTCCCAGCCATTTTTAGTTTTTCTAGTTTTTAATTTGTGTTAGTTTCTATTTTGATTTTATTTGAGATACAATTTTTATTCCCAGCCATTTTTAGTTTTTCTAGTTTTTAATTTGTATTAGTTTCTATTTTTTTATTTTCCTATAGTTCTAGTGTAGTTCCTCCCTAGGTGGTTTTCCATTTGGCATAACAAACTATTTTAGTGAGTGCATTGAGTGTGTTTAGTAGTTTAGGCTTTCTAGTTGTGAATTCATTTAACTTTTGTTTATCATGGAATGTTTTCATTTCCTCTTCAATTCTGAATCTTAATTTTGCTGGGTATAGTATTCTTGTTTGGCATCCATTTTCTTTCAGTGAGTAGAATTTTTTATTCCAAGACCTCCTAGCTTTGGGCTTCTGAGGTGAGAAATCAGCTGAGATCCAGATGGTTTCCATCCATATGTGACCCGTCGATTTTCTCTGGCTGTCTTTAATATTCTGTCCTTATTCTGTATCTTTAGATACTTTCATAATGGTGTGCCTTGGTGTGGGTCTGTTGTAATTTTGTATTGGGGTCCTGTATGCCTACCATATTTGATTTTCCATTTTATTTTTAAGATTTGGGAAATTTTCAGATATTATTTCATTGAATAGATTGTGCATTCCTTTGGGTTGTATCTTTGAGCTTTCATCTATTCTGATAGTCTTAAGTTTTGTCTTTTCATATTATCCCATATTTCTTGGAAGTTCTGTTCGTGGTTTCTTAACATCTTTTCTCCATGGTCAACTTTATTTCCAATAATGTATATTTTTTCTCCATGGCCTGGAACTCTGTCTTCCAAGTGGTCTAGTCTGCTGATGATGCTTTCCAATGAATTTTAAATTTGGTTTATTGATTTTT
The DNA here is from genome assembly GCA_028644305.1 of Xerus rutilus. NCBI lineage: Eukaryota > Metazoa > Chordata > Mammalia > Rodentia > Sciuridae > Xerus > Xerus rutilus. The sequence continues at coordinate 61,187,304 of CM053417.1, forward strand.
TTCATCTTGGGGGTTTCTGTTTGGTTGTTTTTAAGAGTGTTATCTCTTTATTGAATTGATCTTTCCTTTCCTGTATTTTCTCTCTGATTTAACTCCTTACACTGTATTTTATCACACAGATAAGTTTAATTGTCAACTTTCTAAATTCCTTCCCTAACATTCCCTCCACTGTGGCATCAATGAATTATGTTATTGAATTATTTTTCTTTGTTTGGGGTCTTTGGTTCTCTTGCTTTTTCATATTGTTTACATGTCTACCCATTTATCTGTGTGAGTTTGAGGCAGTAGAGCTTTCACCATATAAACTTATAGAATACTTGAATGTTTGTAGTACCTCATGGTTTAGGGGGAGATAAATAATACCAACATCCAATTCAAACAATGTACAGCATTAAAGTAAATTATTTAGTTCCTATTATGACATATACAATGATAACTGGCAGAGTAATCAGAAATGGTATGATATACAGTTTGTAATAGTAAAAACAGGGAATTTACAAATGGATTTTCTTTTTCAAAAGGTCAACAGGGAGAATATAGAAGAGATGTAGGATGTGAATATTATGAGGGAGGAGGAAAGAAACGGAAGAGTAAGAGTGAACTGTAGAATTTGACTGTTAGCAAAAGAAATGAAAGAGAATCAATTGAAATAGACACATGAAAACAAAATAAAACCACAATACACTAATCAAAACCCTCGCCTTCTAAAGACAGAGTCATGATATATAACTGCCTTCAAAAAATTCTACAAATGAGGAAAGTGAGACAAATATGAACCTGTACAAATGCCCATGAACCATTTGGCACAAAAGCAATCAAAGAGAAAGAGAAAGAAAGGAAAAGAGAAGGAAAAAGAAAAAAATTAAAATTAAAAGATTCTTGAAGAAAAATTAAGGAATGGTTGCTGCGGTGGTGATCAAAAATTGTCAATGAAAATATGTGCTTGTTTTATTTTCCCAAATGTATGTATATCTGTCTGTATTTCCTTTTTCTTTCTTTTTGTTTTTCTTGAGGTATGTACTGGGTGTAGTAGCCGTGGAGTGTCAAGACCTTCTTCCTTTTGTGTTGCTTGTCAAGTTGTCAGTTGGAGATCAAAAATTCTCCACTTCCTTTTCCCACAGTATTAGTTTGGGAGGGTTGGCCAGTGTTTTCTGCTCTACTGTCTTGGTGAGGTTTTTGTACAGTTCTCTGAGAGGATTTCCCAGAGGCAGAGCTGCTAAAGGCGAGGTTTAAATCTAGCCGGCCCCAGGTGTTTTGTTCAATGGCAGTTGGTATGATGAATTTAAATCAGCCCACCTCCAGAGCCTAGCAGCTGCCTATCTATGCTGGGAATCTGTACCCCAGGAAACTTCCCTGGGTTCCACTTGTGCAGTAGAGGAGCCAGTCCTTTTCCCTCATTGCCACTTGCAGATCCCATCCTTCTTGGCCTCCTGGGCTCAGTCCCCACTGCACAGTCACTCCCACCTATCTGGTAGACTTCCTGGCCTACCTCAGCTGATCCTGGAAGCCGTTAGACTCAAAGGATTAGAGGGATCTGGGATCTCTCTTATCTCAATGACTTGTATTCCCCTGGTTGTAATACTATCTGTGCCTGAATTTCTCTTGATTTCCTAGGCACACTCTGAGTCATGTGGGTGGCCTCTGCCTGGTCTGTTTTGGACCCAGCTTGGATTACACAGGTCTGATCTCTGGGCTTGGTCCCAGTGCCATGGCTGTGGCAATGGGGAATATAGCTTCTGCCTCTGCTCTCTGCAGACAATTGGGATATGTGTGGCTTCTTTCCTGTACCAGGATGTTGTGTAGATCATCCTCAGTATCAGTCCATCACTGTCCTTGATCTCTGATTTCTCTGTACCAAGACACATCACAGTACCACCTGAAATGCAGATTTTCTTGGTCTTCCTTTCTGATTTGCCTGCAGTGTATTAACTGCGGTAGCTTCTGGCACCAGAGATTTGTTTCTTTTATTATATCCAAATTTCTGAGTCCTTAAGCTGTTCTGACAGTCAAGTATTAGATCTCAGTAAACTACCACTTTTTACTCACCTCAGTGAGAAGCCGTTTATCTACTTGCCTGGTGTCATAGAGGCAGCTTAGAAATCAACCTTCTCTACTCTGCCATATTTTGTTTTTTTGGTTCCCAAGTTTTATTCAAGAACTGTTAACAAAATATTCCAGATAAAAGTTTTAATCCTCATCTTCTTCCTCCTCTTCATCCTGGTTAATCTGGAAGTAACGTAATTCATAACTTTCTTTGCTGTTAGCGACTACGCGCAACCAGTCACGTAGATTATTCTTCTTCAAATACTTTTTGGTGAGATATTTCAAATACCTTTTGGAAAAAGGCACCTCAGATGTTACAGTAATCTTGCTTTTGCTCCTTTCAATGGTCACAACCCCTCCACCAAGATTCCCAGCTTTTCCACTCACTTTGATTCTCTCTTGGAGAAACTGCTCTAAATTGGCAGCATCCATGATTCCATCTTCTACAGGGTGGGTGCAATCAAGGGTGAACTTCAGAACCTGCTTCTTTTTTTTGCCCCCCTTCGCCACAAGCTTTTTCACGGGCGCCATGGCGGCAGCGGAGGCAGAAAGGGCTCTACTCTGCCATATTAACTCTACTTTCCCTGGACTTTTACAAGTGCTTATTGTTGTCTGATAAAATCAAGAAAAAAATCAGTCATTCTCATAGATGTATCTATGAGAAAATTAGATGTATCTAATTTTGATTTTTACTTCCATTTCCCTAATGACAAATGTTGCTAAGCATTTTTCCATACATGATTATTTGGCATCCATATATTTAATCTGATGAGTTGTCTTTTCATATTTTTGTATTTTTTTTAAATTGGGCTATTTGATTTCTTACTGAGTTTTGAGAGTTCTGAAACAAGTTCATCAAGTATTAATTTACATTTTTTTCTCCCATTCTGTGGTTTACATTTCATTTTCTTAACAAGGAGCAGAGGTTTTTAAATTCAACAATGTCCAGCTTATCAGTTTTATATTTATATGAATCTTGCATTTGTTATTATATGTAAGAAATCTTTTCCTAAATAGACATTCACTAAATTTTTCATCATTTTTTACTTCCAGAATTATTTTAGTTTTATGCCTTAGTGTTTAGGGCTCTGTTCTATTTCCAGGTAATTTTTGTATATGGTGGGCAATGTAGGTTGAGGTCCATTTATTTCTATGTGAGTATCTACTTGTTTTCACACCATTTGTTGAAAAAAATTGTGCTCCATTGAATTGTCTTTGCCTTTGTAGTGTTATGAAATTATTTTGTCTTTTTGTAATGTATGTATGTTTCTCCTGAAAATTATAATGAATCATTTTATGGAACTTTAGAATTTATACTTACTGAATATAGATATACAGTATTGATAGAATTTTTGGAATTATTTCCATTACAGTATAGTGCTCTATTTTTTTGAAAGAGAATATTTACTGTTGTATATTTTCTTTGTAGTCACTAATTGTTAACACATTAAGGTGACTTTTCTTATCCCCTTTTAAATATGATGAAAAATAAAGGTTTCAGAATTTTTTTTTCATTTTTTTTTTTTTTTTTTTTTTGGTATCAGGCATTGAACCCGGGGTGCTCAACCATTGAGCCACATCCCAGCCCTTCTTGTATTTTTTATTTTTTATTTTTTTTTTAAATTTTGACACAGGGTGTCACTAAGTTGCTTAGGATTTCACTAAGTTGCTTAGTGCCTGAGTAAGTTGCTGAAGCTGGCCTTGAACTCAAAATCTTCCCGCCTTAGCCACCCAAGCCACGCTACTGGGATAACTGGTATGTGCCACCACACCTGTCTAAGGTGCCAGTATCTTTTATGTGATTTTTTTCACTCTGAAATTATGCTTTTATGCTTATTCATTTACCCATGTCTATATAGTACCCCTAATAATTTATTTCTCTCTACTAGGGGGTGACCTGTTAGTTGCTTAGGGCTAGACATGAAAGTTACCAAACAGAACAAACTTTAGCAAGTACGCTAGAAACTGTTATTTGCCAAAAAAATGGAATCCTGGTATGTTGGAATTTTGTTAATCATCATAAATATCAACTTATTTTTGCTGTTTTAAAAAATTATTTCACTCTTTTAATTGACAAATATTGGATACTCCTGTGTGTGTGTGTGTGTGTGTGTGTATGTGTGTGTGAATGTTTATGTATTTCATTCTATTTGGAACCATTTTGAACAAAGGAAAAAAGGGATTGGGCAACTCTGAAAAGAACAAGAATAAGCAACATTTGACTTCACTGAAACAATTCAAACAGGAAAGTAATTTGAAAAATCAAGCATTATTCTTGTTTTAGAGTACCTGGTACTATAACACCAACCATTCTCATTTGCCTATTAAACTTTGTTGTTTTTCTTTCCATAGGTAATAGGAAAGAAAGCATTACTTGGATTATGTTAAAGTAAGGAAGTTGGATAATGTCATGATTCAAAGCTTATTAATAAGTTATTTAGATTTAATAATGGAATCTATCAAATTATATTAAAAAAGAAATGTGGCAGATTCCTACATTTTTAATGTTCTCTAAGAAAGTCTATTATAAAATTGACCTGAAAATTAATTTATTAAATGTAATAAATATAACACAAGATGAATTTTTTCAGTTCCCAGAACTTCCCCATTCCCCTATATCCCCTCTCCCCCTGTTTCCTTTCCTCTACTCTACTAGTCTTTTTACTATTTATTTAATTTTTTAAAATTAGTACATTATGGATATCCATAAGGGTCAGATTTATTGTGGTGTATTCATGTGTGTATGTGTGTGTGTGTGTGTATATATATATATATATATATATATATATATATATATATATATATATATATATATATGAAAATTTATTCAGATTCATTCTACTATTCTTTTCTTTTCCTGCCCCTCCTCCCTGCTTTCAATTCTCTTCCTATACTCCACTGAACTCTTTTTTATTTTCATGGGGAACAAACCTAGCCACTTTTTTTTTTTAGTTTGGTTTAGCAAAACCCTAGGAAATTATTTTAAGTTACTCAAAATTTATAAACAAATCTCCCTTAAATTGAATTTTGTTTAAAATAATAACTGTATCATGCACATAATGTTCAAGTATGAAAAGAGCAATATTGAAATAATAGCTCTCTACAAGTCTAAAATTATTGGTTTATAATAAAACTGTAAATTATTTAAAAAAACAAGAAAGGAGTAAAACTATCAGTGTAATTAATTTCAGAGGTCCAACAAGTTGTAGTGAAATATGTCTGGAAGCAACATATAAATGAAAAGAAAATATTTGTATTTTTACCATTTTGCATTATTATTATCTGTAGTCTTTTCTCCTTTACAAATAGAAATCTACATCCTTTCTCTGATGCACTTGAGTCAGTTATTGTGTGCAGTCACCTCTTGTATATGTCTAAAATCACTTTTATGCATTTTTTTCTTTTCCAGTGATCCCATAATAAAAAAAAAATGCACATTCGTTTTGCTCTTAAGAGGAGAATGACATTAGTTCTGTGAGAAGCATTTAACTATCTCCTTTAATTAAGCCTAAGTAATGATACTAAGTACTTCCTCTCTTTCTGTGTGAATGTGGAAGTATGAGACTAATGGCTAATTAAGTTGATATTCTGTGACTTAAAGAAGTATAAACCTGTTGGTTAGCTATCTCAGATTCTTTAGACACTCAGGACAATAAAGAGTATAAAAGCAGGTGTTCTGGAGCTAGAATACCCGAGTTCAAATCCTGGACTCTTATTTATTGTGTGATCTTGGACAAGTTACTTCTCTCTACCTCACTTAATTGCTCTAACTATAAAATGGGGATAACAGTAGAACATAATACATGTAAAACATCCAGAAGAGTGTCTTTTACATTGTAAGCACTCAGAAAATATTATAACTTTTGAAAGTATCATAGCTCAAGCCAAGTTATTGAAGATTATTAACAGGATTCCAAATTTAAAAAAGGAATACCATATATGTGCACAGGTTGAGTGGTTATGTGTATTCAATTTATATTCCATATACTACATGCATTGTTTGGAAGCAGAGTTACTAATGGCATAAATTGTATCCCACATGAAACTAACCAGAAGGCCAGTGTATTGGCACTGGGAGTACTTTGAAGCTATTCAAAACCATTAAAGCCATTAGCTCTGATTTCAACTAAGCAGAGTAAACAAATTCCTGCTTGAATAGAAACCCAGGAAGCTGTTTTTCTGTCATTGAATCAAAGTTTTAAAAAATCAAATGTTCCACAAATTCCTTCTGGTGTGTACTGTAGTGATATGCTTAGTTCAACTCTGTAATTGTATAATAGTAGTACAATCACTAGTTCTTTCTAAAGCATAATGATATTTGGATTGGTTTTAATTGATTCTACATATTATTTTGCATGCATTTGTTTACCAAATACATGTTTAGTATGTGTAATATAGGATAGTTACTTAATAGGCTTCATTGGACTATTGCTCCAGTTTTATGCCTTGATAACTGAGAACCAGTTAACTATCTACCCATTCTTCCATAATCACAAGAAAATGTGTAAAAGGAAGGAAAACATATAACAAGTTTAGGTTTATATAAAGCTTTTTAAAATATTTTGAGGGGTTAATGTTTTAATTCATGTGGAATTACTCATAGGTTTGCAGATAGATCTTTTCCATCATTCTGCTTTTTAAAAATATTAGTAGCTGATTTCCTCCTACTCAAACTGTCAAGAAAGTACAGCCTAAGGAGAAAAAAGTTGTGGTTGCACATGCCTACAATCCCAGCTACCAGGTACTCCTGGAGATTTAGGCAAGAGGATCAGAAGTTCAAGAACAGCCTGGGCATCTTAGTGAGACCTGAGACCTTGCCTTAAAATAAAAAGGGCTGGGAATATAGGTAACTGGCAGAATATGCTTGGGTACAATGCCAGTACAAAAAAAAAGTAAATAAAAAAAAGAAAAAAGTAAATAAGCCTCAGTGTGTATGTCAATTCAGTTTATCCTTTGTTCTTGTCTTATATAGTTCCCCTTATTCCTAGCACTAGATTATAAAAGTTAGAGAGGGTTATTATATTTGGGCATATACTCCTGATTTTTTTGGTGTTTTTCTATAGTCATTTTGCCATATGGGGAAGGAAACTTACTTTGGCCAATGTATGGATTTAAAAAAATATTAATATTTAAATATGTTGCTTTCGAACTTAGATCTCTTAGATATCTTGAGCTCTCAACATTGATGTGCAAATGATGAAGTTTCTTTGTGGTTATTTTTCTAGGTTACAAAGTCACCCTAGAACTAATGGCAGTTCCTAATTCAATGACGTTTGATTTTGTATATTCCATATCTGTTTGCTAGTGTATATTGAAATTATGGCATAAATATATGTGGCTGTTAAAGCAATAACAGAATTTTTAAATTATTCTGATTCTTATTATTTTCAAAATGATGTTGTTCCTGGATTACAATATGAACAATAGCTTATGTGACTCTTTCTTTTTGAGATGGAGTCTCACTCTATTGCCTATATGATCTTGAACTACTGTTCCAAGTGATCCTCCCATCTCCCTACAGAGTAGTTGGGACTACATGTGTAGAACAGCTTAACCTGGCATTTTGGCCCTTTTTTGTGGTGCCAGGGATCAAACCCAGGGTCTTCTGCCTAGTAGTCAAGTGCTCTACTATGAGCCATATCTTCATCAATATATAAAAAGTCCTTGGGAAACATGGGTTTGGTTAGACAGCATAGAACTGACTTTCACCTTTTTGTCTAAACTGTTAGGCTCTAAGTTTCAGAAAGCTTATTAAGAAACTATATAGCATGGTCATTTTTTCCTAGAAATAACAGCATCCGAGATAGACAATGATGTTTGTATTAGGGTAGAATATCCAAAGCTTACTCAAATTGAATAGATTTTACAAGTTTGAATTTTGGAGAAACATGTCATCATCATCATTTCAGTTTTTACATTCTTAAATTCTACATTCTTTGACAGTGGTGTGCTTGATTTGCTTTGTATTAAATCTTTTCAACAGTACTATGGCACAAGTAAAATATTCAAAGTGATCTGGCCGAATTATGCCAATTCCAAAATGTGAATTAAATATTCTTACCTATTAGTCTTTTATTAAGATTAACAGTTTCTAAGCCGGGCGTGGTGGCACACGCCTATAATCTCAGCACTTTGGGAGGCTGAGACAGTAGAATTGTGAGTTCAAAGCCAGCCTCAGCAATGGCGAGGCACTAAGCAACTCAGTGAGACCCTGTCTCTACATAAAACACAAAATAGGGCTGGGAATGTGGCTAAGTGGTCAAGTCCCCTGAGTTCAATCCCTCAATCCCTGGTACAAAAAAAAAAAGATTAACAGCTTCTAAATCTATCCTTCAGCAAGATATATTCAGAAGCTTCTGCCAACAAAATCTTATTATCTTGTTAGCTTGAAAAATGCATTGAAAAATAAGCATTCACTTTTCTGGCTACTTTTTAAAGAAACATTTACAAAGGTATAAGGAACATTGGAGTAAAAGTAAGTTGAAAATACTGGTTGAATTTTATGAAATACTGAATATATTCTGGGTAAAGCAATATCCTTTGTACAATGTGATGATTATAATCACAGAGTAAGTAATTTTAGTTATTTCCTTGCTCAGTCAACTTGATAATGTTTTTGTGCATTTTTTAAATTTATGCTTTTTAAAATTATGTAGTTAGGGCAGGGTATGTTAAGTATTTTCCAGAAAGGGCCAAATAATAAATATTTTAGAGTTTGTGGGCAAAAAACTCACACCTCTGTCATATATTCTTCATCGTTTTTAAAGGAAATCTTAAAAAATGTTAAGGAATAAAAATAGTTCTTAGGTAACAAGCCATACAATTGGCAGAATTTATCCCATGGTCTGATGTATAGACAAACAGCTTTAGGATATAGTTTGAGAAGCTTATATTAATCTTGCTAACAAAATTTAAGGTGCAGAATATAAGTCTAAAAAATATAACTCTTTGAAATAATTTCCATGCAGATTGTGAAATATGAAGAAATATTAAGGTACTGTCTTTTGAAAAAAATGTTATGACTCATCTAAGCTCTGCATTTTAAAAATAATTTTGAATGAGCTAGATTCCTGTTGGCTTTTAGAATTTAAAATTAAGAGTCAGAAATGATAAGCAAAATGACTTACTGAGAATAACTATGAAATTAGCTTTCAAAGTAAGAAAATCTAAGGAAATGTATGCAGTTATTGAAGTTATTTTATAAATTTAATCCATTCAGATTCCAAATTTAGTTATTACTTAACATAAATATTTTTCCAGGATGTCTTATGTTCTAGACAATATAGTAGATCCTGAGATAACAAATAATAATATGATGTGATACTTTTTTTAGGGAACTTATAGTCCATCAGATGAAACAAGTAAGACAGTGTTTATTGATTAAAGTCTGTATAGGATAAAGTGGAGGAAAAAGGAAAGATTTGTATAAAATAAAGGTCCATCAACATCTAAAAAAATTTATTAAAAAAGATTTGTAATCGAGTGTTGATTTTCAAAAACATACATAACTCAAAATAATGAACATGCCAAAGATTATTTATATTTAACTTCGACTCTTTTTATGCCTGGATATGAACGTTGACATTTTTAAAGCTAATCCATTGTACAGCAAAATTCAAAATTGGTTTTAAATACATAAAGGATAAGACTGGAGGCTATATATGCTTTCCCCATCCTGAGATTGTCTTTAAGAAACAACTCTATCAGATTGATTTGCAACAGAATTGCCCTTCCTTAACTCTTCCTTGAAGCAGTGATAGTAGTTAGGTGGCGGTGTTTCAAAGGACTAACCTATTGGGATAAAATCTTTAAGAACAGAAGAACAAAATCATTAAGAAAGTTAGAAAGGATCAAAGTGAATCATTTTGCATGAATATTATAAATGCCATCAAATTTCCCATAACAATATGTTAACTATAAAATTCAGTCTAAAAGATTGTTCTCCCGGGGACCATAGCCATTAATAAAAATTTGAAAATATTTGGTAGTTTAAAAGTTAGCTCACAAACTGAAACCTTTACATGAATGCAAAACAAAGAAAAACAACCCCCCTTCTTATTTTTGGAAATTCCCTGCTAATAGACTGATAAGAGAAATTGAGAGTGTTAGTGTAAAAATACACAAAGATGTTTATTTTTAAATTTCTCTCCAGTTTGTTATTCCTTTTTTTTTTTTTTTTTGAGTACTGGGGATTGAATCCAGGGGTGCTTAACCACTGATCCACATGCCCAGCCCTTTTTTTTTATTTTATTAGACACAGGATTTCACTGAGCTGCTCTAAGCTTTGCTAAGTTGCTGAGGCTAGCTTTGAACTCACAATCATCCTGCCTCAGCCTGCAGAGTCACTGGGATTACAGGTGTGCACCACCGTGCTTGGTTCCAATTGTTACTCTTAGGAACAAAGGCAAGACTCTGTGTGTATCTTTTTTTTTTTTTTTTTTGGTACCGAGGATTGAACTCAGGGGCACTCGACCACTGAGCCACATCCCCAGCCCTATTTTGTGTTTTATGTAGAGACAGGGTCTCACTGAGTTGCTTAGCACCTCGCTCTGTGTGTATCTTTATGGGTTGGTTTGATAGATTCTTTACAAGTTGACCAAAAATAATTATATCATTTATTTTAAAAGTAATCTTCTCACAAAAAAGTATGACATATTAAAACTAAAACAGTGAGGTCAGCAGCTTATGATTATGATGTAAGTTTTGATTTACAGGTGTATTACTTTGTATACAAATAACATTTTTTTGGTTTTGTGACTTTTTAAAGTTTATTTTTAAATGACCATAATGATTGCACATACTTAAGGAGTACAGTAGGATTTTTGATACATGTATATTTTGTGTAATGATCAGATTAGAGTAATTAACATATCCATCACCTCAAAAATTTATCAGTTCTTTGTAAAAGAAATGTTCAAAATTTTCTATTTTGAAATAAACAATATATCATTAACTTGTTGTCTACTAACAGAACTTATTCCTCCTATCTAACTGTAACTTTGTACCTGTTGACTAATTTTTCCCTATACTTTCTTTCCCTGTGCACTTCTCAGCCTCTGGAAACACTATTTTCTCTCTCCTTCTATAAGATCAATGTTTCAAAATTTTACTGGAGAGATTATCCTTCATTTGAAAATCTGAAATCCAAAATGATTCAAAATCCAAAACTTTTTCAGTGCTAACATGATGCCACAAATGGAAGATTCCATACCAGACCTCATATATGAGACACATTGAAAATCTTTAGGGAGCTGGGGATGTAGCTCTGTGGTAGAGTGGTTGCCTAGCATACTCAAAGTCCTGTGTTTTATCATCAGTGCTGCATGAAAAAAATGGGTATGTGTATAAAACATACATGAAACAAATTTTGTGCTTAGATTTAGGTTCCATCTGCAAGATAGCTAAAATGTATATGCAAATTTAAAAAAAGGAAAAAATCTAAAAAAAAATTGCAAAATGTCAAAAAAATTAAAAATCCAAAAGTCTTCTGGTCCTGAACATTTCAGGTAAGGTATACTACTTAACTTCCATTTGTCCTTAGATTTGTGCCTGGCTTATTTCATTTAATATAATGACCCCTAGGCTCATACATGTTGCCTCAATTGACAGGATTTTATTTTTTTTATGGCCAAATGTTCATATTGGTGATATTTTCTTTATCTGTCTGTTAGTGGATATTTAGGTTAATTTTATATCTTGACTGTTTTGAATAGTGTTGCACTAAGCATGCAGATGCAGGTATCTTTTCAACCTACTGATTTCAATTCCTTTTGATATATCATCGTGTGCTACCTAATTATGTTTTGGTCAATGAAAAGGCTGCATATATATTAGTGGTCCTGTAAAATTGTGTTTCCTGGTAATATTGTACCCATCATCTTTTTGTAAGAATACTTTATGATGTTCACACAATGATAAAATCACCTAACAGTACATTTCTCAACTAGTTCCCATGATTAAGTAACACATGACTGTATACTCATCAGTGGGATTGCTGTATCATATGATAGTTGTTTTTTTATTTTTATGAGAAACCTCCATATTATTTTCAATAGTGATGATAATTACCTTTGATGAATTTATTAAGTAAAATATTTATTATACTTTTTTCCTATATTCTGTTTTTTGGTATAAAAACATTCACACATCATACATGTATCAAACACTCTGTCAGCTGCTCTAGAAACATTATATGAATTTCAACAACAACTCTATGTTGCTTATTTCACAGATGAAGATATTGACACTAAAAAAGTTTAAGAAACTTTCCCAAAGTAGTAAAAGTAGTGCTTCAGAATGTGAATCTACTTCAGTTTGATCCTTAAACATTGATTTTTCATGATACCAATGTATTATTCCTGCTTCAAGAATAAATCACATTATCTGCCCTTAAGGAGGATAAATCTAGATACACATGACAAGATATTTGACTTTGTCTTTATGTGACTAGCTTATTTCACTTAGCATAATTTCTTCAAGGTTCATCCATGTTGTAGTGTATCATACTTTTTTTCCTTTTTAAGACAAAAATATTTCGTTGGATGTATGTACCACATTTTATTTATTCATCTTTCAATAGTCAATAAATGCTTAGACACCTTCTAACTTTTTTAAAAAACTTTTTTAGTTGTTGAATCTTTATTTTATTCATTATTTATATGTGGTGCTGAGGATCGAACCCAGTGTCTCACGCATGCTGGGCAAGCGCTCTACCACTGAGCTACAGTCCCAGCCCCACCTTCTAACTTTTTGACAATTGCAAATAATACTGCTATTAACATGGCTGTGCAAATATCACTTTGACACTCTGCTTTCAATTTTTCTGGGTATATGCCCCAAAGTGCAAGTGCTATATAATATGTTAATTCTTTGCTGATTTTGAGGGATATCTATACTGTTTCTCATGGGAGCTATACCATTTTACATCGTCACCAACACTATACAGAGGTTCCGTTTTGTTAGAATTTACTTGAAAAAGTAAACTCTGTGATATGTGTGGGTTTAATATACATCAGACTTTTGTATTTTGTATTCTGCCTCTTTTATAATAAAAAATCTGTGCATTTGATAATTTATGTTCAGAGAGATAAGATACTGAGATATCCTTGATTATTAAAGGAGTGTGAAATTATGTTGTTTACAATGTGCTCATTAAGTTAGTAATTGATTTCTCAGGAAGAAGAATTAAAGGGCAAATTTATAATTTCTCATGTCACTAATTAAAACAAAAATTAATTAGATAGCCTTGTTGGTCAAGTGTTTTAACTGCAATTTGGCTCTACTTGACTATTTTTCCTAGGATACTTAGTACCATATAATTGACAGTTTCATGTCTACCAAAATGAGAACAATCACATAAGTTTAATAGATATGTATTTTTAAAAGTATTAAACTATAACATTTATCCCTAGAAACTCTGTTTTGGGAGATAATTTTAAAGAACAGATATTTTGTCCAGTAATATTGATTGTATTATCTGTTGTTACCTTACACTTCACCACAAATTTAGAAGATTAAAACAAAATAGATTTATTATCTACAATTTCTTTGGGTCAGGAATCTGGGCGTAACTCAACCGGGGCCTCTGTTTAGTCACACTAACCTGTAATTAAAGTTTTGGTTTTCCTGCATTCCTATATAGAGGCTTGAATGGGGAAAGACCTACTTCTAAATTCCTTCAGATTCTTGGCACAATTCCTTTCCTTAAGATTGTAGCTCTGGCTTTTTGCTGGGTGTTGACTGGAAGCTGCTTTCAGCTCCTAGAGGTTGGCTAGAGTGCCATATTATATGACTACTTTAATAAAGTCAAAGAGGAAAGTCTCAAGTGTCTTTTATGATATAATGTATTCATGTAAGGGTAATCTCATCACTTTTGCTTTATCATTTTGTATGGAATCCAGACACAGGTTCTATTCACACTCTAGAGGATGGAGATTATACAAGGACATGGACATGAAGAGGTGAAGATCCTTGGAATCCATCTTAGAATGTGTCTGTCACATTGATCAACTGTTGAAGTTTCTGTTATGTCGTGGGCTTAATTCAGTATCCTGACATAGATATTATTCATAGATATTATTCATATCTAGGTAGATATGAATCCACCTCTAAGATTTGGATCTAATTTGTTATAGTTATTTAAAGTGAAAAAAACTGATGAACTCTTTATAAAGTATGACAGAGGCTAACAAACATAAAGCTTAGTTGAGAAACAAATTTTTCTTTGTAATGCTGACTTATTAAACATTTTTAATATTAGGTGTATGAATACAGTGATTTCGTTTACTAGGTGAATTTTGAGGATCCTGGAGTCTACTTTGAAATGTATAATAGTCTTAAATTTGTTGAGAAAACTGTTAGGTTTTGTTAATCACAGTGTTAGTTTACATCACCCATATTTCTTCTTACTTTCTACTTAGTTTTGCCTTATTTGTGTATCTCTCTACTTCTTCACTGTATTTTTCAGAACCATGCTATGAGCTCTGTTACTTTACTCTTATATGTAAGACTGAGGGGTAAGTTTGTATTATAGAATTATGGCCAGATAGTAGTAAAACCTTTTTAAAACCATATGTATTTATATTTCACTTTGCCACATCATTTCCAATTCTAAAAGTCTGAAGGGAAAATGTTTTTCTTTCTCAGTTCAGGCTTCCTTGATGACCTGTGTTCGTCAATAATAGTAAGAAAGTGATTGATTTGAAGTGACCCACATGCTTTTTTGAGGTTAGATGGTTATAGCAACTCAGTTTCTGTCTGTCCAGAAGACTTGTAGTTTAATTCTTTTATGATAAAACAAAAATAAATTTAAAGTATTCTTCACTAGGCTTTGACATGAAAGTTTATTTACTTGGGTTTTAGAGTATTTGTGTAAATTTCTATTGTCATTTATAATTACTGATCAGCTTTCTAGACTCTTCTGTAGAAAATCATTTCTTCAACATTTGATACTTCATTGGGGGAAGCAACATGTTTGTTTTTCTTTTCAAATTACATATTTTATTTTTAAAATGAAAGTTCTTTGTTCCAGAGAATTATGAAAATATTTATTTTGTTTGAACATGAGTAGAAATGATTTAAATTTTGGTAAGCATCAGTGAATATTATGGTCCTCCATAGGAATGAGTAGTTTATATTGAAACTCTGGTACCTTGAGGGTAGATGAAATGGAAAAAATAAACATAGAGTTGTAAAGGTAATTTGTGGTGACATAGATGATTTCCAGGATAGAGAGATCTTCTTGACTCAAATTTATTTTTCTAGTTCCTTCAGACCCACAGCTTCATGAAAAATTAGTCATAAGATATTATGAATAAGAAGTATCCAGTAACTAGGTAACAGAAGAAAACAGTGTTTTTCTTTTTTGATGGATCATCTTTTTTCTATGCATAAACCTATTTTTTTAGATAATCCTTAGAGTTGCTTTATTGTAAAAGTATAATTATCAGGATTCAGCATTATTGACTTTTGGACTGTTTTGCTGAATGCTCAGTGTTAATGACAAATCTCTCTCTCATGGAAAAAATAAAATTATACACACACACACCAGTTTGACAGTTTTGTTGAGGTAAAATGGTAAGATGGTGGTATCAGTTATTGAAATGGGAGCCCTAGAGGGAGAGCATATTTGTAGGGGAACACTAATTCCTTTGTATATTAGTTATTTTTGAGATATACATAAGATAAACTAATGGAACTGTTAAGTATGCAGTTGAGAAGAGTAGTATCTGAGTAAATCTGAGACTCATCAGCATTAGTTTCATTTCCTGAGGAATTATTATGTTTCAATGACACAGAAAAAGAGCAGTCAAAGAAAGTAGAGTAATAGAAAATGAGCTATTGATAACAAAGAAGCCAAAGAATCCAATAGGAGTTTGGTCACCTATGATATACTACAGAGTTTAAAATAAGATAAGGACTGATGGATCAAATAAACATCATTGCTTTACTTGGTTTTTATGAGATGATGTTCATTAAATTATGTAAATTAGTTTAAAATAATATTTATTTAACAATTTCATATGCTAAATTTTACTCTTTTTCATGTGTGGTTTGAAGATAGACAAATGCATAGTTTTGTGTAACTACCACCACAATGAAGATAAAGAATAGTTCTATCATCCCCCTCACTACCACCTGATGCCCATTAAGTTGCTTCTTTGCAGTATGCCCTAAACCTTGGCAACCACCAATCTCTTTTCCATTCTTTACAGTTTTGCCTTTTTCAGAATGCTATAAATGGAGTCACATTATGTAGCCTTTTGAATATTGTTTCTTTCATTTACAATAATATATTGGTGGTTCACCCATTTTGTTTAGTGTATCAATAAATCATTCCTTTGTATTCCTTACTAGTGAGTCACCTTACTCTACTCCCAACCTCTGGAAACTAATGATATGAATTACTTCCCTGTAGTTTGCCTTTTTCAATGTCTTGTACATGGGGTCATCTAATATTTAGCATTTGGGTTTCACTTTGAGTTAGCAAAGTGCTTTTAAGATCCGTCTATATTTTCTCAAGTATCAGTAGTTTTCTCATTTTTATTGATGAATAATATCCATTTACCAGATGAAAGACACATGGCCTGTTTCCAATATATGACAGTTATGAATAAAGCTGTTTTAAACATTCATATACAGATTTATTTATTAGCATGCATTTCCATTTTTCTCAGATGACTATTCTTTAGCTGTTTACTGACCTCCATGATTTCTTTTTTTTTTTTAATTTTTTTTTATTTTTTTTATTTTATTTTTTTTCCCAAAAGTTGCATTTTAATACATGTTAGCAAACATAACAGAAAAAAACAAATTATCAGAAGCTGTACACACACTATTCACTGAAAACATTTGTTGAGGCAAATAGAAAAAAATTGTTACAATCATAATTTTTCTAACTTTGCACAAAATTATAAGCAGATTACATTCTTCATATTAAACGTCTTTATATGCACTTTCAATGAACAGTATATATATATATATTTTTATATATATTTTTATAAACCATCTTTACTATACCCATTCCCCTTTCCTGCCCCCCACCTCTCCCATGTCGCGTCTAGTGTTTCTCTATTTCTCTTATGTTTCCCATTCCCACCTCCCTTATTCATCAGCATCCATTAATCAGAGAGACCATTCGGCATTTGGTTTTTTGGGATTGGCTTACTTCACTTAGCATAATGCTTTCCAGTTCCATCCATTTGCCTGCAGATGCCATAATTTTATTCTCATGGAGGAATCTGCAGTCATTCAATTTGATGTTCCCCTTTATTTAATACTTTTCTCTCATTTCAAGATTTTTTTCTCCAATTTTTCTTTTGGTTTAGAATAGCTTAATTAAGATATATCTTTGGGTGGTTTTTCTATGACTTTGTCCTGTTTGGGGTTCTCTGACCTTGAATCTGTAAATTTATGTCTTTTGCCAAATTGGGAAATAGCCAGTTATTAACACTTTAAAAAAACAGCTTTCTTGAGATATAATTTATACATAATATAATTCACCCATTTAAATATATAATCTGATATCTTTATTATATTCACAGATATTTGCAAACATCAAATTTTTCATTATATCCAAAAGGACCATTGTATTCTTTAGTTTTTACCTTCGTCTCCACATATATCAGCCTTGAACAATCATTACTCTACTTTCTGTCTCTATAGATTTCCCTATTCTCAACATTTCATAGGAATGGGACTGTCTTTCTTTAAGTAATTTTTTTTCTGTATGAATCTATTTTTAATGGGATATTAATGACATGGATTTTAGACCATCTGATATTGTTGCATGTGTCTGAGGCTCTGTTCATTTATATTTTTATGCACACATGTATTCATGAGGCATAATATGATACCTTGATTAATGATCACCTCAGTAATTAGCATATCCAACACCTTAAAATTTATCATTACTTTATTATGAGTTCTTTCAAATTCTAATTATTTTGAGATAGAGAATGAAAAATTGTTTGTTTTATTTATGTTACTGTGCCATAAAATACCAGAACTTATTTCTTCTGTCTATGAAGAACATTGTACCTGTAATGGATCAATCCCCACACCCTTCCCCACTATTTTCTCGGTCTATGGCAACCAGTATTTTGCTTTGAATCTCTGTGAGATCATCTTTTTATATTTATATACTCTGTATAAGTGAGATCATGCAGTGTTTTTCAGCTTTATCTGTGTTGTTGCAGTTGACCAAATTTTTTGCTTTTTATGGCTGAATAGTATTCTATTGTGTATAAATACTGCATTTTCTTTATCTATTCACCTGTTTTGTGTTTTTTTTTTTTTTTTTTGGTACCAGGGATTGAACTCAGGGGCACTCAACCCCTGAGCCACATCCCCAGCCCTATTTTGTGTTTTATGTAGAGACAGGGTCTCACTGAGTTGCTTAGTGCCTCCCAGTTCCTGAGGCTGGCTTTGAACTCGCGATTCTCCTGTCTCAGCCTCCCTAACTGCTGGGATTACAAGCGTGAGCCACCACGCCCGGCTATTCACCTGTTAATGAACATGAGGTTGATTCCATATCCTGGGCATTGTAAATAGTGTTGGAGTACAGGTACAGGTGGTTTTTCTGACATATTAATTTTATTTCTTTGGGTATATACCCATAGTGGAATTGGTGGGTTGGATAGTATCTTGTTTTGATCATTTTCACTGTCTTCATGTTGGATTGTTTCTGTTTATCTATCTTCACCTTTACTATATCCTCTTCTATCTGCCATTCTTTTATTGATCCTATCCAGTATTTTTTAAAGTTCATATATTATGATTTTTGGATCTGGAATTACATAATTGGTTCTTATTTACTTTCTGTGTATATCCTGAGAAGTGTTTATCATTCCATTCAGGTGTGTTTATTTTTATTCAAAAATTCATAGTTCTTACAGCTGTTCTAAAGTCCTTGACAGCTATTTGGATATGAGAGACATCTTGGAATTGATTCTATTGGAGTTTGTTTCTTTCATCAAGAAAACTACCTTGTTTGGTTCATACTCCCAAATTCTGTCTCCCCCTCTTTGGATAAGTGTTCCAATGTTAATTCAGTTTTCAGAGCATTTGGGTATTACTCTGCATTTGCTACTGAGTGCACTTCCTAATTCAGTTATTGGTCTAAAACTTGAGCAATGGTTGATATTGCAGGTCAGTTTTCAAAACCTTTTTTTGTATTCTTTGGTTGTATTTGTAACACATGCCATTTGTTGTTGAACCTGTATCAGTTCATACAACTAGGAGACATCTTTCTGCCATTCTGTTTTTGCTGTTATTTCTTCCAAATTGTCTGGTTCTCAGAGGTTCTTATGCTGTTCTTCTGGCAAGCAGTGTAAGTTTTTCTCAAAGTCTTAGTCTTTCATGTTGTCACCAAGCTTTTTACTATTGGGGCTGCCCTTGGAATGAAGAAAAGAAGAGAGTGTAAAAACTAACAGGGATTACTTCCATGCCTTTCCTATTATAGCATCCTCTTTTCCTGCTTCCTCTTGCCAGGGAGATAGGTTTTCTTTTGATTGGGGTTTACCTTAGATTAGGGCTGGGAGTTGAAAAGAAGAATGTCATGGGAAATGCTTAACTTCTCCTTATGTTCAATACCTCCAAAGTGCATTTTTTCCTGCTTCTGTGTCCACAAAGTAGAATTTCTCTGGGAATTTTTGTTCATGTACAGTAGAGATCCATGACTTAGCCTTTCCTTGGGTCAATTTCAGGGGATAAAAGGTGGAGAATAAACTCAGGGAATTCATCAGTTATTTCTCAGATTTTTGATGTCTCTTCCTATTGCTATTGCTTAGTTTCTAGATTCCTTAGGTAATTTTCTTTTGTTTTATGTCGAGGGTTTTAGGTATAATCAGGGGAGAGATGAGTGTTGTGGGCTTATTCCATCTGATTGTCACCAGTAGCTCTGTTTAATTTACTTCATTTTTTTTTCTACTTTTTAATGGACTCTTTCAAGTGGACACTGATAAAATTCCTTTTTGCCCCTAAACCATTTTGCTATTTCAAACATCTTATGTCTGTGATTGGCAAACTTTATTGTAATTTGCCAAATAATAATCCTAGTATTTGCAGGCATAGATCTCTGTCACAACTGTTCAGTTTTGTTGTTTAGAAACAAATGGGTGTGGCTGTATTCCAGGAATATTTTATACAGAAAGAGGCAGCAGGCCAGATTTGGCCTATGGATCATAGTTTCTAGGCCCTTGATCTAAGTTGTTTATATTTACTTTCTCCTTAATTAGTGATTGAAGAATATGTTTAATTACATACTGAGTTTTGTATGTTGAAATAATTTATTTTCATGGCCACTTATATCTGTCTTCTACAGTTTATTCTTTCTTCTGTGTAGTATTTTATTTATTTAAATTGAACTAACATGAATGGAGAAGAATTGACAACAGTGAAATTATGTGAAACTCTTCCTATCCTAATTTTCTTGAATATATCCAAGGTAGATTTCTTCTGTGACATTTTTTCCATGTCATAGACATATTCTTTAGGACAATCTTAATGAAAATACATAAATCATGTACTTAGTGTATGATCATATGTCCTAGCAAATCCTAAACGATATGAAATGAAACATAAAACTCTGAAAAATCAAGGATTCTTAAGGACAATCTGGGAACCATATTAGTAGTTTTTCTTTTCTAAGTACCTCCTATGAGTCCTTTGTCCTTCTTTTTTTCAGTAAGTGTGGGCCTTATTAGATTGTGAAGGGAAATGTGTAGGGTTATGTATTTCTTAGTTATTACTCTTGTTTTAATACTCCTTAATATCAATTTTTGAACAATGTTTTTCAGGTAAATGGTCTTAAAATGGTTGATGAGCCAATGGACGAGGGAGAAGCAGATTCTTGCCTTGTAAGTAGTCATGCTGATTTATTAAACAACATTTTTAGCATATAATGAAAGACAATAATAAGAAAGGAGAAACGTTTCTATCAGTTAATGACCGTTATTCAGGTATGTTTTTAGTAAGTAAATGCAATTATTAACTGCACTTAAAGTATAGGATAGATTTTTCCATCAGAAATTTCTGTGACTGAAATCCTTTTAGTAAACAAGTTTTTTGAAACAAATTACATGCCATAAGCTCCCATTTTATGTGGAATGGATGGAATATTCAGTTGACAGTACATATGTAACTGGATTACTTAAATATAGAATCATCTGAATTAAACTCAATAAGATTATCTTTAACATCATGGTAGAAAGGAGCTCTTATTTGGAAATACTGAACTATGGGAATAGTCTGCAGTGATTTACAATCCATTTTCTGGATTTCAGAGAGGATTAAATTTAAATTATTTCAGAAGTTACTAACTAGTTTTTCTCTTTTTTTTTTTTTTTTTGGTACTGGAGATTGAACTCGGGGCCATTGAACCACTGAGCCACATCCCCAGCCCTATTTTGTGTTTTATGTAGAGAGGGTCTCACTGAGTTGCTTAGCACCTCGCCATTGCTGAGGTTGGCTTTGAACTCGCAATTCTCCTGTCTCAGCCTCCCAAAGTGCAGGGATTACAGGCGTGCACCACTGTGCCCGGCTCAGAAGTTACTAACTAGTTTTAAAGATTGTTTAGCTAATTAGTTCTGACTAATGTAGGTATCTCCATTTATGCTGGAATTTTATGGTTGTCATTTCTACACTAGATATTTTCATATACTTATAGTTTTTTTTAAGTTGGAATGAGCCTTGAAGATGGTGTTTTGTAATACCTCCATTGCATAGATTAGTACACTGAGATTTGGAGAGATGGTGATTTATAATAGGGGATAAAATTAGCAAGTAATAGAATCAAGATATATGATACAGTGTGCCTCCTCTTAGCTTAGGTATATGTTGTATAGACCCCCAAGAAATGAAAATAAGGGGAACATCATTGTTTTCTCATTTAGTTGTGGATAAAATTAACCTGTATTTCTCTTCCCCTTGTAAAATGTGTTTTTAAGTGAATTTATTTCACATAGAAACCAACAGTTGGGTTTGTCTAAGACTTTCCTTTGAAATATTGTTTGTAACTATCTTTGTGGACTATGAATCTGAAACACTTTCATTTGACAAGCAGTATAATGTTGTCATTTTAGCTTTTGCAGTTCACTTAATAACATTTTAATTTTGAGTATAATCAAATATAAACTCTTAGCAAAACCATCTAGAGATTTATCTACAGATTATATGGGCTAAGACGCATAGAAATATTTATGTTTCTACTTCATAAAAGATATAAAGAGTTTAAAGAGCTGCAAAAAAACAGTAGAAAAGGATGACAGGGGCTAGAGTTGTGGCTCAGTGGTGAAGTGTTTGCCTAGCACATGTGAGGCACTGGATTTGATCCCTGGCACCATATAAAAAATCTAAATAAACAAAATAAAGGTATTGTGTCCATCTACAACTAACAGTATTAAAAAAGGAAAAGAATGCCTTATTATATTTTAGCATTAATAAATTAATGAAAAACAAGCCCCACACCACAGGAGGAAAAAAATGTGTGTGTATGTGTGTGTACGTGTGTGTGCTTGTGTGCACATGCACTTTGTGCATATATACATGTATATATATTTATATGGAAAGCCAACATAAATTCATATTCATGAACATAAAGAGATTGTTATAGATTCACCTTTCTAATATTAGCTAAAAATTAAGAAGTACAGATTTTATTGAAGACTGTAAAAATATATTGTTAGATGCTAATATGATTTATTGCGTGCCATCAATTTAAATGGCTAGTTGGTAGATTATGAAGTTCAAGAGAATAATAGAACTAGAAACACTTTCAGGGATTTGATTAATTCATGACTGGACTTAAATACTTTTGGTGTGTGATGGTTTTATGATACATTTTTTACCAGTTAATTTATCCTTTCTTTTCTCTTTTTGTACCAGAAATAGAACCTAGAGACACTTAACCACTGAGCCACATTCCCAGCTCTTGTTTATTTTTATTTTTTGATACAGGATCTTGCTAAGTTGCTGAGGCTTGCATTGAACCTGGTGATTCTCCTACCTCAGCTTCCCAAGCCACTGGGATTATAGGTGTGCACCACCAGACTCAGAATATATTTTTTCATTTATAGGTTGGTTGTCAGGTTGTCATTGCCTATTCCAATGTGATATTAACAGCTGTGTGTTTTTGTTGGCTTTTTATTGTTGTTGTAAAATAATATAGGACTGTAAAAACTTCTCGATGATGTACATTATTTAAACAGTTATCTTTAAATTTGAACTTTAGGGACTGGTAATGTAGCTTGGTGGTAGAGAATGGCATTGCATGCTTGAGGCTGTGGATTCAATCCCCAGGATTGAAAAATAGTTAAGAGAATTGAACTTTAGGTGTTGCCTGTGTGGCTTGATGCCCTTTTGTGATTGACTGATATAGACAACTAATGTACTCCATCTCAACTAGTGTTACCATAGTCTTTCATAGTCATTCAGTCACTTGTCTTCAGTTAAAACTAGTAAAATTAAATGTTTTTCAGGCTCTCTATATATTTTGCATATGATCAGCAAAGCTGAAATATATCCTAATTATAATTTCAGTATATCTCTATCATAAGCCGTTTCCTATTTTTCAAAACAGCCTTCATACTGGGAAAGGATTAAGTAACAGGTCACTGATAAAAGATATCTGATATAAAATATTACCACCTAGTCTCCTAACATCATCAAGTTTAGAAAAAGTATGTTACCATTCATCTCTTTTAGTATAAGATGACGGATATGAGTTAATTTCTTATAGGTTTTCACAATAAGAATAACTATCTCTTATATTTGATAATTTATGATCCATTTATGTTAACATTTAAAGCTTAATGAACTGGGTACATGCCTGTAATCCCAGTGACTTGGAAGGCTGAGGCAAGAGGATCATGAGTTCAAAGCCAGCCTCAACATCTTAGCAAGGCCCTAAGTGAGTTAGCGAGACCTTGTCTCAAAATAACATGTACGAAGGGTCAAGAAAGTGGCTCAGTGGATAAGTGCAACTGGGTTCAATTCCTGGTACCCCCCCTCCAAAAAATAATAGACATATTTTTTGCTTTTATTAATATCTTAGGAATTTCAAGGAAGATTAAATTAATGGTTAGTTACTTTTTTATTCCATTAGTACAAGGTCAGCAAGATATTTAGTCTCTAAATTGATTTATAGTTTTACTACCCAGGAATGTAAATGTTACATTTAACTAAAAAGGTATAGTCGAAAAAACCAACTAATTTCCTACTATTTAAAGGTGTAAATTTAAAAACTATTATTTATTATCATTTATTATTATTTATTATTTGGCACTGGGATCACACTCAGGGGTTCTTTGCCACTGAACTAGGTCCCTAACCCTTTTTTATTTATTTTGAGACAGAGTTTTGGTATATTTTTAAGGCTGGCCTTGAATTTGGAATCCTCCTGAGTAGCTGGGATTGTAGGCATATGCCATTGCACCTGGGAAAGCTATTCTTGATATATGCGCCTTAAAAGAATTTAAAAAGAAATAAGGCAGTATGGAAATTTTTCAAAAAATTAGGAATTGAACCACCATTGGACCCAGTTATCCCACTCCTCGCTATATATTGAAAAGATTTAAAATGAGCATACTACAGTGATGTAGCCACATCAGTGTTTATAGTAGCACAATTCGCAATAGCCAAGTTATGAAATAAACCTAGATGCCCTTCAGCAGATGAATAGATAAATAAAATGTGGTATATATACACAATGGAGTATTTTCACTCATAAAGAAGAATGGCATTATAACATTTGCCAGTGAATGGATGAATCTAGAGACTATTATGTTAAGAGAAATAATCCATTCCCCCAAAGTCAAAGGTTGAATATGTCCTGTGATATGCAGAAGTTAATCCAAAATAAAGGAGGGGAATAAAAAAGAGATGGAGAAAAGGGAGAGAAATTTCATGAAAATAGAGGAATGATCAGTAGTGTAGATGAAAGGATTGAAGAGAAGGAAGAAACGATGGGAAAATGGAAGAACAGTGGAATGAATCTCATCAAACTTTTGTATGTATATGCACAGATGTGTCATGGTAGGTCCTGGCATTGGATATATCCACAAGACACTGATTAAATAAACAAAAAGTGTACTGTAAATCATTTGAAGAAGGATTGGTGCAATAGAGGGAGATGAGCTGGGAGTGAGAGTTGGGAGGAGTGCTGGGGAATTAAATGGAGCCAGTGGTGTTCCATGGTTTTGTGATTATGTAAGGGTGTATCCTGGCGTAATATATATCTAAAAGGAATATATTTTAAGAAATTAAAAAATATTCTTCTACAAGTTGGTTTTACTTGGTTAAACTCATGTAGGGTATTAAGCAGGTATTTCAAATATGGGGATGAGCTGTTTCCTATATTATGGATTTTTTTTCTTGTGTTTGCCTTTCCATTCTGATGGGCACTGTAGCCTTGCTGTTTTTCAATATTTTTTTTTTCTGTTGGAATGCTGGTATTTTCTATTCATTTCTCTTTAAAATTTAGAACCCTGTTCAATAAAATGTAAGATTCTTTAATGAATAATTATTGTTTAACTAAAAATGGTTGGGCAATGACTATAAGGTAGAGTTAATGCTACCCAGTGAAGTACTCAAAGATAAATATTATAAATAAGTTCAGTAGTTTTCAATTTTTAATTGCTGTTCAGTGTTCTCAGTTGATCCTCATATAACTGAGATTTGAAATGGATAGAGCATGTATTATTTGCATTTTATAGGTGAGGAAACTAAGGAACTTATAAGAACAGTAAACCTTCCCAAGTAGGAATTATTTTGCCACCCTTCTTTGATTTCCATTATTTAATATAAAATTTTGCAAAGCTAAATTTTATGCAATTCCTTTCTAATATGTACATTATTTTTATATGTTTACTTCAGCCTAGTGGCATTGGACATTGACATGATAATTACTGTAAGCCTTCTTTCAAAGTATGTTGTTATTTGGCTTGGTTTTCATTGGCCTTTAATTTTTCTTTGCATGAGAAGGGTACATCAAGCTCCTTTTCTGAGTCTCCACATATGCTTTAACAAGTCCATAGCTAAATGCTTCTTAGAATTTCATTGGGATCTTTTAAAAATTTTCTTAACCAAACTGGCCAGTCTACCCTGAAATAAAGCAAATATTTCAACAGATGAATATTTCATTATTTCATAGAACATAACATTTAAACTTTAAAAATCTCTCTCTCTTTTGACTTGTTTTCTGGAGGTTAATTCCATAGTCCTGTGAAACTGTTGTGATTGAAATAATAGTACATTATTAATAGGTTGTCATCAGCTTTTTATTTTTCTGTTTAACAAGTGATTTATTTTCCCTAAAGAAATCCGTTTTCAAGCTGGGCATGATGGTGCATGCCTGTAATTCCAGCACTTTGGGAGGCTGAGACAGGAGAACTGCGAGTTCAAAGCCAGCCTCAGTAACAGTGAGGTCCTAAGCAACTCAGTGAGACCCTGTCTACATAAAACACAAAATAGGGCTGGGAATGTGGCTCAGTGATCGAGAGCCCCTGAGTTCAATCCCCGGTACCAAAAAAAACCCCCAAAAAACGGAATCCATTTTTAAATGAACAGAGCAGTAGTGAGAGTAGTGTTTGGCAGTTAATTTTGTACTTTATCAATATGTTTTTTAGTGTTACACCATTCTTCACCTGAATTAAAAAAAAAAAGATCATAAATTACAGAGGTCAGATCATGGTATTTTTCTTGAGGTGGAAATTGCATAGTTTATTGCTAAACAATTATTTCAAGCTTGGAAATACTAACCTAACTTATAGCCATTCCTGCCATAGATTTATTGTTTAATGTGGATAGAATAGTAGTCTCTGTTTGGTAGTTTTTGAATCTTCATTTCCTAGTAGCAGATTTGTTTTCACAAATCCACTAAGATTAGATACATTTATGAATTTGCTAGGGCCACCCACACAAAGTACTATAGACTGAGTGGCCTAACCAACATAAATGTATTTTCTCACGATTCTGGAGTCTGTTATGTCTGAGATCTAGATGCTGGCAGGGTTGGATTTTCTGAGGCCTCTCTCTTTAGCTTGTATATAAGTCCCTTCGCTGTGTGCCTTCATATGGTCTTTCCTCTGTGTGTATGTGTCTTAATTTCCTCTTCTTATAAGGATACCAGTAATATTACTTTAGAAACCACCAATTAGGACATCATTTTACCTGACTTACCTCCTTAAAGGCCCTCAATACAATCATAGACTATGGTACTGGGTGTTAAAAATTTATCGTGTCAATTTTGATGTTACCTGCTTCATCCCGTAACATGCTTGATGAATGTTGTTAGTTATTTGAGTATATGCATGATTTACTTATTTATTCATTTATTTTTGGTACTGGGGATTGAACTCAGGGGCACTCAACCACTGAGCCATATCCTCAGATGTATTTTGTATTTTATGTAGAGACAAGGTCTCACCGAGGTGCTTAGCACCTCGCCATTGCTGAGGCTGGCTTTGAACTCGCAGTTCTCCTGTCTCAGCCTCCCTAAGTGCTGGGATTACAGGCTTGAGCTACCGTGCCCGGCTTGAGTATATGCATGATTTAAAAGAGTGCTTATGATAAGATGATATGCCACAAATTTACTATAAAAGGATAAAGAACTTTCTTGAGGATGGTTTACCCTTAGGGGAAAACAGAGGGCTCACTGAGAAATAAACTACTACTTTATTTAACGATAGATAGATTTTTGCTATGCTTAGGCTTTTGGAATAGTGTAGAACTTGAATAAAGTGAGGTAGAGAGCAGAGGGGGAGTTTCAGAGACAAGAAAACAACATTATAATAGTGGAACAATGAACATAGCCTTGGGAATGCTGCAGTATGTTCAGCAAAAGTTAGGAATGTGGTGGGAGAAAGAGGAAATTAAGAAAAAAAATATTGGAAATGGTGACACAGGAAGACATCAGTTATTTTGACATAAAAAATAAGAGTTACTGGGTTGAGATTATAGCTCAGTGGTAGAGCTCTTGCCTCACATGCGAGAGGCACCGGGTTCGATCCTCAGCACCACATAAAAATAAATAAAGATATCGTGTCCATCTACAACTAAAAAAAATTAAAAAAAAAGAGTTACTGGCATACAAATAATAAAATAGCTCTGTAATAAGTAGCTATAAACACTTACATATATGTATGTGAATGCATAAATATATCTGTATTTTGTGTGTAAATATCTATATTTTTGTTTATGTGTGTGTGTGTGTGTGTGTGTATATATATATAACTTTACCCATATTGGAAGCACCTAAATACTAGCCAAGTATCAAAATCATCTGGTGAGATTTAAAAGTACACATGCCTAAACCCCGCCCCCGTTCTCCTGAATCATAATCTCTGAAAATATTAATAAGTGTATTAAATGCATTTTTCTTCTGTAGGTGATTCTTATGTGTCCATAGGTCATAATATACTACTATCTACTTAAAAGACAAACCAACTATAATAAAAACTACTATCTACTTAAAGGCAAACTTGCCATAATTTAGTGATATTATATATAGTAATCAATTGCCTAGGAACAAATATATTTGTTAAAAAGGCAAATGGATAAGCATTAAATTAATATCAGCAATTAAAATACAGAATTTGAGTTATTATGTCCTTCATTTGTGTTGAATACAGCACAGTGTAATAAAAATACTAATTATGAATAATGGGAAAAAGTTTGTTAACATTCTCCACACTCTAAGGGAAAAATGCTTATTTTATTAAATTTAGAAATATTGCTATCACAAGATTAGTGATATTCCAAATTTGCACAGATCCATTACCCAGAATGAAATTCCTGTTTTCCTGTTTTCTTTATATATTAAAAATAATTTCTGGATATATATTTTTCTGCTTTTTAGAAAGTAATTTAGGCTAATGATCTCTGCTTCTATCCACTTAAGCCAGACTGGGAAAGATAGTGCCATATATTTTTTCTCATATGTGGAAGCTAGAGAGAAAAAAGGGGTAAAAAGAACTCATGAAAATAGGAGACCATTAGGATAGAGGAAGAGGTCATGGCTCTGGAGGAGGGAAGGACAAGGGGAGATACTAGGGTTTGAAATTAAACAAATTATGTTATATGCGTATGTGAATATACTACAATGAAACCCACTATTCTGTACAATATCTACCAATACTTTTTTTAACTATTTAAAATAATTTTGATTTTTTCTATTAATTAATTATATGTTTAAAAAACTTTTTTAAATTTACTTATTCTAATTAGGTATACATGACACAGAATGCATTTTGATTCATTGTACACAAATGGAGCACAAGTTTTCATTTCTCTGGTTGTACATGATGTGGAGTCGCACCATATGTGCAGTCACTCATGTACCTAGGGCAATGATGTCCATCTCATTCTACCATGTTTCCTGCTCCCATGTCCCTTCCCTTCCCATCTCTCACCTTTGACCAAAGTTCTTTCATTCTTCATTCTTCCCATGCCCCCTCCCCCATTATGGATCAGTATGCACTTATCAGAGAGAGTATTCCTCCTTTGTTACTTTTTTGAGATTGGCTTACTTCGCTTAGCATGATATTCTCCAGCTTTATCCATTTACCTGCAAATGCTATAATTTTATTCTCTTTTGATGCCTAGTAATATTCCATCGTGTATATGTACCACAGTTTCTTTATCCATTCAGCTATTGAAGGGCATCTAGGTTGCTTCCACAGTTTAGGTATTGTGAATTGTGCTGCTATAAAAATTGAAGTGGCTGTGTTACTGTAGTATGCTGTTTTTAAGTCTTTAGGGTATAGACCGAGGAGTGAGATAGCTGGGTCAAATGGTGGTTCCATTCCAAGTTTTCTAAGGAATCTCCATACTGCTTTCCAGATTGGTTGCACCAATTTGCAGTCCCACTAGCAATGTATGAGTGTGCCTTTTCCCTGCAACCTTGCCAACACTATTCTGACTGGCGTGAGATGAAACCTCAGAGTAGTTTTGATTTGCATTTCACTAATTGCTGGAGATGATGAACATTTTTTTCATATATTTGTTGACCAATTATATCTCTTCTGTGAAGTGTCTGTTCAGCTCCTTAGCCCACTTATTGATTGGGTTATTTGTTATTTGGTGTTAAGTTTTTTGGATCCAGCAACTATAGTTTCATGTTGTCAGCAAATAATGATAGTTTGAGTTATTTTCCTATTCATATCCCTTTAGTTTCTTTCATCTGTCTAGTTGCTCTGGCTAGAGAGTATCAACGATTATGTTGAATAGAAGTGGTGAAAGATGTCCTTCCTGTATTCTCGTTTATAGAGGGAATGCTTCCAATTTTTCTCCATTTTATTGCATGTATTTTATGTATTTAAGATATACAAAATATTTCAATATACATAGTGGAATACTTAATATAGTGAAACAAATTAATATATCTATTATCTATTTTCATATGTTTGGTAAGAACTTTTAACAGTATGTTTTTATTCCCTCTATTTTTATAA
This sequence comes from Xerus rutilus, assembly GCA_028644305.1. NCBI lineage: Eukaryota > Metazoa > Chordata > Mammalia > Rodentia > Sciuridae > Xerus > Xerus rutilus. Next base: position 61,217,795 of record CM053417.1, read on the forward strand.
AACTCTTTATCTTTCTGCCCCCATAAGATCAAACAAGTATTGTCCCAAGTATTTGGAGTACAGAGATGAATGTGGTAATAGCTACATTGAAGAAACTAACAGTCTGGTGGGAAAAAAAGACAACATATAAGAACACATTATAACATTATTATATGGTGGCTGCCTGCTAGGAAGGGTGTTATTTTATCTATTAGAATTTTCCTGTTAGGAGCTTTTAGGGCACTTCTGTTGAAAATTGAAAGACATATTACAGTTTTAAAGGATGGGCATGTGTGGATTTTAATAAAGTGAGGAAGGGATATTGAACAAATATTTTCATTTGATAGACTTGTTTACGTTTGGCGAACCTAATTAGTGTACAGTTGTTTTCCAACCTAGAGCACTTCTTAAAAAACCTGATGTTATCATGATTCATGTTTATAATGATCTTAAACATGCCAAGTACCTGAAGTGCCTTTTTAACCATGAAAATAGTGTATTGTGTTCAATATGGAAGCCAAGCCTAAACACTCATCTAACAAGACCCCTTTGGTATATGAAAATACTGAAGTAGAGTACATTTTGTGATTTGATCAAGGGTGCTTAGTTTGTGCATGGCAGAGCTAGGAGCAAAAGAAAGTCTGTTGTCTCTTCTAATGTTCTTTCCATAGGAGAAAACTTCCAGAAAATTTTATACTTTGAAGACCAGTAATATATGCATAATATGTAGTGAAAACATACATGATATTAATAAAATATATAATCTATTATTGTTTTTGGTGTGCATGTATTGTAAAGATATATACAAATACACCATAATTTAATAGATTCCCAAAATTTCAGCTACAGAGTATGTACTTTTACATTTAAAATAAATCCTTGTTTATGAAAAGAAAGGACCCTTTCAAACAGTAAAGCTGACTCAGATTTATTTATTTTTTGGGTGGGCACTAGAGATTGAACCCATGGCCTCACACTTAGGCAAGTGCTCTACCATTGAGCCACATCATCAGTCCTTATTTTTATTAAAAAATATAAATCACTAAATACTTAAATGTTATTTTGATATATATAAGAAACATCTATTGACATACTTTGAGTTAATTAGTATTTTTTTCTGGTTGATTTAATAATGGTTCCTAATACCTAAAACTAAAATGTATCTGCCTGTGCACCTCTCTTGATAGAGTGAATGCTTGATTACCTATTTAACATGAACATTATTTGAGCTGCCATTAAAACTATCTAATTTGGACTGTACTCTTGTTCTCTTTGGCCACAGCCATCATTGATTCATCAATTAATTTAAGGGTAAATTGATCAATAACATTCTTACTATCCAAATGAGAATTAACATGGTATAATGGAAAACTTTCAAGACTTCTAGACATTGTGATTAATTAATTACTCATGTGAAAAACTCTTTGCAAGAGGGTTAGATAAGATATACCTTCCAGACCCTTCCAGATGTGTTGTTTTGTGATAAGTAATGTAGCTGAGTGTTTTTTCCTTAGAAACCATGCCTTCTTTAGGGATTAGAATTAAAACTCACTCGAGTGTAGTCATTACAGCTATAATGGAGCCCTGTATCAAAGGGCTCAAATATCCCCTGAGTGGCTTCCTTTCTGCCTGGCCCAAATAGAAAATCTGGCATGTAATTTATATTCAAATATTCAATAAAAGATGGTGGAATATGATAGATATCATAACCCTAGCTTTATGTATGACTGCATGCATGTTGTGATTCTACATCACATACATACAGAGAAATGAAAAGTTGTGCTCCATCTGTGTACAATGAATCAAAATGCACTTTGCTATCATGTAAATCTAAGTAGAATAAACAAATTTAAAAAATAAATAAAATACAAAAAAGTAGGGCCATGGCCTGGAAACATTTGTTTGGGATCTCAAAATTTTCTTTTGTCTATGCCAGTTTCTTTTGCATTGATGTGTCTAATTAGACACTTAATATTCAAAAGGGTATAATAAAACAGTATTGAAAGTAACTCTTGAAGTTTACATTTTTTGCCACACTTCATAATTTACAAGATTTTATCTTGACTTCCTCTGCCTCATATGTCACAGTACAGTGAGGGTGTTAAGAATTTTATTTGTTAACACTTTCATTTATTGCCTCCTATTTGGAAAACTCAAGCACAGATTTTATTTTTCTTCCATTTACAGGAAAATATGTTGTAGGGAAGATGTTGGTGGTGTATCTGCATGTTAAGTTAGAAAACAGAGGAATGAGGATATCAATAGCCTATAAAACTATGTGATAGATTGAGAGAGGTGGATATTATAAGATTGTTGTTCTAAATAGAGATAATCACAAGATGTTAGAACTATATTTTAGTATTGTGTGGATTTCTTTTTTACAGGATGAAGGTGTTGTTAAAGAAATCCCTATCACTCATCATGTTAAGGAAGGTTATGAGAAAGCAGATCCTGCACAGTTTGAGTTGCTCAAGGTTCTTGGTCAGGGATCATTTGGAAAGGTAATGAATATTTTTTCTATATTTTTTAATGTTTCGGTAGTTGTGTACAGATAGATGCCTTTATTTTATTTGTTTTTATGCAGTTGTAAGGATCATAGGCACATACTCTGCCACTGAGCTACATCCTCAACCTTCTACATTTGTTTTTCTTGTAAACATTGAGCAAAAAAATGTATACATGAATATAAATTTGATAAATGTTTCTAAACTTCTCAAAAGATGTACACCTGATTTTATAAGCATGTCAAAATTAATCCTGATGTTACATATAAATAAAAAGAACCAATAAAAAGGAAAAAATGCACACATAGGTAACTCTAATTTTACTAATTTTGTTTTTCTTTTATGTCTGTTTCCTTATACTTCTCTGTAATAGTCAAGGTTTTCCAATCCCCTGGGATTACTGATTTCTCTATGAAAAAATATAGCACGCTCATTTTTTGGTGCCAAAATCAAAGTAGTTTGATTTGTATAAAGAATAGTATTCATTGTCTCCCCGTTTATGATGTTACAAACACAACATGGTCATTTCATGTACATTTATTAGCTCTATCCTTGAAGTTAGAATTTATGTTTTAATTAATGTATGAATTTGTATGTTCATCTATCATCTGTTAAAGTGAAGTAGAACATGGATGTATAAAGTAACAAGGGTAAGTACTGGATGATATGTATTATGTGAACCTCCTGTCTTTAAGGAATTGAAAATTTATGAAAGCAAAATTGAGAAAAAATTACTCATATACTCATGATTAGGATTGTTTATTAAGTGTTTGATACCATGATTCTTGGGAAAAAAGTATGTGGGTCTTGTTTCTGACCTTTGTATATATAACATCTGAGATGTAAGTATTATTGTGTACACACAATAAGTAACAGCCTTTAGTAAAACTGCAACAACCACAGTTTAAGGTTGTTTTATTTAACAACCACAAGTTAAGTAGAAACTACTAATTTCTTAGTAGTTGAAGTAGTTTCAAAGGGAAAAATTAAGGCAGTGATTAGTTATAGTGCTCTGGAACATTTTCAAAGACATTTATAGAGTATTCAGTACGTGCTCAACAATTTCATGAACAGTATTGGTGAACATAATGTGGATATTAATTGCCTTAAAGTATCTTGATATCTCTGTGGTGTAGAATATAATATGTGAAATAGATAGAAACATTTTCAGGCCATACAAAGGACAAAATGAGATGAATTATGGCTTTCCAGTAAATTGGTACAGGGAGATATCTAAAGACAGTAGATAGTATTAACTAAAAAGGCTGTTAATAGATTGGTTGATAGTGGTGGTAGAGAGGTGGTTTTCAAATTGACCTGTAGAGAAGACATGTGTATTCTAAACACCTTTATTTGAACTATTTTTTAAATTTTTAGTTATTTTATGATCTTAATTTTAGAAGAACAGAGATGCATTTTTTATATACAAAATGTATAAGTATTTGGCTTAAAATTTCACCAGACAAACATTTCAAACCATTAAAATTAATTCTTTTGTTATTTGATGTATTTATTCATATATGCATTTATTTAGTCTCAGCCTTATTGAAAGTATTTAAGGCTTTAGAAGGTGAATATTAAATAAACTAGAATTAAATATAAATGGAAAAGTAGATAGAAGGAGAAATATCAGAGTAGGAAAAATTAGATGAAGCCAGAAATTCATGTTGTTTTTCACAAATGGTATGACATAAAGGACTATAAGTCCTCTAATGGGCCAAAAATGAAGACTTTGATTTTCTGGCAGCCAGTATAAGAAGCTGATATATTCTAATGTGTGATTATTGATAATATATTTAAAGTAGAAACAGATTAAAAAAACTAAAGAAATTTCTCTCATGGATCTTCATGAAAAGGAGAGTATAACTTATTGAACTTTTCTCAATCGTATCTTCACATTCAATATAACAACTTGATGATAAGTTGTCAATGTAGTCCATAAATTCATAGAACACTCAGCTTTGTGTAGAACCTTGGTTCAATAAGGACATTGCTAATTATTTTTTAAAAAATTCCTAATACTAAAATGTAGAATAGTGATGCTTATACAGTTCATCAATCAAACCAAAGAAATATTATTGAGGTTTTTTTTTTCTTCTTATGGTGTGAATATATTTTCTTGTGTCAGTATTACATCATTTGTGTAGGCATTGTGTGGGTATGACTTGTTATATGCTGAACCTATTCAGGAATATGGACAAGGCTGTGAATCATATAAGTATAGGAGCAATTCCAAGAAACTTATGAACTACAGAGTTTTATTTTTTTCTGTAAAGTTTATATTCTTAAAAGGTAATAAACGGGATTCTTAGTTCATGTAAATTCTTATGATATTAAATGTCTTCGTATTCTTTTCAATGGGGGGAAATCCTAATAAATTCAATTAAATTATACTTTAAAAAATAAGCTTTATCATTATGAAAGGTAAATATAAAATTTCTTACTAAGCATGTATAGTATTATGCTATTAATGATCAATAACATATGGTTTAAAATGTACTATACCTAGCAACTTAAATTATCATAAAACAAATTCAAACATAAAACATGTTTGAAATCATAAGATTGGACTTATTTATATATAATATACCAAACCATATTTGTATAAATTGTACATTCATGAATAATTAAAAAGAATGTTTTTACTTTTATGATAGTAAAACCTTTAGCTGTAGGACTTAAAATTAATTTTTTAAAAATATTGAACTCATGCTATTAAAACTTGATTAACTGTCAAGTATTAGTTTTAAAAATATATTATTGTATTTTAAAATATCCTGCAGTTGGTCTTTTCTCTGTAATCAGCATTTAAAGATATGTGATCTTCCAGTTCACCTGAACAAGTTGTAATTGAGTGCTTCTTAATGGAAAATAAAAAACTTCATGTGATTGAAAGGAAAATATATTGGAGTTACTCATTTCCCTTCTGAGCAATTTCCTATAATTATATTAGTGTAACTGAAAAAGATTCTCTCTTGTTAAGATAGATTTGGTTTTAGATATAGTAGTTGGAAGCCACGCAACTATCTTTATAGTTGTTTGTGGGAAGAGGACCGAGATATGATGTCTTATGCTAAAAAAAAGCAGATCAGGTAATGAACAAATAAATGGTTACTTCTCTAGATTGTGAATGATGACTTCTATTAGATGGCATTGGAATTTTAAGGAATGTTAGAGGAGCTAGGAAAAAAATGGCTCCTTTGTATGACAGCATATTTGTGAAAACCTAAACTATTTCTTTCTTCTGTATTTCCTCTTCTCACCCTGTATACTCTGTTCTTTGCAATTCCACTAAAGACTGTGTTCTGGAATATTATTTTCATGTGTGGTTTACATATACCTGGACATCCACAAGACTCTTTCAGGGAATCTACAGGTCAAAGTAATTTTATAGTAATCCTAATATACTGATTGTACAATTGCTGGCACATTGGCACAATAAAGGTAGGGAGTCCAAATAGTACCAGTAATCATTGTATTCTTCACTGGCCCACTCTTAAGGATGTCCTTGATGAGGGATTAACAATTTATTAAAACAGTATTCAAATTGTATTAAATATCAACCATCAAATGCCCTTATTTTTAATAACCTATGATGAAAGGAAGTACACATAAAGCAATTTAACTGCATTCCGAAATAAAATAGATGTCTTAAAGCAGAACACTTGTGCAATTTTTTGAGTAGTAAGATGAAGTAACCAATTTTTAATATATTACCTTTTATACTTGAAACAATGACAAACTGATTACTGTTAAATGGTGCAAATACCATGTCATAGATTTTGTATTAAGATTCTTCTTTATTTAGCTGAAATATAATTATCACATAGATGATGTGGAATTAAAAGTATTGAGTTATTCCATGGGAAAGAGGAAACAAAAATTGATTAATTAACAGCTCTCCCATCTGCAATTTTGTGTGAATAAGTTTGTGTTACTTAGTTGCATTTTAAATTTAAGCAACAACACTTTATTACATCTTAGGGTTTGTGATAGCAGGTTGAGATGGAGAACAACAGTTACTTATTAATTAAAAAAGGATAGAACTTTTTTCAAAAGAATAATTCTCATAAAATTATAATTTCTTTGTATTTGTCTTCATAACAAGCCTTATAAAAACCTAGCTTTTAATGAATCATACTCTTAATTTGAAAAGATAGTATAACAGTTAAGTTTGCTGAGTAATATTAAAGAGTTAACATTCACTTGTGTATTGAAATAATGTGCCACCTTGATTCTTTTACATGGCAGACAGAAGATAAGTATTGCCTCTGATTTTTTACTAGAAAATAGAATACCTATTAACTTCTAACATAGACCAAAATGGGAATAGAAATGGAGGTATCAAATTAATGGTAATAAGATTTGTTTGTTTTTTATTAAGGATATAGGAATGGGAATGGGTCTTAGAAAGTCTCCTCCACCTCAAAGACATTTATTGTTTTTTTTTTAATTTCTTACATCACAAACTGCTCAAAATATAGGATTATGCCATCTCCCTTTAAAATTTTTGTTCCTAAAGTGTTATGTATGCAGAGTGTGATTTACTCAATGAAGGAGAATCTGAGAATATATTAACTAAAAATATAAATTACAGTATAACTTATGGGAAAAGTCTATCTTTATATCATTAGATAAAATTCAGGAATAAAGATGTATGCTATTGAGTTTATGGATAGCCAAGAATGTCTTATTTTTCTAGCTTTTTTAAATGTATAGCCTATTATTTTTATTTATAGTTACTTAACTGCAATAGCATACCAGAATGTCTTGCTCTTGTCTAAGTTACTTAGTACCTGTTGATCAACCTTAAAAAAATGACACACACACAAAACAAACAAAAAACAAACAATGACTTGAATTTCACTTTTTAAAAAATTCTCCCATTAGGTGTTTCTGGTTAGAAAGAAGACTGGTCCTGATGCTGGGCAGCTCTATGCAATGAAGGTGTTAAAAAAAGCTTCTTTAAAAGGTAGAAAATTAGAAAGTTTATTAAAATAGAGATTGGCAGATTTTGTTTTAAAAAATATGCTATACATTGCATGTATAATGTGAGTAAATATCGTTTCTTCTTAATATTAGTAATTTTAGTAATTGTTTTTTTTTTAAAGATTTTTTTTTTATTTGTAGATGGACACAGTGTCTTTATTTTATTGCTTTGTATGTGGTGCTGAGGATCGAACCCAGGGCCTCACGCATGCGAGGCAAGCGCTCTACCGCTGAGCTACAATCCCAGCCCCAAATTTAGTAATTGTTAAGTTTTCTAACCACCAAGTAAATGATTAAAGAGAGTGTTGGTAAAAATTTCATGCTTAGAAATGTGAGATATTTAATATAATTTTATCAAAATATACTTTTCTTTAATTGATTTTTTTCCAGTTATATCTGTGTTAGTGTTACGTATTAAGAAAGCACAATCACCCACATACACTTTATACTATCTTTTAGACTGTGATAGAAACAACAGTAAGCTCAGTTTCAAGTGATAAATTAATTTGCACAATTGAAGGCTAATACATAATTAATGCATAGTAGCCAAATACTGATTTATGTCACTGTAACCCATCCCTAGATATATACTGAATTTTTTGATGTTCTGAGAATATGGTCATTATTATCTAGAAACACATACACTGAAAATTTAGGTGCCTTTGAAGTTATATTTTATTTTTTTTATATTCTTGGTGGGTAAATCATTGATTATATCCTTACTGAAATTATAAACAAGTTTAATATATTTTACCCTCTTGTAATTTTTAGTTCGAGATCGAGTTCGGACAAAGATGGAGAGGGATATACTGGTGGAAGTAAATCATCCATTTATTGTCAAATTGCACTATGGTATGTAGTCCTTATCTTATTTAGAGAATTAGAAAATGAAGATTCCCTATTATACAATAAAATAACAAGAAATAAATACTTCAAATGTATTAATGTATTCAACTATGTAAAATATATTTATCTGAAATAAGTATAAACATCTAACTTTTAGTTTTGTTTTATTGTCTGTTTTTTAACTTGTCCAAGGTAACAGGGTAGTGTCTTCTACTTACTTGTCTAGTAGTATTCCTGTACTAGGATCTTAGGCAATAAACCTTGGCACCTCCAAGGATCTTAGGCAATAAACTACTGTGATAATTTATGTAAAATATTTGTGTGTTTGTTCATAATAACAATATTAATCTTATTTCCTGATTCTGTTCAAGAGGACCATGTAGTTACACTAGTGTATTTGAACTATTTTTTATACATAGAAGTAACAAAATATCATTTGAAAACACTGAGTACCATGGAAAAACAGGAGCTTTCGTGTCAAGTATTTCAGAATTTGAATCATGGCTCCAGTGTTAATGTATGGATGAGATTGTGGAATATGGCTTCCCTGGGGAACTAAAAGATAAAATTAAACTACTGATACAGTCTACTGTGTCACTTTCATTTTTTCTACATTTAAAAAAATTAGTAACACAAGCCTGTAATCCCAGCACTTAGGGAGTCTGAGACAGGAGAATCGCGAGTTCAAAGCCAGCGTCAGCAACGGCGAGGCGCTAAGCAACTCAGTGAGACCCTGTCTCTGCATAAAACACAAAATAGGGCTGGGGATGTGGCTCAGTGGTCGGGTACCCCTGAGTTCAATCCCCAGTACCAAAAAAAAAATTAGTAGCAGGTATTTATTTTACTTAGAGTAATTTTGACAAACATTACATTAAAATATTTACTCAGTTGTATTTTAAGAAACCTACAAAAATTTTGCGTCCATTATTTCTTCCCTCTTTGTTACCCTAATAGAATATAAATAGCATATTCTGAGGACTTTTAATCACCAGTATGTCATTAATCATTAAGCACCTATTTGTGCCAAACACTATATTAAATGCAGTGGTTATGGAATTAAAGTCTCTGACCTCAAGGAATTTATAATCTATAAAGAGCAGTGACATGTAAATAATTTTTTAAATCAAAATGGAATAATTATAAAAGAGGCTTATGTAAAGTATGATGAAATATCAAGAGTAAGAGTAATAGCAAATAATTTTCATGTGGATAGGGTTAAAGATGTTATAGGAAAGTGTGAAAATGGAGAAATCCTGGAAGGATTAATGAAGGAGGTGTCATTTTTGTTGAGCTTTATGGAATTAATAGATTTTCAATAGATGGTTGGGGGGATGAAGTTCAGACTGTGGTAGAACATACAATAAAAAATCAGGAAAACATTGTTGATAGAAGTTTCTGTGTAAAGCCACAGGCAAAGTTGATTATGTTCTAAAAAGGAATTTAGCTATATTAACACTGGATTAAGCAATGCATTTAATTTTGAGATGTTATCCAACAGAGGACCATGTGAGTAAATATTTAATTGCTTTATAGTATGTAGGGATAAGATTCTAAACAGACAAATATAACTTGAAAGTATATTAAGCTTTTTAAGCCTTTTAGATTATTCTGTTACTACATTATGATTTATAATTAGCTTTTCAGACTGAAGGGAAGCTGTATTTAATATTGGATTTTCTCAGGGGAGGAGATGTCTTCACAAGATTATCCAAAGAGGTGAGTGTCTGTAATTTTTTACTGTATTGAATAGAAATAAAAACTAAGAAAACTCATATTTTCCTATATTTATTGAATTGGTAATTATTCTTACTGTTTCATTGTATAACATTTAGTGATGTCTGCATGTCATTTAAATCATCTTGGTGTACTACTCATTATACTCTTAGACGACAAAAAAACAAACAAACATATGAATAACTGATTGAAGTAGATAGGGTCAAGCCTAGAACATTGGCTTCTCAAGATACCTAAATGCCTTTCAGGGTAATATTTAATCTATTAATTAAAGTAGCTTTATTGATGTATAATTGACATACAATTAACTGTATGTTTTAAATATACAATTTGATAAATTTTGACATGTATGTATCCTCGTGAAACCATAAGTAAAGTCAAAGTAAGTAGCATATCCATCATCTCCAAACGTTTTCTTATGTGCCTTTGTAATGCCTGATCCCTACCCTTACTCCACTGAATCTGCTTTTTGTCATTGTGTGGTTTGCATCTTCTAGGAGGTTATGTAAATTGAATTACAAATATATATTACTTTTAGTCTGGCTTAAATGAGCAAAATTATTTTGATTCATTCCACAATGTTGTATGTATCGATAGTTCATTTTTATTACTGAGTAGTATTACCCATTTTATGGATACACCATGGTTTGTTTATCTATTCACCTGTTGATGGATGTTTGAGTTGTTGCAGTTTTGGGATATTACCAATAAAGCTGCTGTAAACATTCATGCACAAGTGATTGTATGGACATACATTTTCATTTCTCATGGGTAAATGCCTAGCAATATAATGACTGTGTCATATGGGAGATGGATATTACGGCTTAAAATGTTTCCCAAAGTGGTTATATACTTACGTTCCCACCAGCAGCATATAATAGTTTCAGTTGCTTCACATCATTGCTAACAGTTTATATGGTCAGTCTTCTATACGTTTGACATCTGATAAGTGTGGGGTTGTAGTATCTCATTGTAGTTCTAAATTTCATCATACTTAATGACAAATGATGTGAGCATCTTTTCCTGTACTTATTTGCTGTTGATCTTCTTTGATAAAATGTATTTAACTCTTTTTCCCATTTTAATTGATTTCTTTTCTTACTGTATTTTGAGAATTCCTTATATATTCAGATGTCATTCCTTGATCATATATGTTGGTTGCAGATATTTTCTTCTAGTTTACGGTTTGTCTTTTCAATCTCTTAATGGTACCTCTTGACAAACAGAAGTTCCTAGCAATTCTTATGAAGTCCTTTGTAGTTTTTTCCATTAATAAATTGTGTTCATAATATCCTATTTAAGGAATGTTTGCCTCAGCCCAGGTAAAGATTTTCTCCTATATATTCTAGAGATTTTATAGTTTTGAATTTACATTTAGATTTCTGATCTATTTGAATCTCATTTTAATATATGGTTTTAGGTATGTGCTGAAGTCTTTTCATGTGGATATCCCATTGTTCTAGCTTCATCATTGGAAAATACTGTCTTTTTTCACTGAATTACCTTTCATTTTATTTGAAAAACAAATGATCACATATATGAAATACTATTGCTGGATACTCTATTCTGTTCATTTGTCTATCTTTATGACAATCCTACACTCTTTTGATTACTGTACCTTTATAATATGTCTTGAAGTAAGATATTATAATCCTTAAACCTTGCTTTTGTTTTTAGAAGTTGTTTCGGCTCTTCTAGTTCATTTGAATTTTCATATTAATTTTGAGATAAACTTCTCATTTTCTTAAAAAGGCCTGGTAGGATTTTATTGGTATTATATTGAATCTATAGGTCGTTTTGTCGTTTATTGACATATTAATGATATTGAGTCTTCTAATCTCATAAACATGACTTCTCTCTCCATTTATTTATCAGTTATTCATTTTCTTTCAGTTACATCTTGTTTTCAGTATATAGGTCTTACACATCTTTAGTCAAATTTATCTGTAAGTGGTTCCTATTTTAATGCTAAGAAATCAATAAATTTTATCAGTAAGAAATCAATAAAATAAATTTCCTAATTTCAGTTTTAAATTGGATGGAAATACTTATTCTTCTTATTTTGAGTTTGTATACCATAATGAAGCTCAACTTAATTACTTCTATAAACATTGTTTATTTCTTTTGTCTTTATTACATTGCCTTCAACCTCCACTCTAATAGGACTGGTGGGAGAAGACATTCTTGCCTTGTTTCAGATATTAGTGGAAAGCAGAATTTCACCGTAAACCATTAAGTTAAACATTGGAATTTTTATATGTTTTTCCTTCTTGTACCACTTTGTAGAGTTTTTTTTTTTAATGGATGTTGTTTTGTCAAATATTTTTCTACATTTATTGAGATGATTGTTTTGTTTTTTCTTCTTTAGTCTCTTGATATGGTGAATTATAGTAATTGATTTTCAGATTGTGAACCAACCTTTCATTTGTATATGAGCCCCACTTAGTCATGATGCATTATACTTTTTGAATATTGTTGGATAATTTTTGCTAAAAGTTTAAGAACTTTTGCCTATATTTTCATGATGGATATTTGACTAATATTCTTGTATTGTTTTCTATTTTTGGTAACACAGTAATTCTTCCCTCATAGGATAAGTTGGGTAGGATTTTTTTCCTCTTCTATTTTTTTGAAGTTTATGTAGACTTAGTGATAACTGTTCTTAAATAATACAATTCACCAGTGAAGCATACAGACCTGGAGGTTTTGTTTACAGTGAAGTTTTTACATGAAAATTCAATTTATATGACAGACTTAAGGTATTCTTTATTTTTGAGTGAGCTTTGCTAGCCTGTGTCTTTTAGGAATTAATCCATCAGTTGTACTAAAATTTATAGGCATAAATTTGTTCATAATATCACCTTATTATCATTTTTACAACTATACAATTGCTAATGGTGTCACTGCTCTATTCTTAATGTTGATAATTTATGTGTTCTCTTTTTTTGTCCAGCTTTAGCCTTGTTAGATTATCAATTTTATTTTTCTCCTAAAAGAACCAACTTTTGGTTTCATTGCTTTTTTTCCCTCTATTATATTGCCATTCTCTATTTCATTGTTTTCTGCTTTAGTCTTTATTACTGCTTACTTTGTGTTTCATTAGCTTTTCTATTTATAGTCTTTAAGATGGAATGTTAAGTTATTCATTCATAGACTTTCACCTTTTCTAATGTAGGTATTCATTGTTACAAATTTTCTTCTAATTACTGCTTTAATGTCATTCTCACAGATTTTTATGTGGCATTCCCCCCATCTTTCAACATACTTTTTATTTTCCTTTATTTCCTTGACTTATTGGGTATTTAGAAATGTTATGTATTTTATAAATATTTGGTCCTTTTCTAGATATCTTTCTAATACTGATTTCTAATTTTATGTCACAATAATCATAAATCAGTTTTTACAACTTGAATTCTCTTAAATGTATTTAGATTTGCTTTATGCTTCAGAATATGGCATCTTGTTAAATATTCTATGTGCATTTGAGAAGAATATTCTGCTATTGTTGGGTGGTGGAAAGTTCTATAAATGTCAACTAGGTTGAATTTGTTAATAGTAGTATTTGGTCTAATATTTTATTACTGATTTTCTACCTGCTTGTTTTATAAATTAAAAAATTTGGTTGATACACAATAAGTGTAGAAATTTCTAAATTTTTGAGACAAATCTGTGAGTGTAATTATTGATTTTGATATTATTAAAATTTCTATCAGTTTTTTCATTTATTTTTGAAGTTCTGTTACTAGGTTCATAAATATTTTTTTCTTTTTTCTTTTTTCAAAATATTTTTTACTTGTACATGGACACAGAGTCTTTATTTTGTTTACTTATTTTTATATGGTGCTGAGGATTGAACTGAATGCCTCACATGTGCAAGGCAAGCGCTCTGCCACTGAGCCACAACCTCAGCCCCTATTTTTTTTCTTTTTTTGGTACTAGGGATTGAACTCAGGGGCACTCAACCACTGAGCCACATCCCCAGCCCTATTTTGCATTTTATTTAAAGGCAAGGTCTCACTGAGTTGCTCAGCACCTCGTTATTGCTGAGGCTGGCTTTGAACTCAGTCCTGCCTCAGCCTCTTGAGTCACTGGGATTACAGACGTGCACCACCATGCCCAGCAGTTTCATAAATCTTTGTGAACATTATTCCTTCTTGATAAATTGACCCTTCTATCATTATGTTAACTTAATTTTTCACTTTTTTACTTTGAAATCCACTTTAATGTTAATATCAAAATATTCCAGGTCCTTTAAGAACTATTACTATTAGCTTAGTATATCATTTTCCATTTTTTAATTTAACCTTTGTGTCTTCATATTTTAATGTGTGGTCCTTAAAGAAGCATAAAGTTTCCTTGCTTTTTATCCAATCTGAAATATCTTTAATTGGGATTTTAAATATGTTACATTTCATATGATGGTTGAAATGTTTGGGGTTAAATCTACCATTTGCTACATATACTCTTTTAAGTCTCATTTATTCTTTTTTTTTCCTTTTAAATAAGTTTACTATTTTATTTTTGTTACTGCTGTTTTCTTGTCAATATTAACCATAGCATTTTGGTTTTTTGTTATTTAAGTAATTTCTTTAGTGTTTATAATATGAATCTTTAACTTACGGTAGGTCAAATATGGACAGATATATTTTTTTCCTTATGAGTAAAGTTTAATTGGAAGACAGCCATACCCATTTGTTTAAGTATTGTCTATGACTTCTGTCATGTTTTAATGGCAGCATACTTGCAAGATTATTTTTATTGGTTGGTACGCATTGTGAACCATACATTTTTACATGCTAGATATATTTGTTTTCCTAAAAATGATAGGATATATAGTTTTGTTCTGAGCTGAAGTTGTGTTCTTGAAAACACTTTGTCTGTTTTTGGACATACTTTTATCATCTTTTTTTTTTGGTTGTTATTGTTTTTAATGTTGTTTTGTTTGTTTGTATTTTCAGTACTAGGGATTGAATCCAGGGTTTCACACTTGCTAGACAAGCTCTCTACCACTGGGTTACACCCATAGCTCTGGATCTTGATTTTAAGCTTTGTTATATGGAACTAGGCTACCATTTTGTGTAGGGTTATTTTTCCCCACTATTGAAGTAGGACTCTTCTTAATGCTTTAACTAACATCATTCAAATTGTGAGATATTTTATTCTGACTGTTTAGAACTGGAGTTATACTGGTTCTTTGTGAGCTTAGTAGATTCTCTGAATTCTTTAAAGTTGTTCTTTTCCTGGGCTCAGGTATTTTCCTCTGATCTATGATTGGCAATTTCTTACTAGATGGCAGATGCTGTAAAATGTACCTTGTTAGGTGATGGATATCTGTGGATATTAATTTTTCTCTAAGATGTCAAAGTAGTGCTATATCTTACCTTTAGGTCTTTAAAGGTTGTTAAACTGGAGCAGAATGGAATTTGGCCGAGAGTTAACTTTACTACTGAAGTAAAACCCTTCTGATTACTCTATCTGATACTTTATGCATGAAGATTTTCTTCTCTGGTTGGAGGTAACAGAAGCTATTACTGGCCCAGTGTGAGTTCCATGCTGATCCTGTAATCCTTGTTTCTTTTGCTGGTTCAGAGTAGTATCCTCACTTCTGTATGCTATGCATTTCTCTGCTGTATGCTTGAGGAGACTGTACATCTCTCCAGATTTCTTTCTGCAATTTTCTTTGTTCTATTTCTTTATTCTGTGAATTCTGTCCTCCTCCTCTCAGACTGATAGCTCCAACCCATTAAATCAAGTAGTCTTCTGGGATCCACTTAATTTAGCCTTCCTTGCACTACTACTTGGAAATTTTTTCAGGTGGTAAGCTGGGGAAGTTTTAGGACATGCCTTGTTTGTTACTCATCTTTGTGTATTCACTGTCTTTCGTTTGCCAGTTGTCCAGTGTCTTGCAAAATACCATTTCATATATTTTGTCCTATGTTTTAGATGTTTCAGGCAGGAGAACAACTCCTGTGCTTGTCTACTCCATTTTGTCTCGAAATGGTAGACTGAGAGAACTGTTTTAATTGGATGATAACGCTTCAAAATCTCACTTCCAGAATTCCCATTGTTAGATGTGGGAGAGCTACTGTGGTCTCCCAGAACTATGGAACTTGCTGTGAAAAAAGGAGCAATGTGTTTCTGGGATACTAACCAGTGATTAAGTGGCTGAGGTCACTGGCTTATATCTCTGTACTTCTAGTGCAGAACATGCTGCATGAATGTAGAGTGTGTTCTTGGTATACTTATCATTATAGAACAGAATTCAGTTTATGATAGGGTCTGTGTAGGAATCCTCTTCCAAGATGGTTCTTTAAAGAAACTTTAAAATCTGATCCCAAGGTTTATAGGGACAACAATATCACAAGGCTCCATAATTCATTATTTCTTGTGTTAGATTGTAGAAGTGTCACAAATGTTTTTTTTTGAAAAATTCTTACTTGTAGTCATTTCTAATTTTCTTTTAAACTCTTCAGACCTCCATTCTCGATGTGGGACTATCTAAACCCATACTAGCACAGAGATGCAGTCAGTAAGTTTTGATTCCTAAGTCTGGAATATTAGGTAAGAGCAAGCATTTTAAATGCATTTCCCAAAAGAAAATAAATTAGTTTATTCATTGAACAGGCTTTAAAAAATTGATTCAATGTTTACTTCTATAGGCAGAATATTATAATTAGTTGTTTGTTGGTTATACTTCACTTGTATATATAAAAACATTGTTAAATAATCCAATATAAGACTTACTCTTTATTCCTTAGAAATAGACTTTTGAAAGTACATTTTTGGCATGTTTTAAGGAATTTTATAGTGTATGTTACTTATATTTTAAAGGAAAGTACATTTCAAAATATCTCTCTCCCACAATGCACACACACATACATGTACCAATACACATATAAACACACAAAATGCATGCCCTACTTTGCTGACATCAAGAAAATACAGTTTACTTTGGGAAGCTGAGACAGGAGAATCACGAGTTCAAAGCCAGCCTCAGCAACAACGAGGCTCTAAGCAACTCAGTGAGACCCTGTCTCTACATAAAAACACACACAAAAAAATAGGGCTGGGGATGTGGCTCAGTGGTCGAGTACCCCTGAGTTCAATCCTTGGTACCCTCCAAAAAAAAGAAGAAAGAAAATATGATTTAATGAATGCTTGGTTATTTTTAAGCTATTGGTTCTTCCAAAATTAATTTATTGTTTTAACAAATTTTTGAACAAAGCTGCAATAGGAATTTTTGTTTGAAATTGGCATAATAATTTTATACTATATGCAGAAAGGTAAACAAATGAAAAAATTTAAGAAATTTTAAAAGTCTACTGGACACCCTTCCTTTTCTCTATTTCTTTGTTAAAACTCTAAGGCTTTGAACTTAGCACAGTGGTGTGCAGCTGTAGTCCCAGCTTACTTGGGTTGCTGAGGCAGAAGGATCTTTTAAGCCCAGGAGTTTGAGACTGGCCTGGGAAATATAGTGAGAATTATATCAAAAACAAAAACAGCCGAGCCTGGTGGTGCACGCCTGTAATCCTAGCACTTTGGGAGGCTGAGACAGGAGAATCACAAGTTCAAAGCCAGCCTCAGCAACGGCGAGGCGCTAAGCAACTCAGTGAGACCCTGTCTCTACATAAAACACAAAATAGGGCTGGAGATGTGGTTCAGTGGTCGAATACCCCAGAGTTCAGTCCCTGGTACAAAAAAATACCCAACAGACTTTATGAATTTTCTATAAACAAAACATCACAGTTTCAACGTAAGATTAGAGACATACTATGTGGCCTAACAATATCCTGTTACATATGCCGTATTATTATTTTTATATAAAGGAAGAATCATAGATTTGTGGCAAACGAATTGTTCACTAAATAGTATTTGAGAATTGGTTAGAGTTTTTAAAGATTGAAAATACCATTTCTACCATATAAAATGTAAATTTTAATTATATTAAAGAGCTAAGTGTGGAAGCTAATTATTGTATCCTAAAAGAAAATTCAGTTGAATATTAAGTTGACGATTGAACAGAGAAGGTTTTATTAAACATTATTGCAAGTAAAGAAAAGCATACAGAAATGATGAATAAATTGAACTACATAAAAGTAAGAACTATTTAACATACAAAAGAGCACAAAGTTGGAAAATATTTGCAACTGATATGATGGAGAAATGACTTTTTGAACATTTAAAAGGCTTGTACCAATTGACCAAATAGTAAGTTAATAGTGGAAAACAGGCAAAAACATTATTGACTTTTCATTTAAAAAATAGACCTCTAAATACAACAAATGTTCACCATAAGAATAAAAATTTAAGCCAGGCGCAGTGGCTCAAGCCTGTAATCCCAGCACTTAGGGAGGCTGAGACAGGAGAATCACGAGTTCAAAGCCAGCCTCAGCAACGGCGAGGCGCTAAGCAACTCAGTGAGACCCTGTCTCTACATAAAACACAAAATAGGGCTGGGGATGTGGCTCAGTGGTCGAGTGCCCCTGAGTTCAATCTCTAGTACCAAAAAAATTTTTTTTTTAACTAAATGAACATTGATCCCATTTTTATATATCAAATGTAGAAAAATTTGAATGGTTTATTTGATGGTGTCATAGAAAGATAAGTGCCATCATAAACTGCTGATGGGAGTGGAAAATATTGTAACTTTTTTGGAAACTAATTTTATTGTGTATATCAGGAATCTTTGACTATTTATACCTCTTTATACCTTTTTATTTCTTAGGAATTCATTTTGGGAAAATAAATATTATACCAATAATGATGTATGCTTGCTTTATAGTTATTTTAAACAGTGAAAAACTAGAAATAACCTAATTATCCAGAAGGGGAACAGATAGGTAAATCATGGCAAATGGATACAGTTGATATTGTGCAGTTGTTGAAACTGTTTAAGTGGGGATAAATAATATAATATTATAAGATAATACATTAAGTGGGGATAAAGGGGAACACTAAATAATATATACAGTATGATTTCAGGTGTATTAATATAATTCACATATTCATACACATATATACACAGATAATTTCAAGTGTAATCAAAGCTTGAGAAAGTTTTTCTTCATACAGAAATTTTGATGATTTTCATTTGGAGAAGGATTTATGAGTAGGATAATTTGAAAATACGAAAGCATTATTTGAAGTGAACTTAAAATTTAGAGCAAAATTATAGTATGGCATGTGGTAGAAGTGGCTTCTGTGGAAAAGGTCATTCTTAGGGTCACATGTCCTATCCCCGTGTTCACATCTTGAACCTTTGTACTTGTTATGTAATTTTGGGAAAATTAGTTGCTCACCAAATCTAATATGTAAGATGTGGATAATATCTACTTCATAGAGTTAGTTGTTTGGGAAATTGTCATAAAATAATGAAGGTACAATGTTTAACATAATTAATTGCATTGGTGCATAATTGCTACTTAGTAAATATTTTACTTCTATCAATCATGAGGCTTTCTACCCAGACAGCTTCATTGTGTGATGTTAGATTTGACATAAACTGTAACCTAGACAATGTTTTTTTTCCTTTTGAGTTTTTTTTTTCCTAATGATGGCCTCATGCATGCTAGGCAAGTGCTCCATCCCTGAGCCGCATCCCTAGCCCTCTCTTCCTTTATACTTGTAAACGACTTTTATTTAGATTTTACTCTTATGTTAGGTTTCAATGAATATTTTGATTATTCTTGCCCATAAATTTAAAGAAGTAACAAGTATTTTTTCCTTTAATAGAAGTAGTCAAGTGAGAATGATGTTTTTATACATTTGCTATTATAACATCCAAATTAATGCTCCTAAAACTCAGATAATGAACTTTTTTTCTGTTGATCATTTTAAAACATACTTGGACTATCAAAAAATATCTTTAATTGCTTACTCTCTGGAGTTTTATTAGTAGTTTGAATATGTATTGTGAAGTGATGTGGCCATAATACTAAATGGCCAAACTGGTTATTAGATTTTATGATACTTTATTCAAATTTTGAGCCTTATTAATAACCTAGTGTTTTCTTTAATGAAAATAACCAAGGGCTAGAAAACACATTTTTCCAATTGGAAGCCCTTAAAATTACATTGAGTAGTTCCTAATTCTGCATATAAATTAACATTTACTTATGAATGAATATAGGTATAAACCTATTTAACATTAGCTTCTGGTTGTACATAGAACATTTTGCAGTCCAAAAATATTTTTCACCCACATAAACTAATTTAATTCTCACAAGAACCTACTTAGGGAGATAATGTAGATATTTTCCTTATTTTACAGATTTACAAACTGAGGCTCAGAAGGCTAAGTGATGTCTGATTTAAAACTGTGTATTTTGGTTTCAAGTTTAGTACTTTTTTCATATTATTATGACAGCCCTACTTCCAGGCACAGAAAGATTAAGGAATACAGTATTATTAAACTCATAAACTTTGCTAACAGAAGGGGCTGATAGGTACCTCTTAGATCAGAGATGAGTTTAGAATTCTGTGTGATATAACAGCTACTAGTTTAATAACTTGTAGTGGGGTATTAGAGACTATGAGTTAGTATAGCTGAGTAAAGTGAAATATCAAAGAAGTGAGAGTAGATGGTGAAAGAAGGAGTAACTGAAATAATGGAATAACCAGTATTAAAACAAAATATCCTACATACTTCAAATACCTAAAGAAAGGCACAACAAGATCTTCAAAAAAGGGTGAATAGCATGTGGTATAATTAGTATAAGAAGATATAAAAATGTCATGTTTTATAAAGATTAATATTAAAATGGGTAATATTTAAGAAAAAGATTCTTAAAGAAATTAGTTTCATCTATCTAGAAATCTTACTTCTTTGGTATACCTAATCATTATTCTAATCAAATAAGAATTGACTATGCTCATTTTCTTATTATTTTCCCAAATGTGTCTGCTGGTTTTTAAAGAAGTACATTTTTAAAAATATTCAATATTAGAAGAAAGAGCAAATGGTAAATTATTATTTTATTTCAGGTTCTGTTTACAGAGGAAGATGTGAAATTTTACCTCGCAGAACTGGCCCTTGCTTTGGATCATCTGCATCAATTAGGAATTGTATATAGAGACCTGAAGCCAGAAAAGTAAACCTATATTCTCCTTATATATCACTGTTGTCTATATTTCCACAATTAGAAGTACATTTTGACATAATTCATTGTTTTTTAAAAAATCATAAGGAATTCTGCATAAATTTCATAGTTAAATTAAACCAAATTGTAAAAAGTAATCTTCAAATGAACAAACCTTAGTTTTAGATTAATTACTTAAAATTTTTCTAATATGCCAAATAATGACCTATTGTAAGTTTATGATGGCTTTTATATAAGTGTGTTATATAAAATATTTTATCCCATCTTACTTAATATGAATTTTGATTTACAGCATTTTGCTTGATGAAATAGGACATATCAAGTTAACAGGTATGCAAATTTTCTTATGTACTAAACCTGTTTTTTTCCATTTTTCATTATTTTAGTGTTTGTCTCACCCTATTTTTTTATTCATTTGATTTCATATTGTTTGTTTAGTGAAATAAGTTTAATTAAAGACTAGGTAGCTTTTATTACATTTTAATTTTATTTTTAAAATATAAAATTCAGGCCTTGTGCAAATTAAAAATATTTGATTTCCTGGGTAAAAATACATAATCTTATTTTCAGTGTAGACTGAAAGATTTTACAATACTCATTACATTTGAAATATAGTGACAACCTCTCTCCCCATTTCCTTACTCTGCAAATACTTTTCTGTTATATATCTATAATTTTGTTTTTTGAAAGCATTATATAAACTAGTTTTGTAGAACCACACAGCAATCACACTCCTATTTATCTGGAGAAGGAAAAACTTACGTTCACACAAAACTATCCATGAATGCTCAAAGCTTCTCTGTTTGTAAAAACCCAAGACAGGAAATGACCCAGGTGTTCTTCAAAGGGCGAATGGATAAACAGTGGTGCATCCATATAATGGAATCCTGCTCAGCAACAAAAAGGAAACAACTGTTGATTCTTGATTCTTGGATGGGCATTATGCTGAGTAGAGCAATCTCAAGTTTACATATGCTTTGAGTAAATGGTAAATTCTACATTTAATTATCAGAATGCAAGAACAAAGATAAAATGAAGATGTGATCTTAACAGAGAATTTTAAACTGATAGCGTTTACAGGGTTAGTTGCTCTAAATTCCTTAGTGCACTGCATCAATGTAAAATTAAAGTATAAAGGTGTTACCTTGAAAACAAAAGTAAATGTGTCAAAGTTAAAATACAATTCAGTGAATCTTAGTTTCATAGCCTGATTCTCTTTTTCATGTATATAAGAAACAGTGTAGGTTTGCAAGGAAACGAAAGCAGAAAAAATGAAGAAAGAGAACAAGAGTTTTGAAATTTTATGGAACATATATTTTTTTATTTTAAAACAATTGAACTTTAATCAAAAAGCGAATTGGAATTTAATTGCTCCTTTCGTTTTTTCTTAATCATTTATACCTGTTTTGTCAGAGATGAAAAAATGAGATGGAAGAAAGAGTAGAATAAATCTTACCTTTATCTCTCCACTACAGTAAGTTTAGTCAGGTGAATAATTATGCTAAATTGTATTATATTTAGTCTTCTAATTGGAATTCTGCTTTTTATAGCTTTTAGAGACAAACTGGCTGAGGAGGAAAGAGTAGTTAGGATCAATGTTAATTTATAAGCACTGGACACAAGGTATATAATAGGAGGAAAATGATTTATAATTTCTTTTTACAATATAGACTGTTTTTCTTACAATTACACCAATGTTTATTTTAAAGAAGATATACAGTAATAAATATTAGATAATTTACAGTTTTACGATTATAACCTAATTCAGAGTTTTGTGATAAAAAGTACATTTGTGGATTGAACCTCACAAGTATTCCAGTGAGGTTTGTTAAATTGAGACCCTTAACAGCAATTATTTTAAAACTTTCTTCTTTTACATTTTCCCTTTCTTTATTCTTTCTTCCTTCCTTTTTATTTTTCCTCTTTTCTGACTTTCTTCCCTTTTTTGTCTTTCCTTCTGTATGTCCTACCCCCTTCGGTCTTTCTTTTCCTATTTCCTACTTGACATTTTAAACACTATAATCAAAATATAGCAGGATTTTGCTGTTTGCTTTGATACAAATGGGCTCTGTGTGAGCTGCAGTGAGTTAGGAATGTCTCATCTAGGCAAACTCATCTCCAACATTGTAATCTTTCCCAAAGTAATCTTAGAGGAAATCAGTGGTCTTTTTCCCCCTACCTGTTCATATTAAAGCTCCTCAGGATAGCTGGATGCTAATGGCATAGACCTGTAGTCCCATTTATTCTGGAGGCTGAAGCAGGAGGATCACAATTTCAAGGCCAGTCTGGGCAATTTAATAAGACTCTGTCTCAAAATAAAATTAAGATGATTGGGGTTGTAGTATAAGGTAAGAGCACACCTGGGTTCAATCCCTGGTACTGCAAAACAAACATTGGGAATGGACCTACAAGCTACTGTGGAAATACAATGGACTGTAGAAAAGTTGCTGTTTTAACTGTGCTTTCAGTATTATTTGCCTCATACTGAGATTACATTTTATAGCAAAATGTTAATAAAAGGAGAGTAGATATCCACAGATACCTGCATACTTGCTTATGAATTATTCATATTGTGTATATGACTTAATTTTTCTGAAAACTTACCCTCCATTGTATATAAAATATTAATTATATAATACGACTTGCCAGTTGTTAGAAAAAATCTTGAAAAATAATAATTCATTAAAAATTATAACTTGAACTCATAATTAAATTCTGTGGTTGCTATAATGTACTTTTGAGGGCCATAAATTAGAGCTAACTAATAAAGATATGAATGAGAAATGTATAGAATCAGAAATTTAAATCACACAGTATTTGAGTATTTAAGAGAAAATGTGTACATAAGAAAATAATTTTAGTGCTTTTTAAGATTACTTGCAAATTCATCATTGGAATTACTTTAGCTTAATTATAAATACTTATCAAATTGATTGTGTTCTGGGTATGCTTTTTAAAATATAGAATCATTAAAGCTTACAACAATGTGAAATACACTCTCGATCCCTTTCCTTCCAAAACCCTTCCTCTGTGTAACTGATTTTGTATTTTTTTTTAAATTTAGTGGCTTTGAAAAAAAGTTTTTAATATCTGTCTCATTTAATCTTGTGACTGGTTTTATATTGGTCAGATTTTTGTCATTTGATTGCTGAGCAGACTCTAGTGTTAATATCAGTTTTATCAGAAATGGTATGACAAAGGAATTTTTATCTATTGGCATAAATCTCTGGAAAGTAACAGAAAGACAAAAAATTATCTTCCTTTTCCACTTCTCCCTGACGTGAACAAAGAAGGCAGTGTTTTTCTGTACAAGAGATACAGTTCAACTGACCTCAAAGACTATCTGTTATTATATTTAATTTTCTGAAAGGGATGTGCAGAATTTAAAAGTCTCAAAATATAGCCACTGAGTATAAGATATTAAAAAGATTTTTAAATTAAAATATAGCATATAATGTTATTATATAAAGATAAGAGCTATTTTAAATAAAAATATTGAGCATGATCAGAAAATCAGCCTTGAGGGGTCCTCAAATTATTGGTCTTCTATTATAAAAAGTAATGTTGGTCTTGTAGCTTTTTATTTTTAAAATTGGGTATAATTCATATACAGTTAAACTCATGTTTCTTATGTGATGGGAATCTGTATCTTGATTGCACCAGTGTCAATATGTTGGCTATTTTATTGTACTGTGGTTTTGCAAGATGTTATGGGGGAAATTGGGTAAAGGAAAAACAAAATTTCTGTAATATTTCATGTAACTGCATGTAACTCAGCAATTATTTCAAAATACAAAGTTTATTTTTAAACACTCACTTTTGGTTTTGATTCTGCAAGTTTTTTTTTTTTTTTTGAGGAGGGGGTTGAACTTAGGGGTACTCAATAACTAAGCCACATGCCCAACCTTATTTTGTGTTTTTTTAAATATTTTTTAAACCTTTATTTTATTTATTTATGTATTTTGTATGTGATGCTGAGGATCGAACCTGGTGACTCACGTGTGTGAGGCAAGTGCTCTACCACTGAGCCACAACCCCAGCCCCCCTTATTTTGTGTTTTATTTAAAGACAAGTTCTCACTGAGTTGCTTAGCGCCTCACTGTTGCTGAGGCTGGCTTTGAACTCGCGATTCTCCTGTCTCAGCCTCCCAAAGTGCTGGGATTACAGGCGTGTGCCACTGTGCCCAGCTGATTCTGCAAGTTTCAACAAATACCACACTTTTATAACTACCAATAAGATGATAATATAAAATAGTTCTAAAGCTCCTGAAATTAGACCATTAAAAGTCAGTCCATCCTTCAGTCTAACTACCAACCAACTTTCTGTCCCTATAGTTTTGCCTTTTCCACAAAATGATATAAATGTAGACATACAGTATATAGCCTTTTAAGCCCAGCTTTATTTGCATAGGGTACTTCATTTAAAATTCTTCCATATTGTTCAATGTATCACTAGTTTTTTTGATTGCTAAGTAATATCTCTATTTTATGGTTGCACCTTGGTTTGTTTATCCATCTGGCAATTAAAGGGTGCTTGGATTATTTCCTGTTTTTAGCAGTAATGGATAAAACTACAATAAACATTTGAGTGCAGGTTTTTTCATTGTACATATATTTTATTTCACTTGAGTAATTACCTAAGGATGACATATTTGATCATATGGTAAGTGTATAATTTAAACTTAATGAGAAACCTCCATACTGTTTCCCAGCATGGTTGTACCATCTTGCCTGTCCACTAGCAGTATATGAAAGCCACAGTTGTTCTTTATCCTCACCAGTTCCTGATATTAGTATGTTTTATTTTAGCTACTGTAATAGACATGTAGTGATATCTAATTATGGTTTTAATTTGTATTTCTCTAATAACTAATGAAACTGGACATCTTGTCATGTATGTGTTTCTTTGGAGGAGTGTCTGTATAGATCTTTTGCCCATTTGGAAAGATCAGATTATTTTCATATTGAATTTTGTGGTTTTTATATACTAAAAATACAAGTCACTTATCAAATATGTGATTTGCAAATATTTTCTCCCATCTAGCTTCTTTTTCATTTTCTTAAAATATCTCTTAAAGACCAGTTTTTACTGTGATGATGTCCAGTGCATCAGCTTTTTTTCCTTCATGTATTATGCTTTTGTATCTAAGAAATTCTTGCCTAACCCAGGTTAACAAAGATTATTTCCTGTATTTTCTTTTGGAAATTTATAGTTTGAAATTTTACAAGAATATAGTTCTATGATTCATTTTGAGTTAATCTTTGCTTTTGATATGAGGATGGATTTTTTATGAATGCCCTTTTTATTCTGGCATGATTTGTTTAAAAATCTGACCTTTGGTGGGTTTGCTTTTGCACTTTTCAAACAAATCATTTGGCAATATACAGCCAGTTCTGTTACAATGTGGCTTAATGTGACCTTAATCTCTGCAGTATGTAAGATCACATAGTAAAAGCTGTAGGACTTATGAGGGAGATGGAGATAGAGGTGTAACAATAAAATCTTTAAACAGTGACATACTCAACAAGTTATGGTATCATCTTTGGTGTCATCAAATGACACATGGATAAAGAAAATGTGTATTTGTTCAGTAGAGTTTTACTCAGACATAAAGAAGAATACAATTGTTATTTGCTGGTAAATGGGTGGAACAGAACATCATGTTTAGTGAGATAAAAAAGACACAGAAAGTCAAGGAACAAATGTTTTCTCTCATATGTGGATTTTCTAGATTAAAAAGTAGAAAAAAAATGAATCTCATGAAAACAGAAGACTAGTAGAGTAATGGAAGGGATTTGAGAAGGAGGGAACAGGGGAGAGCATGGGAAATTTGTGGAGAATGAAATCTGCCAGATTATGACATATCCATGTACAAATATACCACAATGAATACAGATTTCAAATATAATTTTAATGCAATAATGAAAATAGTAATAAAAATAGAAGGGAGTTTCATAGAAAAGGGCGTGCAGATCATGAGGAGGAGGGAGGGAACAATGAAAAGAAAGAGAAGGTACAGGTTTGCTAGTTTTCCCTTGCTGTGATGAAAATACCTGACAAGAACAACTTAGAGAGGGGCTTGGATTGTACCTCAGTGGTAGAGCACTTGCCTCACATGCGTGAGACACTGGGTTCAATCCTCAGCACCACATAAGTAAATAAAATAAAGATATTTGTGTCCATCTACAACTAAAAAAATTTTAAAAAAGGAACAACTAGAGAAGAAAAAGTTTATTTGGGCTCATGGTTGCAAAGGTTCAGTCCATAGTTGGCTGACTCAATTGCTTTGGGCCCAAGATAAGGCAGAACACCATGGAAGAATGGTGGAAGAAAGTTGCTCAGCTCATGGTGGATGGATTTATCCATGGATGAATCCAAACTTTTCACCTCTAATCCAACCTTGTCACCTCTGAACATTGTTACATTGCCTAACACATGAGCTTTTCAGGGAACATCTCACTGCCAAACCATAGCATTTCATCCGTGGTCCCCAAACAGTTATACCCATCTCACAGTGCAAAATGCATTCATTCCAATAGTGCCCATGATCACAACAGTTCAAGCATTTCTCAAAAGTCTTTGTCTATGGTCCTCTCAGACTCAAGGCAAAGTGTTGTTTGTGGGCCACTGTACAAATCAAAACAAGTTATATACATTCAATATACAAGAGCACACAGAAAACATTTCCATTTCAATGTGGGATAATAGGAGGGTAGAAAAAAGGGATTTTTGGTTCCCATCTCTTTTTTCTATCGCCCAGAATTAAGAGCTGCCAGTATCTTGAAATGTTTGTCCAGGAAACCTATAAGAACCAACAGGAAGCTGGGAATGGTGGCACACACCTGTAATCCCAGTGACTTGGGAAGCTCTATCAGGAGGATTGAGAGTTCAAAGCCAGCCTCAGCAATGGCAAGGTGCTTAGCAGCTCAAAGAGATCCTGTCTCTACATAAAATAGGGCAAGGGATGTGGTTTAGTTATTGAGTGCCCCTGAGTTCAATCTCTAGTACCAAAAAAAAAAGAGGTAACAGGACAACTTTGATTTAATCATTATTCCTTCAAAACTGTTGCACGATATTGCAGTACAGACCTGAAGGCAGGTATTTAGATCATGGAATTTAACCCTACCATATTTATGTATCTTCAAGTGTGTCATTATGAAATATAAGTTGTTTTCTATTGTTGGTCTCACTGTAGTTTTCTTAAGAGTAATTGTAGACCGTCTGTTAATTGTTTTAATGTTTAACCCTTTATTTTGTTTCTTTTGTTGTTTTCTATTTTCTAAAGTTTTTCAATGTTTTTGTCTTGTCACAGACTTTGGACTCAGCAAGGAGTCAGTAGATCAGGAAAAGAAGGCCTACTCATTTTGTGGTACAGTAGAGTATATGGCTCCTGAAGTAGTAAATAGAAGAGGTCATTCACAGAGTGCTGATTGGTGGTCATATGGTGTACTTATGGTAAGTAGTAGTATTTTTATTAGCCATGTCAGCATATGATTTGTATCATATAGAATTTTATTTTAGTTTAAATTTTGGAATGTGTCAATACAAATGGCTTTCTGTTAAATCATGATTAATGCTTAAAAGTTGTGGTTGGCTAGCTATTTTAAAATAATAATTAAGATTTTAGTCTTTTAAAGTTGCTACTACAAAGGTAAATGGAATCATTGTTATATAAACTTCATAAATTTGAAATTTAGAAAATGTTTTTCAGATTCTAGATTTCAGAATGCTGAGTTTAGCAGTTATATGATATTTTAATATGGTATCTCAGAATTTATCACCCTACCATATACTGTCTTATTGTCCATTTGTTTCAGGTGTGACCTAGAATATAAACCTTTTGTAGGGAAGAATTGTGTTTTGTATTACTTTTCATCACTCACAGTAACTAGCCTAGGAACATTTATTAGATGCTTATTAAATGCAAACTGGCTAATTTGATATGAGAGTACAAATAGAATATATAGTAGTAAGTAGGATGATAGGTGAATAGCTGTTCAATCAGATATACTTTGCTTCTAAAATCTGATAATCCACTTTACTTATTTATCAGTGAATGACACAGTGTATGACACATTCAGTGGGGTAGAAACTGATTCAAAATATATCTCAAATTTTATCTGGCCTAACAACACATACAATCTTGTTGGGGGAACAATTATAATAACTAAATAAACTATGCAGAAGTACTTTAGGAATTCAGAGAAACTTCATAAAAGTTGATCTAGAAAAATAGAGAAGATAGAACTCAGGTTATGCCTTGAATGATAGGTAAAATTTAAATTGTTGCATGTCAAGAAGGAGGGTATTATGATGGTATTACCAAAGGCTTGGAGAACTAGTTTGACTAGAGTAGTGAAGAAAGAGGACAAAGTTGGAGGAAGTGAAGCTGCAAACCTGTAAGTGTTTGTGTTGATTTTCTATTGCAGATTCTTAAAACAGGATGCAAGTTAGAGAAAATATTTACTGTAGGACTATTAGCCTTGGTAGCAATATATAAATAGATTGGAAGTGTAAGAACTCCTTACAAGACAGTTTTAAGATTATAGGATTTAAAAAGAGGAAATATTAAAGTATTTAAAATGAAGTCATGACTAACTTTAATAGTAGGTTCAATGATACAGATGAAACCAAGGGTTCAGAAAAAGGTACTTCTAAAATTTATGAAATTCAGGGATTAAAAGAATGGTACATTAATAGAAAATAGGTAATGACAACTGGCAGAGAATTTATTTATTTATTTATTTGTTTGTTTGTTTATTTATTTATTTATTTATTTTGGGTAGTAGAGATTGAACTCAGGGGCACTTGACCACTGAGCCATATCCTCAGCCGTATTTTGTGTTTTATGTAGAGACAGGGTCTCAGTGAGTTGCTTAGCGCCTCGCCATTGCTGAGGCTGGCTTTGAACTTGCGATTCTCCTGTCTCAGCCTCCCTAAGTGCTGGGATTACGGGCTTGCGCCACCACACCCGACTGAGAAATAATTTATTTTTAATATGTAGCATAAGTTACTGTAGATTAGTGGCTAACCCTTTGGTGGTGATAAATTAAGAGGGGCAGTGGAAAGAATACCAATCATTTGAAGTGTGTGTGTGTGTGTGTGTGTTCATATATATTTATTTTCCTTGAGGGGTGGTTAAGATTCCTATATCAAGAATGTTATTTCCTTAATGACCAAGTTTTCTTGCTCTATTTTGCCTCACTGTCATATAAATCTTTCATAATTCGATGATCATGTAGTATAAGTTTCAATTTTTTCTAAGAAATTTTATTATATATTCTAACTTGTGCTAAATTGACTCTGTGGTTATTTTATTCTTTTAGTTTGAAATGCTTACTGGTACTCTGCCATTTCAAGGTAAAGACAGAAATGAAACCATGAATATGATATTAAAGTAAGTATGGACACTCATTTTATTTTGGAAAAAAAATTGCTTGCTTTTGGTTTTGAGAAATTTAATGTGGTTTTACATTGAGGCAAAAGAACTTTCTTTTTCTGTTTTGTTCTATTTCCCTACAATATAGGGGACACTGTTTGCCATTTGTAAAATCAAATTTTAAAATTTTTTTTAGATTTGACCATTTACAAGTGTGATCATTTTAAGTGAAATTTTCTAAAATCCTCTTTTTCAGAGCAAAACTTGGAATGCCTCAGTTTCTTAGTGCTGAAGCGCAGAGTCTTCTAAGGATGTTATTCAAAAGAAATCCATCAAATAGATTGGGTACTGCTTATTTTCTTATCTTTAAAAATTATACACTGCAGATTTGGGGAGGATAACTGTATCTTTATTCTTTCTTTTTTTTGTTTTGCTTGTAGATGGACACAGATATCTTTATTTTATTTATTTATTTTTATGTGGTGCTGAGGATTGATCCCAGTGCCTCCGGTATACAAGGCAAGCACTCTACCACTGAGCTACAATCCCAGCCTATGTATCTTTATTCTTTCTTAAGTTCATTTGCCTTTGCTATATATTTATACCTGGAATTGTACATTTTGTTCCAGAAACAATAAACTTTATTGAATGCAAGTTTAAAGGGTTAAAAAAATGGAGTAATCTTAGTTCATAAAATCTTTTATGTATATCAGTATGTATATGGTATAGATTACCTCTTTTGACATAATTCACAGAATCTTACCTTGTATATGTAATCCTTTTAGATATTTAAATGAATTATTTTTCTTCTAATATTTTTCAAAGTAAATAGGATTTTGCCATTAATACTTATTATATGACTACTTTCTGGTAGCCTTGCTCTGGATCTAAATATGATCATATTATTCTATTTGCATTGTTTTGTTAAAAGAGTAGTATGACTTTATTCATTGTAGTTTTTAGTTTGTCATAAAAATCTGAAGTATTGAGTTGAATTATGAAGAAAAGAAAATATAATTTAATGTTATGTTGATCATGAATTCACTACCCTGTGCAGTTCATTATGAACATGTTTTTTTATTACAGTGCAGTAAAGTACAAATGAATAAATGCGAGATAAGAAATCATAGGCGTTTTCATTTCAAGAAATCTATGAAATGTCCTATTTATAGATAATAGGTGATTAAATCAGGTAGTAAGGTTTAAAAACATGCCAGTAAAGTATTCTTTCCATTTTTATAGGTTCAGAAGGAGTTGAGGAAATCAAAAGACATCTTTTTTTTGCAAATATTGACTGGAATGTAAGTTGAGTAGAAAGTTTTTTATTAAATAACTTTATATTACAATGAGCATAAAATTATGTGTAAAAATTTATGGACTTTGCTAATAAGTCATGTGTGTTATATTTAGAGATTCTTATTTATAGATGTTGTAAATCATGGAATTTACCTTGAAGCAGTAGATGTGTGGTAAGAGTATATTTTTGTTTATCAGTTGTTGTATCTGTTAAATGTGCTTAGTCTTACTTATTCTCACTGAGTCACTTAGGGCCTCGCTAATTAGCTGAGGCTGGCTTTGTACTTGTGATCCTCCTGCTTCAGCCTCCCAAGTCACTAGGATTACAGGTGTGTGCCACCATGCAGGACTTCAGTAGACAACATTTTATTATTGCAAACCTGTAACATGTTGTAATCCATTAGTTGTAATATCCCAAAACACCATTGAATGGGCATGCTCTATGGAAGCTGGCTCTTTTCCATATCTGTATAAATCTTTCCTCAGATATCTTTGTATTCCGTTTTCATTTTCTCCCAGTGCTTCTCTATTCTTCCTTTCCATTTACCTAGAAAAAAGGAGAGTACATTTTCTTCCATATTGTTATACCTAAATAATGTGTTTATTTTTTCCTTTTAGTATGTAGATTTTTAACTAATATATTAAAACATAAATCTATACTTATGTATGGGGTACCATGCAATGTTTAGATGCATGTGTATGTTGTGTAATGTTTAAATCAGAGTAAACGTGTCTGTCCCCTGCAACATTGATCATTTCTTTATAGTTAAAATGTTCAAAATACTTTGTTAAAACTCTGAAATGTACAGTACATTATTGTTATTATAGTAAACCTACTATGCAATATTTCACCAGAACTTTTGATTTCTACCCAAGACTACTTTTTCACAGCTCACAGTAGAAAACGTAGTTGGCATACATATATTTTCTGTCTTTTAAAATTAAATTTACTTTGAACTGACATATAGATTCAAAAATATACATATTATTTGAGTAACAATGCTTTGATACATGTATAGTATTTTAATTAAGTTAATGAATCTCCTCAAACATCTGTCATTTCTTAGTGGTGAAAACTGAAAATCCTTCCTTTTAGCTTTTGAAATATACAGTATGTTATTGTTATCTGTGTCACTCTACCATGCAGTAGCACACTAGAGTGTCTTGCTCCTATCTAAGTGTTACCTTTCTTTATTCTTTCTTCCCCGTTCTATCCCAGAATCTGATAGCCAGCATTCTATTCTTACCTTCTATGAGATCAGCCTTTTAAAATTATACATATAAGTGAAATTATGTGGTACTTATTTTTCTGTGCATGGCTTATTTCACTAAACCTAGTGATCTCCACTTCCATCTATGTCAATGCAAACAAACAGGATTTCATTCTTTTTAATGGCTGAACAGTATTCCATAATGTATGTATACCACATTTTTTAACCCATTGATCAGGTGATAGGTACTCTTGACTCTTGTGGCTATGCTTCAATGAACATGTAGGTATGCAGATATCTCTTAGAAATACTGATTTTTTTTGGTTTGGATATATACCAGTAGTGGCAGTGCTGCATCATGTGGTGGTTCTATTTTTTTATATTTTGAGGAATATCAGAACTTATTTTTGTGATGATTGTAGTAATTGACAATTTTATCAACAATGTGCAAGGATTCCTTTTTCTGCATATACTCACCAGCACTTGTTATGTTTAGTCTTTTTGATAATAGCCATTATTATTGGGGTGAAGTGCTATTGAGTTACACTTTTGAATTGCATTTCCCTTTTTTTACAACTTCATAGTGTATTTTGAAGTAAAGTAGTACAATGCCACCTGATGTGTTGTTTTTGCTCAAGATGGTATTGGCTATTCAGGGTTTTGGGGAATTCCATATAATTTTTAGGATGTTTTTTTTCTAGTTCTTTGAAGAATATCATTGGAATTTTGATAGGGCTTTCAGTGAATCTGTTGATTGCTTTAGTTAGTTTGGACATTTTAACAGTATTGATTGTTCCAATTAATGAGTTGGAATGTCTTTCTATTGTTTGTATCCACTTCAGTTTCTTTCATCAATGTATTATAATTGTCATTATAGAAATATTTCACCTCTGTATTAAACTTACTCCTATGTATTTTAATTTTATAGATATTGTGTATAGAACTGCTTTCTTGATTTCTGTTTCAGTTAATTTACTATTGGCATGAAGCTACACTACTGAATTTTGTATGTTGATTTTGTGTTCTGCAAATTTACCAGATTCATTTATTAAAGTATTATTTTAGTGGAGTCCTCAGGGTTTTTTATGTATAAGATTGTGTCATCTTCAAACAGTGATAATTAGATTTCCACTTTGACAATTTGGATGCTCTTTATTTCTCTTTCCTGATTGTTCTTCCTAAAACTTCAATACTGTGTTGAATAACAGTGGTGAAGTTAGGCATTTTTGTCTTTTTCCAGATCTTAGAAAACTTTCATCTTTTCCCCATTCAGTGTAATGTTAGCTATTTGTTTCATATAAATGGCTTTTAGTATATTGAAGTACTATCCTTCTATACCTAATTTGCTTAGAATTTTATTATATGAAATTGAGTTTTATCAAATGCCTTTTTTTCATCTATTGAGATGATCACGTGGGCTTTGCCCTTCAATCTTTTCATTCAGTGTATCATATTTATTGATTTGCCTATGTTGAAACATCGTGCATGCCTGTGATGAATCCTAATTGATCATGATGAAGTGTCTTTTTTATTGTGTTGTTGCATTTGTTTTGCTAATATTTTGTTGAGGATTCTTCCCTCTGTGTTCATCAAAAATATTCACCTGAATTTCAGTTCTTAGTTTTGTCCTAATCTGGCTTTGGCAACAGAGTACAGCTGGCCTTTTAGAATGTGGAAGTATTATTTCCTTTTTGATAATTGGAATAACTTACAGAGAAATAATATTAGTTATTCCTTAAATGATTGATGCAGCTGAGCATGGAAGCTGTGTGGTCCCAGGCTTTTCTCTAATGGGAAACACTGTTGATTTAATAACATTACTACTTCTTATTGATTGGTTTTCTATTTCATAATGATTCAGTTTTGATAAGGTGTATGTGTCTTGGAATTTGTCCATTTCTTCTACATTATCAAATTTGTTACCATTAAGTTGTTCATAATAATCTCTAATGATCTTTTGTATTTCAGTGGTGTCAGTTGTAATGTCTCCCTTTTCATCTGTGATTTTATTTATTTGAGTCTTCTCTCTTTTTCTTAGTCTAGCTAAGGGATTGCCTATTTTGTTTATCGTTTCAAAGAACCAGTTCTTTGTTTCATTAATGCAATCTTTTGTACTTTTCCCCCAGTCTCAATTTATTTCTGCTTTGATCTTTATTACTCCTTTTCTTCTATTAATTTTAGATTTGGCTTGTTCTTATCTTCTAATTCCTTGAGATGCTGTGCTATGTTGCTTATTTAAGATCGTTCTGCTTTTGTGATATAGGCATTGATTGATATAACTTCCCTCCTTAGTATTCCTTTTGCTGTATCCCATAGGATTTAGTATATTGTGTGTTTTTTTTCATTTGTTTCAAGAAGATTTTTTATTTCCTTCTTGATTTCTTCCTTGATCTATTGGTTGTTCAAATGTCATTTGTTGAATTCTCATATATTTTTTTTCTTTTGTGTGATTTCTAGTTTTTTTTTTTTTTGAAAAATATCCAATAGGATTTCAATGTTTTCAAATTGCTTGAGACTTGTTTTGTAGCTTGGAATATATAGTCTATTCTGGAGAACCTTAAAGGTACTGATAAGAAGAATATATATTCTGAAACTGTTGGGTAAAATGTTCTCTAGGTGTATGTTAGGTCCATTTGTTCTCTGGTGCAATTTAACTCTACTTGTTGTTGGTTAACATTCTGTCTGGATGATCTATCTGCCCATTATTGAGACTGGGATGTTGAAATTCCCTAAGTAGTATAGTACTAGAGTCTATCTCTTTTTTATGTCTATTAATATTTGCTTTATATATTTGAGTTCTTCAATATTGAATGCATATATGTTTGGAATTGTTATTTAACTTTGCTGAATTGACCCTTTTATTCTTTTACAGTGACTTTTCCTTGTCTATGCTTTTGATAATATCTGTTTATTATGATAGAAGTATGGCTACTCTTGCTTTCTTTTGATTTCATTTGCATGGACTATTTTATTCTGTGCCTCACTTTGAGTCTAAGTGTGTCATTAATGATGAAGCAAGTTTATTGTAGGCACCATATAGCTTTCCTTTCTGCCTTATTTGGTGCTTCCTTTTTATATATTAAAAGCTGAAACTATGATTTCTGACTTGACTTTTATCAGCTCTTATGAAGGTAGTTTGGTGAATGAATATCTATTTAGTGTGCCTATGGGAAAAGATTGCTGGAGGAGCTTAGCTGCCATCTTGCTACACTCCTCTGTGTTTTAAAATATATAAATTTTATCAAATGAGATTGTTAAACAAGACTGCATTTTTATTCTATGACTGAAGCCCTAAGTAATATATTTAATATACATTTCCATGAGAAATCATAATACTTTAATTGAAATACATACTTATTGAAAATAGTCCTGATTTTTAATATTATAAGCATTATTATTTCTTCATGTTGACATCATGACTTATTCCATATGGTTATAGTATCAGTGAGAATTCTAATCAGTATTTTGTACTGAAATTGAACATCTTTATTTCTTATGAATGCAAGTTGTGGCATCACTGTTGTTTTCTGGTCTCAATAGTTTTTGAGCATTACCTCTCAATTTCTTAAGAATTTAGTTAGTAGGTATCTGAAGAACTTGTGAGTCTTCTTTTAAGAACTGTGAATATTATGTTCTGTTTCCCCTTACTTTAGATAAAATTTGAGTATACTTTATCTAAAGTGTTTGGGACTAGAAATATTTCACATTTCAGATTTTTTAATATGTGTATATTTGTAATGTAATACCTTCTAGATGGGACCAGTCTAAACACAAAATTCAATCATGTTTCATATGTACCTTGTACACATAACCTGAAGGTAATTTTACAGAAGATTTTCAGTTGCCTTGCATTTTAGCTGCTGCCTGTCACATGAGGTCTATTGTGGAATTTTCCACAGTGGTATCATGTTGACATTCAAAAGATTTTGGAATTGGAACATTTTGAAATAAGATTTTGGACTAGGAATGCTCAACATATATAATAATATTTAAAATGTTAAATGTTTTGTGTTACCCTGTTATTTCTAGAAATTATATAAAAGAGAAGTTCAGCCACCTTTCAAACCTGCTTCTGGAAAACCAGATGACACATTTTGTTTTGATCCTGAATTTACTGCAAAAACACCCAAAGGTAATGCATGCTTACACATAAAATTGACAACTTCTATTTTAATAATAATTAAATAAGCTATCTTCCTAGGTAAAAAATTAATAGTAAGTTTGCAGAGAGTGTTATACAACATTACTTGGCCTCCTGTTAAGTAGAGTCTTTAAATGGGACATATTTATCAGAGAAGCAGGGACTAGGAAAGTAGGTGGCACTTTTTCCCAGTTTCATAATTCTTCTGACATGCTAATGAAATACAGGGTAAAGGGCAAGAAATGAGACATGAGATATATTATAGAGACTCATGTTAGATTTTGCTGTGGTTTATTATCAGAGGCATCTGCTTCGTATATTCATTCAACAAATACTCAATGCCTACCAGATACTACGTAATGAGGAACTGACAGTTAACAGAAGAGACAAAAATTACCGACCACTTGAAATATGCATACTCAGGATGAGAGATAATATACTGTAAATTAAATAATATATCAGATGGTGAAATTTAATCGTTTCTTTACATTTAAAACACTGCTCACATTTATACCATAAATTTTGTATAATTTTAATTATATAATTATTTGAACATTAGATTCTCCTGGTTTGCCAGCTAGTGCAAATGCTCATCAGCTCTTCAAAGGATTCAGCTTTGTTGCAACTTCTATTGCAGAAGAATATAAAATCACTCCAATCACAAGTGCAAATGTACTGCCAGTTGTTCAGGTAAATTCTACTTAATCACATAATTCAGTTTGGGGATAAATATTTCTGTTATTGTTGGTGGATTTCCATAATTTTTTAAAAATTAATTTTTATAACTTTATCTCTTGGACGAGTTAAATGTGTTTGTGTGGTTTGGAAAAAACAGTTAAAAACCTTTAATTATATTGAAATGGTCTGTATTGGTAAGAGAATGTTAGCTTGATTTATAATCTGGCTGATTGATCATATTCACCTTGAGAGACTAGAAAGCTTGCAATTTGGGATTGCAAGCAATCTGCATAAGCAATTTATAAATATTAAAACTTTCCTAAAATGAGTTATTTTGGATTTTTTAAGATTTACGACGAATGTATATTTAGAACGAAAGATAGAAAATGTGGAAATATTTCATTCTTAGTTTTTTTACTTTTTAAAATAAAAACAGATAAATGGAAATGCTGCACAGTTTGGTGAAATATATGAATTGAAAGAGGATATTGGTGTTGGCTCCTATTCTGTTTGCAAGCGATGCATACATACAGCTACCAACTTGGAATTTGCAGTGAAGGTATTTTTTCTAAGCCTAACTTGTTTGCTTGATATATGCAGTTTATATTATAGGTTAACTAGCAGACATTTTCAGTGGAACAAGAGAGAGAAGAACGATATGATGAGAAAGAACTCTAAGACTTAATATTTTCATTTTGAATTTCTTTGCAAGATTTTTTTGATAGAACAATGCACTTCATAAAATTTTTGCTTTGGAATACTTTTAATATACTATATTAAGATTGAGTGGTAGTGACAGTTAAAATCAGTGGAACATATTATCATTTGATATAGTCCCAGAGAAATGGATTATAATGTTAAAGAAAGTACTCTGGTTTATTTTATCTGTTAAGTTTCAGTTATAGAAAACATTTAAATATTAATGTGATTAGCAGTGTTCTTGAGCTTTAAGTATTTGTTTAAAAGTATAAACAAATGGAAAATATTCCATTCATTTTAGACAAAGAAAATGAATTTTTCCTTGAGATTTTTCTCTCATTCAATTTCTTAGATCATTGACAAAAGCAAACGAGACCCCTCAGAAGAAATTGAAATTTTGATGCGCTATGGACAGCACCCCAACATTATTACTTTAAAGGATGTAGGTATTTTAAAATATAAGTATGTTAGAGAAGCTATGGCTTGGATCTTTATATTTGTGCCATTTATAATGTCATACTATAAAATATGAAGACCTTTAAATTTTTCACATTAATTCTCTTTTCTTAAGACTCTATACTCCTACTCTCGTAGAATGAAAAAAACAAAACAAAACACTACAGTGTTTGGTAAAAGAGAGTGTCTTCATTACTTGAATATATTCTGGCTGGTTAACTAGTTAACATTGTAATTAGCACCATTTATTATTCTATAGTTGTTTGTCTACCAGGATCTTGGAGATTTTATTTTCTTTTTTGTGGGGGGTGTACCAGAGATTGAACTCAAGGGCACACCACCATTGCCACATTAGCCCTATTTTATATTTTATTTAGAGACAGTGTCTCACTGAGTTGCTTAGTGCCTCACCTTCGCTGAGGCTGGCTTTGAACTCATGATCATCCTGCTTCAGCCTCCTGAGATGCTGGGATTGCAGGTGTGCGCCACCATGCCTGGCTTATTTTCCTGATTATACAGCAGTTGGATGTAGCATTATGGATTGTTCCTTGAGTTAAATAGTATTTGTAGAATGAACATATATGGATAGAAATTACTGAATGCTGACTTTTCACATAAGATGACAATATTAT
Organism: Xerus rutilus; assembly: GCA_028644305.1. Lineage (NCBI taxonomy): Eukaryota > Metazoa > Chordata > Mammalia > Rodentia > Sciuridae > Xerus > Xerus rutilus. The sequence goes on from CM053417.1 coordinate 61,257,438, forward strand.
TTTTAGAGAAAGCAGAAAATTCAACCATTACCTTCATCAGTTTATTTCATATAAAATAATATGCACTTTGATTTTTGATTTTTCAGCAGTTGTTTACATAGGTGTACACATACAAACATGCTCCTCATATGTCACATACCTGAGGGTGAAGGGTATAAATATTTTTCCGATTTATTTTCTTTGACACACTATTTGAATCCAGAATACACTTAAGACATCAGGTCAGAAAATGGACTGACAAATAATATATTTAGTGTCAGAAAGAAACTTACTGTTAGGGATGAAAAGTAGCTATAATATATTTTTAGAAGACTAGATATATATCATTTGAAAGGCATGGAGTTTTACTTTTTCATTTATATCCTTTGATGAACTATAACTTACAACAAAAACTTAATAAAATTATATGTTTAACATCATGTTGCAGGACCATGTAGTTTTGTTTTAAATCCAATTCAACTTCAGTACAGTATATACTACATTAAAAGTAAAGAAATAATATATCTATTTTAAATACTAGAGTTTCAATTGTGAAGCAAAGTAAATATAATTTAAACAGGTTATAATTATAATTGCAAATATTAACACCTTAAATATGTTCTTTTTTAGGTCTTTGATGATGGTAGATATGTTTACCTTGTTACGGATTTGATGAAAGGAGGAGAGCTACTGGACCGTATTCTCAAGCAAAAATGTTTCTCAGAACAGGAAGCTAGCGATGTACTGTATGTAATAACTAAGACAGTTGATTATCTTCATTGTCAAGGGGTAAGTTATAGTCTTCCCTTCAATTATGGGACCTATATCTCCATGAAATTATATTAGGAGATGGTGCCACCTAAAATGTATTGCTTTTTCTGTCACTTGTATATTTAATAAAGAATATCCTAATAAAACTTATAATGTAGTAAAAGTTATGAATTTAGGAAATTGGCTAGTATTTATTAATTTTCTTCTCAATGTCTCTTGGCCTTGATTTAATAGTATATTAGTTTTGAACATGGTTTGAACTATACACTATACACATATGCCTAATCTTGCCTTTGAAATTATTAAACCTAGTCAAACTTAAGTGAAACAATTATTGAAGGGCATATTGTAACAATTGTTGAAATTGTATTATACCTGACCTGTGAACTTCTGGCAGGAAGAGAACTGTATGCCCTGACCTTTGTCACCAATCCCCCAAATATAGTAAGTAATTTGGATTCCAAACATTTGAAATATTAATATATTTATGGGTTTTGATGGAGAGGCAGGCAGTCTTGTTATTTAGCCTCCTATCTTTTTGTTATTTAGCCTCCTATTTTTTTATGTTTATATTTGTTTTTGTTTCCAGCACTGTAAGTTATCCCCAGGGCCTCTTCACACATGCTAGGCAAGTTTTATACTACGAGACTACATTCCCTAACTATTTAAATTTATTTTGAGATAGGGTCAGGCTAAATTGTCCAGCCTAGCCTTGAACTTGACATTCTCCTACCTCAACCTCCTGAATAGCTTGGATCATAGGCAGACACCACTTTGCCCAGCTATATCTGTCTATTCATAAAGAAGGCAAATAAACGGAATTTAAAAATTCAGCTTTTATTATATATAGCTGTATGAGTAATCAAAATAGCAAGTAATTAAAAAAATGTGAGTTTCAAACAGTTGTAATGGTATATATATATACTCTTTTAACTATAAATAATAATATTAGCTGGGCGCAGTGGTGCACGCCTGTAATCCCAGCATTTTGGGAGGCTGAGACAGGAGAATCCCAAGTTCAAAGCCAGCCTCAGCAATGGTGAGGTGCTAAGCAACTCAGTGAGACCCTGTCTCTACATAAAACACAAAATAGGGCTGGGGATGTGGCTCAGTGGTGGAGTACACCTGAGTTCAATCCCCAGTACCAAAAAATCATAGTAATAATAATAATATTGACATTTCAAAATTGATACAGTGAAAAATCTTAATAAAAGTAAACTGACTAATTTTGTGTATGGCTTAATACAGTACATTTTCAGTATATAATATTAGAGGAGTAGTATATTTCTATTAGATTTAAATCCTCTTTTGTCTTTGTCAACACTTTCTAATGGACAAACAGAAGTTCTGAGAAGAGAATGATAATCATTTCATCTTTGGTTTCTTATTTTATATTCTTTCAGTTTTTTACATTAATAAAATAAATTAATAAGAAACACATACTGAACCTTTCTACATCCTAGATATTATAAAGGTGTTACAGATTCAAATAGGAGTAAAACTTGGTCTTTGTCCTGAAAGAACTTCCAATTTTATAAACTGTTCTTTAAAGATAAGACTAAATTAAATGAAGTGGATAGTAATAGCAGGAAAGTCATCACATAGGGAACTTCAGAATTTTTTCCAGTTCTGCATTTCATTTGGTCCTTCTTCATTGTTTCCGTTTTTTGCCAAGACTTCTAATTTTTCTGCTAAAAAAAATCCATGCGTTGTAAGCCTGCTTTGTTTTACTTCATTGAGAATAGTTATAATTGCCACTTTAAAATCCCTGTCTGTTCCATTTTGGTTCATATCACAGTTAGAACTGATTGATTTTCTTTTTTCTTGGGACTGTATTATGTTTTCCTGGTTATTGTGTATCAGATAATTTTTAGTTTTATCCTATGATGATACTGTAATTTAGATATTTCTCTTCTTTTATTTTTCTCCAGTTGTTATTTTCTTTGATTTAGTTGGTAATTTTCTCTGTTGCTCTTGTATTAAAAATTCTTATTTGGGGGACATCAACTCTGGTCTCTTCATATCTTTAGTCTTTATAGGAACTACTTTAATTCTTTTCTACATATTTCTTGGTGGGGGTACCAGGGATTGAACTCAGGGACACTCCACCACTGAGACACATCTCCAGCCCTATTTTATATTTTATTCAGAGACCAGGTCTCACTGAGTTGCTTAATGCCTCACTTTTGCTGAGGCTGGCTTTGAACTTGCAATCCTCTTGCCTCAGCCTCCCAAGCTGCTAGTATTACAGGCATGTGCCACTGTGCCTGGCTCTTCTACACATTTTTGATTTGGGGGTTAGTTCTGACTTTCACTTATAGTATTTCCTGAGTCCACATTAATAATTCCCCAGAATCTATTTTATTTTTTCTTCAAGCCAGAAAGACTGGAGTTTTCTATACATGTCTTTACCACCCCTGTGTAATATAGGAACTGTGCACAACCCTAGGCTAAAAGTCACAGATATGGAAACCTGCTCATATAGATCACTATATTTCCTCTTTACACCAAGTGTGTGCTTTTTACCAGATTCTGTCTGCTTGTATTCACAGAACACCTTCAGATAGCTGATTTTTGTATTATATCCAGGTTTTAAATTACTTACTGTGAATAGGGGGACGTTTGGTAAGGACTTAATCTATAATATCCAAAAATGGAACTGAGAATTGAAATTGGAAAAGGTTAACAGCACTGGTGGCTTGAATAGAAACTGGAGTATCTATCTGATAGAGATAATTTTCTGTGTATACTTTAGACCATAGATTGGAGAAAAATTCATTTTCAAACTGTAATAATTAGGAGTTTCTTTTCCTGGAAGCATATTTAGATGTTTTGTTTTGCAAAATTTTAGTTAGCTATAGAGATTTAATGTTACTTCCCCTTTGTTTTCAAGGTTGTTCATCGTGACCTTAAACCTAGTAATATTTTATACATGGATGAATCAGCCAATGCAGATTCAATTAGGATCTGTGATTTTGGGTTTGCAAAACAGCTTCGAGGAGAAAATGGACTTCTCTTAACTCCTTGCTACACTGCAAACTTTGTAGCACCTGAGGTATTCTTTAAATACTGTAGTGTTCACCTTTCATTCTTTTCCTTTAGTTGAATGTATACAATGCCATATATATGTTAAGGCAGGCAGGTAAAAGCTGTTTTCTTATCCTTCCCAGCTGTAAACTCTCTAAATTAGTGAGTTCCAGTAATACCCAAGGTAAATATTCAGACTAATAACTAGCATCTAAACCACCCTGAATATAATAATCAGTCTCTTCTGTCAGGCTTTATACTGGTTTCAGAATCATACCATGTTTAGAACTGGGAGACAGGGTAAAGACAGGCCACAGCTTCAACATATTACATATTCTAAATGAGGAGACTGAGGCTCAGAGTACTGATTTAAATGACTTATTCAAGACCTGACATTCACTTAGCAACAAAGTCAGTTTGTGCTAAACATGCAATTATTTATATCAGTTAGCATTATGCATAACATACAAAGTTAGTGCTATCCCTGATGTCTTTGGGATCTTCTAACTACCAGAGAAAATATAATCACAGAAATGTTTATAAAAGGGAGTGTTATTTTACAGTGGTAAATGCATTCAAATGTAGATTTCAAGGGGAAGAAATAGAAAAGATCCTACTGCCATAGTAGGGGAGCAGATTTCATATTTAGAAAGCACTAACTATTATGACCATGGGATAGAAACTATGGTACTAGCACCTCCCACAGTAGTGAAAGTAAGTTTGGTGAAAAATGAGTTAGGGACGGCATTGACTACAAAGTTTCTTTATAAGTTTGTATATTAGGAATTGTTCTTATATATTATGGATATTGATAATAGGTATAAATCATTGTGTGTTTAATATAAATCAAAATACCACTTCAGGTTTGAAAAATTAAATTCACCAAATCAGGAAAAATAGGAAAATAATTTAAAGAAGAAGTATTATCTCATAGGCATATTTTTTGAATTTATTTTTATCAAGTGGCAGCACTTTGTCTAGTATTACATGTTATTGTAATCTATATTTAAATTATTAGAAAATATTTTTCTAATAATTTAGATGGAAATATAGAAGTGTAACTTTATGATAATGAAAATTTCTCATTTAAAAATTTTATAAATCTTTTTAAAGATATTATTATTTATTTACACTAGAGATTGAACCCAGGTCCCTGCTAAGTAAGTGCTCTACTGCTAAGCTACAGACCAGCCCTTGTTTTAAAATACTAGTATGGCAGAACAAGCATGGTACTTGTTTTATAGGATTTGATGATATGAGATTATTTCATCATAGTGCATATGGAATCCTGGTGTGCTAAGAGAAAAACATTATTACAACTTTAGCCTTACCATATGGAGAGAATATTCATTCACCTTTTAGGATATCCATCACTTCAACCTCTTGAGGTTTACTTCATAGATGTACTTTACTAAATAACTGAGTCACAAAAGTTAATATATCTCCAAAATATTTTATTACTGTACAAAGGAAAATTATATTGTATAATCAAAATTATTTTAATGCCTACTGAGGTCTAAGAATGTTCATGACTGAATGGAGCTTACAAGAGATCTGAGGAATATTGTCTCTGCAGCTCCTGATAAAGTAATATTGAAGTCCCCCTGCTTTGCAAGTGGCTCTGGCCTGTCATATGTTTTGATCCAAATATGAATTAATTTAAACTTCAGAGCAAAGGGAATGAGAATATCTGTATATTTTACTTTTTGCTAACGTGAGAAGCCAAATGTAAGAGAAAGTTATGACAGTGACTACTTGAGTTGTGATTTCCTTTTCCTCTGTATTTAACTTAATGCAAGTAAAACCATGCAAGATAATGCCTCTGCACTGTATTCTCATTCATCCCACCTCCCTACCTTGTTTCTTTTGTAACTACATATTCTTACTATTGTAGGGCGTTGACACTAGATCTGGAACAAAAGTGAACTGCCTCTTCTTTACCCATATAATACGTGTTTTAAGTATCAAGTTTTCATGGTCAGCCATATTTAAGCAAGGTTACACCTTCTGCACGCTTTTTTTCCTAACTAGAAAGGTTATAAAAGTGTGGGTTGTTTTGTTTTGTTTGAGAAAAGTACTCACTGTATTGCCCAGACTAGCCTCAAACTTCTGGGCTCAAGCAATCACCTGCCTCAGCCTCCTGAGTGGATGGGACTATAGGTACATTACATAGCATCTGGAAAGGATGTAGAAATATGAAATACCAAGAGCTGTTTTTTTGTTTAACCCTCACCTATCCAATTTAAACAGTGGCCCTCAAGAGTAGCTATGCAATGGATAATCATGGAAGCTTTCAAAGCTTCCTCAGGCAACTGAAGGAAATACGTGATGCTGAGAACTATAAGAGCTGATGGGAAAAGAAAAAGCTAGGAGTATAAAAGCAATAAAGGTTTATGTTTTACTAGAGCATACCAACTTAGGTTTTCCCTAAGTAGTTTATCTATACTGTTATTTATTAGGGCCACTGTTGTCCCTACTTCTATTATTTACTTCAAGCAAATTGATCTCTCTCTCTCCCTTGTCTCCTCTCCCTCCCTCCCTCCCACTCTCCCTCTATGTATATGTGTTTTATGATTTTTGGATACATTCTTTAGCATTTCAGTATTGCACATGTATTCTTTGCATAATAAAAATACATTATATCTCATATTTTAAGTCAGTTACATACTCATTATTCATGCCTGCCATTTGGTAAAATCAAACAATAGTTTTAGCCTTTTGTAAGTGAAAAGTCCATGCTAGTGTTTATGCAGTCCCCAGTACTAATGCATCAATAATGTTTCTATTTTGTTCATGTGCCTGGAGGATTTATCAGTAGGCTTGTTTTTCTAAAAAAATACAAAAGGCCTCATTTCATATATTTATTTTTCCAACCAACTATTAACTTCATAGAGAATTCTCACATGAATATTAAGATGCTATTTGATTTTGGCTAATACTGTTCCAATGAGCAAAAAAATAGTTATGTAAATTCTTGTATGAAAAATTAAATCTATTCAACATATATCAAATGTGTATTTGTAGTTCAGAAATATGCTACTGATTTCAAGACATCAACCTTGTATGTAAAATATAAATTTGTCCATCTTATGTAAGAAAAAGTATTATTCTACCATCTCTTGTGTAGTAAAGGGACAATTATCATAGATACTGAAAGTACATACTCTAGAGTAAGAATGCCTGCCTGCTCCACTACTTCCTAGTTTTGTGATGTTGGATAAGTTAACTAACATTCATATCTCCTCATATTCAAAACTGGAATAATAATACCTTTGGTATAGAATCAGTGTCAGAATTAAAAGCCTTAGTGCTTTTAAACTATAAACTCTCTCTAAATATCAGTCTTAAATTTAGATGTCTGTATATCTCAGATCCTAAGAGGAGAGGTGAAAGCTCATTACAGTCAGGGATTTTGTGTGACAAGGTTGTTTTTTGGTATGGCCCATGTTACTAAAATAGTCTATAATACCATTTGTTTATTCACTACTTGCTAATTGAAGAAGACTACTTAAAATATTAAGTACATAAACTGATTTACACTTTAATATTATGAGCATTTGTGGGACTATTAGAAACAAAACAACTTTGTTTTGGATGAGAAAACTGAGTTTACACTAAGTAATACCACATAATGAGTATTTCTTTCTTAGGTTCTTATGCAGCAGGGATATGATGCTGCTTGCGATATTTGGAGTTTAGGAGTCCTTTTTTACACGATGTTGGCTGGGTAAGAAACTGATTTGCTCATGTTGTTATTTCGATTTCACCTGTATATCTTTATCTAGAAGGAAGGCAGAAGAAAATAACCTGAAGAAAAATCCTCCTAACATTTCAAAAGATCATATATATTTTACTTATAAAATTAAAAATTAATATAGGGTATATTAGGTACTGTTGAGTCATAGTGATTAGAAAAGAGATTTCAAGTAAAGTGAAAATTTTAAGAATAAAGTGCACATTTATATTTTGATTGTTTACATTGAGTGAATTACTTTTTAATGTATTTACCTGATCATAAGGTAATTATGTTTCAGTAGGAACTTGCCCACTGAACTTGTTGATATTAAGTTCATTTTTAAGTACTTGAATTCTAGTTTTCCTGGCAATTTGGTTTAATAAGATTATAATTTATAAAGATTTAAATGCAATATTAAACAGTACTAACCTACAGAAACACATATAGTGACTCTCCCTTAAAAGGCTCAAGATATGCTGGGCATGGTGTCACAAGTCTATAATCCCAGCATCTCAGGAGGCTGAGGCAGGAGGATCACAAGTTCGAAGCCAACTTAGCAAGACCCCATCTCAAAATAAAAAATGTTAAAAAGGGGATCTGTGGATGTGGCTCAGTGGTTAAGTGCCCTTGGGTTCAATTCCTGGTATCAAAAAAATGATAAAAATAAGCTTAAAATAAATAATAATTTTATTGTATTCATGCTGGTAATGTACAAATACTATGAGTGCTGTTTTATTTTTAGCAAAGAGTAACACTAAATAAAAATGAAAATTTATGACTGCTGAAATTATTCTGATAGAGAAAAAGCCAGGTTAACAAGTAAATATAATGTATTTAGATATGACTTTTTAATGCTTAATTTTTTGAAGTGGTACAAAAACATGCAAATTTGACATAAAATATTTTAACAATTACTTTGAAATTTAACCGGTATAGTGATGATTGCATGTCATTGAATTTCATGTAACTTTTAGATATTACAAATTTATGCAGAGCATTAGTTACAAACTACAGAGTGAACAAGATCAAGTTAAAGGTAGCTAAATTTTCATATCAAATGCAATCAACATTATTGATTTTAAACTGCTACTGTTTCAAACTTGCTGCTTTCAAATATTTACTTCATGACTAAACAAGAAATGATTGTTTACATGTATATTATTATCTTAAAGTTATATGAGGAAATTCAGGCATTAATATATTAAGATATAGTCCACATATTTGTAACTTTGGATCTATTTCCCAAGTCCCAAATTTGAATAGCATTTCAGTTCCACCTGTGAAAATGGCACAATATGATTAATTTTGTCAATCTACTTTTTTTAAAAAAATTTTTAGTTAGATGGACATGATACCTTCATTTTTTTTACTTATTTTTTATGTGGTGCTAAGGATCAAACCCAGCACCTCACACATGCTAAGCAAGTGCTCTACCACTGAGCCACAATCCCAGCCCATGATTAATTTTTAAAATCCATTTTATATATTTTGTCTTCCCATCCATGAGTACTTTGATCTACATAATAATTCTAATGACTCCAGATTTTTAATTCATATAAATATTTAACTCATTTGATATACATTCATTGAAAGTATTGTGGACCTATTACACTCATAATGTTGATAAAAGTAAAATATTAATGAAAAATCCAAATAACACCATAAAAACATTTTAAATATATAAAGATAGCATTTTCCTCAGTGTAGGTATATTTGTTTGCTTACTTAACCTGAGAGGATACAAAATGTATGTTTTATTGTGGTCTGGCTTTATAACTAACTTTACATGAAAGCCACCCTTATTTTATTTTACATTGATTAATGGATCAAAGACTAAAGGAAAAATTGATATAGGCAAGATTCTCAATTTTATTAGTTTGTTAGGATGAAATTCATCATTTGAAATATAAAATTGATATTATCATTGAACAAATTAGCTGATCATAATTGTAATAAATATTTACATACAATCATATATTCATCACTACAATTATATTTACTATGAATGCTAGACTTTCATATCAAAACTTTTTTTTTTATCAATAGCTACACTCCATTTGCTAATGGCCCCAATGATACTCCTGAAGAGATATTGCTACGTATAGGCAATGGCAAGTTCTCTTTGAGTGGTGGAAACTGGGACAATATTTCAGATGAAGCAAAGGTATCAATTATAAATATGTTTTATTTTCTAACATCCATGTTAATTTGCTAAAATCTTTAAGTTTTATCCTAATGTGTGTTTTCAGAGTATCTGATGATGTCATGTATTTCTTTATCATTAACACATATTAGTTGTTCCAATTAATGGGTTTCACTGTGACATTTCTATACATGCATGTATCATAATCTCAGTCAGGTCCACCCTCCTTTCTGCCTTCTTTCTCCCTCTTTTTTCTCTCCCTTTTTCATAGGCCCCTTCCTATTCACTAATGTCCCTCTTCTATTTTCAGATCTTTTTTCCTTCCTCTAGCTTCCACGAGAAAATATGTAGTATTTGTCTTTCAGTTTCTGATGTATTTCACTTAACATGATATCTTCCAGTTCATTCCGTCTTTCTTCACATGACATGAGTTCATTGTTTTTTAGGGCTGAATAATACTCCATTGTGTACATATAACACATTTTCTTTATTGATTCATCAGTTGTTGGGCACCTAGAATGATTACATATCTTAGCTATTGGATTAGTGTCATAATAAATGTAGACATGTACATAACTCTTTCATATGCTGACTGTTTTCATTGGATATATACTTGGGAGTGGTATAGTTAAATCATGTGGTAGTTGCATGTTTAGTTTTTAAGGAACCTCCACAGTGTTTTTTAAATTGGCTATATTGATTTACTTTCCATCCAAGGTGAATAAAGTTTCCTTTCTCTCCATATCCTAACCAGTATTTATTTATTTATTTATTACTAATAGACATTCTGATTGGAGAAAAATGGAATGTCAGTGTATTGTTGAGCTGCATTTCTCTGATGGCTAAAGATGCTGAGCATGAGCATTTTTTCATGTATATATTGACCATTTGTACTTTTTTTTGGAGTCTATTCAGATCATTGACCTATTTATTGATAGAATTATTTGTGCTTCTGTTGATACTTTTGAGTTCTTTACATATTCTGGATATTAATGCTCTGTCAGATAAACAGCTGGCAAAGATTTTTCTTCCATTCTGTGGGTTTTCCCTTCACTCTGTTGATTCTTCTGCTGTGCAGATGTTTTGTAATTTCATTTGTCAATTTTTGCTTTCTCTGCTGGGCTATTCTAATTCTATCCAGGAAATAATTTCCTGTGCCAGTGTCTTGAAGTATTTTGCCTATTTTTTTCCAGTAGTATCAAATCTGTCATTTAGATCTGTGACACATTTTCAGTTATTTTTTGTTGTTGTTGTTTGTTGTAGCTAGACCTTTATTTTTTCCATTTATTTATATGTGGTGCAGAGAATCGAACCTAGTGCCTCATGCATGCTAGGCAAACACTCTACCACTGAGCCACAACCCCAGCCCCCCCTTTTCAGTTATTTTTATACAGGGTGAGTTTCAATCTGCTACATATGGATATCTATTTTCCCAGAATCATTTGTTGAAAAGGCTGTCTTTTCTTCATTTTTTTTTTGGCACTTTTGTACAGAATCAGTGGGCTGTAGATGTGTGTATTTATTTCTGGGTCTGTATTCAACTTCATTGCTCTATGTGCTTTTTTTTTTTTAATGCCACTGCCATGTTGTTTTTGTTACTATGGTTCTGTAAAATGTTTTGAGATCAGGTTTTGTGATGCCTCCAGCATTGCCCTTTTGGATCAGGTTTGCTTTGGAAGTTTAGGATGTTTTTCACTTCCATATAAACTTTAGGATTTTTTTTTAGTTTTGTGAAGAATGTCATTGATATTTTGGGGCATTGCATTGAATCTGTAGATCACTTTGAGTGATATGGCCAATTTAACCATATTAATTATCTTAAATGTAAACATGAGATGTCTTGCTTCTAATGTCTTCTTCATTTTCTTTATTCAGTGTTTTGTAATTTTCACAGTAGAGATATTTTATTTCATTTTATGAGGCTATTGTGAATGGATTGCTTTTCTGATATCTTTTCTAGTGTGTTCATTATTGCTATATAGAAATGCTACTGATTTCTTATTTTTATTTTGTATCCTACTGCTTTACAAAATTTGTTTATCAGTTCTACAAATCTTTTTGGAGATCTTAGGGTTTTCTTAGAATCATATCATTAGCAAACATGGATAATTTTACTTCCTCTTTACCTATTTGTATCTCATTTTTTTTCTTGCCTAATTGCTCTGACTAAAATTTCAAGTATTACATTGCATAAAAATGGGAGGAATGGATATCCTTTTCATGTTCCTGATCTTAGAGGAAATGTTTTCAGTCTTCTTGCTTTATTTTCTCATGTTACCTATATTTCTTTATCAAGATTTTGGGATGGCTGTATTTTCCATTTTATTGAGGGTCTTTATAATGAGCTGCTTTCTGTGTTTGTTGTACCCTAAACAGAGGTTGTATCTTGGCATCCATGTGCTTACTATATGTGATCAAAGTGTTTTATGTTCAATCTCCAGAACCAACAGATCAGTCTTTGGAATGAGCCTGTGTATGTGAGATGAGGACCCAAAAAGTATTTTTAGGGAAAGGATGTCATCAGCTCATCTCTCCCCAGGCCCATAATTGGTATGTCAATTTAGCAATCAGGACAAGACCATACACACTCCCCTGGAGCAGATAACAGTGTGGAGTAAGCAGCCAGATGTGCTGCAGATGTGTGGCCCACTTGTTTCTTTACAAGAAAGTACCATATGATGCAGGATGCAGTGGTTCACACCTGCAATCCAAGAAATTTGAAAGGTCGAGGCAGGAGGATCCACAAGTTCAAAGCCAGCTTTAGCAAATTAGTGAGGCCCTAAGCCATTCAGTGAGACCCTGACCCTAAATAAAATATAAAAAAGGGCTGGGGGTGGGGCTAAGTGGTTAGTTAAGTGCCCCTGGGTTCAATCCCCTGTACCAAAAAATAGTACACACACACACCCACCCACACACACCATGTTGTTCTTTATAAGTTTATTCTTAAATTTTTAAAATTTTTAATTTGTTCTAATTACTTATACATGACAGTAGAATACATTTTGACACACTGTACACAAATGAAGCACAACTTCTTCCTCTGGCTGAACATGGTGCAGAGTTGCACCAGTAGTGTAATCATACATATATATAAGGTAATAATGTCCATCCCATTTCAATGTCCTTCCCAAGCCCACAGCGTCTCCCCTCCGTTCACTCTCCTCTGCACAATCCAAAGTCACTTCAAACCCCCTGCCCCCAATTATGGATCAGCATCCCCTTATCGGAGAAAATATTTGGCCTTTGTGTTTTGGGGTTTGGTTTATTTCACTTAGCATGATATTCTCCAGTTCCATCCATTTACCAACAAATACCATAATTTCATTCTTCTTTAAGGCTGAATAACATTCCATTGTGTATATGTACCACATTTTGTTTATCCATTCATCTGTTGAATGGCATCTAGGTTGGTTCCATAGTTCAGCTATTGTGAACTGAGCTGCTATACACATTGATGTGGCTGTGTCACTGTAGTATGTTGATTTTAAGTTCTTTGTTGTATAACAAGGAGTGGGATAACTGGGTCAAATGGTGGTTCCATTCCAAGTTTTCTGAGAAATCTCCAGACTGCTTTCCAGAGTGAGTGCACTAATTTGAAGTCCCAGTAGCAATATATGAGTGAACCTTTTTCCCCACATCCTCACCAACACTTATTGTTGCTTGCATTCTTTATATATATATATTTGTAAATGGACATAATACCTTTATTTTATTCATTTATTTATATGTAGTGCTGAGAATCGAACCTAGTGCCTTACACATGCTAGGCAAGCACTCTACCACTGAGTCACCACCCCAGCCTCTTGCTTGCATTCTTGATAATTACCATTCTGACTGGAGTGAGATAAAAACTTAGAGTAGTTTTGATTTGCATTTTATGAACATTTTTTGATATGTTTGTTGATCAATTGTAGTTTATCTTCTGTGACAAATCTGTTCAGTTCCTTAGCCTGTTTCTTCATCGGGTTATTTGGGTTTTTTGGTGTTAAATTTGTGACTTCTTTATATATTCTGGAGATTAGTGCTCTGTCTGAGGTGCTATACATCAATGATGAATCATCTGAAAGAGAAATTAGGAAAATTACCCCATTCACAATAGCCTCAAAAAAAGAATAAAATACTTGAGAATTAACCTAACAAAGGAAGTGAAAGAAATCTACAATGAAAACTAAAGAACACTAAAGGAAATTGAGGAGGACTTATGAAGATCAAAAGATCTTCCATGTTCTTGAACAGGCAGAATTAATATTGTCAAAATGGCCATATTACCAAAACTTATACAAATTTAATGCAGTTCCTATATGAAAATCTCAATGACAGAACTGTTTATTTTAAAATTTATTTTAAATTTTATATTCACATATATGGTTAACAATAATGCATTGTACCTCTCAAGATGACTAGAAGAGAGTTATTTTGAATATTTACTGTGAATAAATTATGAGTTTAAGATGATACTGTGCTAAGTACCTTGATTTCATCATTGCATAATACAGTTTTGTGACATTTATTTAGAAAAGCAGGCACACATTCTAGAGAAAATATGATCTATCTCAGGGGAAATACATTTAGGGGAGTAAAGCAAGAAATACAAATTCAAGGCATCTGGCCCATCTAGATATTAAGAAACTTTGGGGGCTAAGCAAGGTGAACACATTCAAGGGGGAATGTGAGCTATCTGCAGAGGGAAAGATAGCCTACGGTTGTATTTTTTTGTTGTTGTTGTTGTTTGTTTGTTTGTATATTGATCTTGTATATTGCAGCCTTGCTAATCTCACTTATTGTAGTAGCTTTTATGTAGATTGTTTCAGTTTTCTGTATATGTTATTAGCACGTATTAATTATACAAAATAGTGGGTATCATTGTGGCATATTTTTAACATCATTTTTTCTATATAGATGATATTATTTATGATAAAGGTAGTTTTGTTCTTTCCAATACAGATATCTTTTCTTTATGTGAATGGCTAGAACTTCCAGTGTTATGTAAAAGTAGAGAGTAAGGGCATTTTTCTTTTGTTTCTGATCTTAAGAGAAAGCATATATTTTTCACCATCAAGGATAATGTTAGCTGTATATTTTACATAGATGCTTTTAATTACACGGAGTAAGTTTTATTCTACTCATGTTTTAAATAAAATTTTAGAGATATATGTTTGATTTCATCAGGCTTTTTGTGTCTGTTGAGGTAATTTCATGGATTTTCTTTTAATTACATTGACATACATTTGAATTACATTGCTTTTCAAATGTTAAAAACAACCTTGGTTCCCAGGATAAACTTGATCATAATGGGTTAGACTTTCTATATAGCTGAATTTTATTTACTAATTTTATTTACAGTTTTCACATCTACGTTCATGAAGGATATTGGTCTATTGTTTCTTGTAATATCTGTCTGATTTTTTTACCAGGGTAATATTGGTCTCATTAAATGAGTTTGAAATATAGCTTCACATTCAGTATCTTAAACATATTTCTATTTAGATTATCTGTTTCTTCTTGAGTGAGCATTTTCATTCAAGGAATTTACCAAGTGTTGAATATATTATCATAAAGTTTCTCATATTTCTTTACTTAACTTTTAATATCTACAGACTCCATAGTGATATCTACTTTCTCATCTATAATTATGGGTTTGTCTATTGTCTCTGTAGTTTTAGTGTTTTTTTGCTTCATGTATTTTGAAGCTCTATTTTTACATATATAAATGTTTATAAGTTTTCTTCCTCTCATTTCTCTGATGAGGATAGATGGGGTGCCATGGATAGGAGGAAAGGGAGAGAAAGGGTAGGTACTAGTGAATGCAATTGACCAAATTATATTATGTGCATGTAAGAATATTTAACAATAAATCACACTATTGTGTATAATTCTAATGCACCAATAAAAATACGTTTGTCTTCTTGATTTATTCTCCCTTCCATCATTTTGAAATAACCTTCTTTACCCCTGGTACTATTTGCCTTTGTTTTTGAAAACATATGTTCCCTTACCCTATATGAGTTCTTCTCTCCCCCTGATGGCATTTTTATTTTCTCTTTTTATAAAACATACAAATAAATTATGTTCAAAAAAGAAATTGAGACATTTTTGTAAGATGCATGAACTAAATGAGTGTACTGTATATCAATTTTTTTCTCTAAATATTTTCCAAACATTAGAATAAACAGTTTTGTTTTGAATTGACACATTGAACTTATACAAATTTTGGGGTCCACTATGCTTTTGTTTGATTTCACTCCAATCCTTTGAAATAGTTCTTCAGTTTTTTCTTCAAACATGTGTTTATCAGTAGTAATCTGAATACTTGAGGAATATCCTCCACAGAACTCCATAATTCTCTCTGTCTCTGCTACTTTCACTTCTCTCACATTCTGTCCTACTAACTCAATTTGCCTTGGTCTCTCTTACTTCTCAGTTTTACCTCATCAACTCAAACTTACAGGCTTTGACTAGGCTTCCTTACTGCACAGCAATCTGAAAATATTTTCAGCTTAGTAAGTTGGTGTAATTATAATGCTTACCTGATTTGTTTCTCATCTCTTAGGGATCACTCTCCTTCATTGACTAACATCTGATGTCCTATTTTGTTTCATAAGGTTTGTTGTTTTCTGGTATTGTTATAGGTGGGTGAGTAAATCCAGCACCTGGTATTCCATTTTGGCCAGAAGCTAAAGTCCTTGGACTATTGAATTTCTATCCTTTTTGGTGCATTTTATTTTACATAGTGGTAAGTTTCATATATCAGTTAAAAATCTTCATGTCAGATTTTTTTATGAGGAGGGGGATCTGGGGATTGAACTCAGGGGCACTCAACCACTGAGCCACATCCCTGGCCTTCCTTTGTATTTTATTTAGAGACAGGGTCTCACTGAGTTGTTTAGTGCCTTGCCTTTGCTGAGGCAGGCTTTAAATTCACAGTCTTCCTGTCTCAGCCTACCAAGCCACTGGGATGACAGGCATGTGCCACCACGGCCGGCTCATGTCAGATTTTTAACTGATATGTGAAAACATAAAGATTTTACATATTAACAAAGTACCAAGTAATATTTCAATACATCTATATAGACATTTAAATCAGGATAAACATATCTTTCTCCTCCAACATTTATACTTTTTTTATGGTGAAAACTTTCAAAATCCTTTCTTCTAGTGTTTTGAAAAGAATAGTACCTTATTATCTGTCATCATCTCACTGTGCAGTAACATATCAGAACTAGCTCTTATCTAACTGTAACTTATTACCCATTGTTCAACCTTTCCCTACCTCTCCCTTTCATCTGTTCTCCTTGGCCACTTAGAACCACCATTTTAACTCCAGACTTCTATGAGATTGACTTTTCTAGATTCCACATAAAGAATGAGATCATGAGGCACTTGTCATTCTTTGAATCATTTACTTTACTTAATATAATGATTCTGGTTCCACCCAGTATGTCACAAGTGACAGAATTTTATTCTTTTTTCATAGCTGAATGGTTTTCTATTGTATATATGTACCACATTTTTTTTTATCCATTCATCAGTGGATAGATAGGTTGTTTCCATTTCTTGGCTATTTTGAATAGTGCTGCAGTGAACATGGGAGTGCAGGTATCTCTTTGATATGCGGAATTAATTTCCTTTGGATATCTACCCAGTAGTGGGAATACTAGATTGTATAGTGGTTCTATTTTTAATTTATGATCTCAAATTAGGTGTGATTTATTGAAATAATTCATTATCTTTTTTTAATATTCTACATTTATTTCTGTACATCTGTTGTTTTCTCAGTAGGTTGTCTTGTTTGGTTGTCCTAGTCCCTTAAATAGTACCAACCAATTTCATCATTCTTTATAATCTGGTATTACTATTTAGAGCCTTTAGTTTCTGCTTTTGCTATTAATGAAAAGTTCACAAATGATGATTTTTATTAGAAAATGCTTATTAAGGAGTTTGCTACTTTTTATAAAAGTTTTTAGGGATATTTTATTTAAAAGCATTACATAATTGAGTATATTTAGAATTTCATTCTGGGCTGAGGTTGTGTCTCAGTGGTAGAGCACTTGCCTAGCACACATGAGGCACTGAGTTTGAACCCCAGCACCACATTAAAAATTAAATAAACCAAATAAAGGTATTGTGTCTATCTACAACTAAAAATATTATAAAAATTTTTATTTTACTGAGGGCATATTAAGTTCACAGTATTTTATTATGATAATTCAAATAAGCATATATAATTATGCTGATGTACAACTCATGGTTATGCTAGAATCTAGTTGCTAACATTGCTAACATTTATATTTTGCTTTCTTTAGTCTGTTGTGTAGTAAGCCCCTAGTTTCTGAGCGGATTAACTACATTGGACTGTCCCTTCTATTTTGTGTCTGAATGCACATACTCTTGTACCCTAGGGCCCACCTTACCAGGAAAGTTCAATAGTTCCTTTCACTCCTTGATAATTTAGCATATCCCAGGATATTCCATATATATTTGTCATTTTCACTTAGGATTTGCTTTCCCATATGCTTCATATGGACCCGCATCAGAGATACACTACTGAACAAGTATTAAAGCACTCATGGATAACCCACAGGGATCAGTTGCCGAATGATCAGCTAAAGAGAAATGATTCGTCACACATTGTTAAGGTAAACCAAACATACTTTTTATGTGCCTTCTAAAAGTTATTAACTAATGAAGCCATTGTATGCTATTTACTAATTATAAATAATTTCTTAATATATCTTCATTTCCTAGAGATTTTTTTGTTTTTTATAATAGCAAGCATGTACTTTTCTTAATGTTCTTTACTGCCTTTCTGATGATAAAATAAAAAAGTCTTAATTACTAATTGCCTTGCTTTTGAGAGACACTTGATGTAGGAGTGATCTAAATGGCCAAGTTTCATGTGGAAACAAGATTGCTATTAATTCCTATGTTATAACCATTTGTTCCATTTTCTATATTCATAGACATTGAATCTGGATATTACATTTTAGTGCTTTAACAAATTTGAATTAGAAGCATATTGTTTAAATGAAAATATACAAATAATCAATTATTAATTCATCAAGGCATTATCAGTGCATAGAATACACTCAGTTATTTTCCTGGGGCAAAGTTTCGTTCCAGATAAATATCTTATAATATAATGTAGAAGGTGTGTTTATTTATTTACTTATTTTTTGCCTCTGAGATTGTTACTGTATTCTAGGGAGAAGTTATTGCCACATATTCTGCCCTGACTCACAAGACTTTTCAACCAGTCCTAGAGCCTGTAGCAGCTTCAAGCTTAGCTCAGCGACGGAGCATGAAAAAGCGAACATCAACTGGCTTGTAAGATTTACAGTGTTCCTCAGCTAAACAGGATGAAGAGAAAATTAAACATGTGGCTTTTTGCCTAATCTTATATCAGTAACATTGTTTCTGCTATATTACTTGAATATTCTGTTTAGGACCCCCTTTTTAAGGGGAGCGAAGTTAAAAAAACACACAGGTCCACAATATTCATACTATGTTGTTTGTAGTCATGTCCAAGTGTTTATATAAGGAAATAATTGGTGTCCACAGGTCTTAACAACTTCTCTGCACACACATTTCTAAAATTCTTTTCAAGTAAAATTATTCTTAGTTTTAATGGATTCAAATAATAATGGTTTGGAAATCATGCTTTTAGTGTAATGCCAAGCAACATCAGTATTTTTTAACATCTGATCTTGAAGGATAGGCTTTTTTTCCTAAAAAGAAAAGCATATGTGTGGAAGCTTGTTGTGCATAACCAAAGGACTCCATGCATTTATAGCTACTAAATTATTGTCATAGTAGTTTGGTGCCAGAATGAATTACATTTATCCTAATATATGATATGGTTGGTGCCAAAGTTTTTATGGAAGAATTAAATCACCAATAATGTGTGAGATGGACCTGAATATTTATTCATAAGTGGCCTCATCTAAGAAAGATTTTCATAAAGTTTCTAACATTTTACATCTAATGGAATTATAGTAAGTATAAAAAATATCAAAAGACTTTATATTGGTGTTATAATCTTCTAAATTGGTCATAGTTAGGCCTTTCAAAATAAAGTTCATGGTGTTGACACTATCTTGGTGTTATGTAACCTGACTTTCAAGTTAACTAATTGGATTTAATCATTATCTATCCCCTTTATAAATCAGCTACACTGTTGTTTTTCTGATTTCTATGTGCTTTGAACTACAGTGTAGCATACCAATCTACCTTGAATCCTATGATTATATAGTTGAAGTTATACTGTAGTGGACTTGTACTCTTAGCGCATATGATATAGTATAATGTATTTCAGTAACTTTAGACAGTGCTACATAATAGTTATGCTCTGAGAAGAAAAACTAACATTTAAATAGGAGTAATATTAATGATCTACAAAATGTTTGAGCACATTTACAAATCATATTTATAAAAAATATCTGGCCAAATTGGTCTTATTATTAAATTTATGATTCAGAACCACTGTGTTAATATGAATACTGAAATTTAAAAAAATTGTTATGTGTTGTTAAATAAAATACCATTACTACTACTACTACTGACAGAAAGAACTCATGAATGTAATCTGCAGGATATCACAGTTTTGTTTAGTGAATATAAGTGAACTACTCTGTGTGTGCTAGGTATACTGTTTGCTGTGTATTTTTTTTTTTTTTTGCTTAATTCAGAGAGAGTTGATTGCTGAGTATACAATTTAGGCTAGATGACATGTAACATTCGTATTTAATAAAACCAACTATACAATTTATCTTTATAATGTAAGTGATCTATACCCATGCACAAAGATCTGTTTCCTGGGTGTAATATATAAAAGTATGTATTCTTATTTTGAGGTGGTTTTTGAAACAATTAAAAAACATTAAAACACATCTAATACTACATTGATATATTACTTAGAAGTGGTTAAACTGGTATTTTATATTTTGTGGCTTTTTTATGTTCCAGTTTGGCTTTTTCATTCTTCATTTTGCTTAATTATATTAAGTGCTTGAATGTAACAATTTGTATCCATATATTTTGAGTTGTTTTCCTCTTATCATCTTGTTTGTGTTGTTATGCCAACTTATTATCAGAATTGATACATAAAACTCAGAGGTGTACTTTTGATGGTAAACTTTTCAGCACAGATACTGTATCCATATATAATTCTCATGTAATAAAATTAGAAGAAGTGAAATTGAAAAATGAAAAATGATCAGAAAATAAACTTCAGGCTCTTTTATATTCAGTGGTTTTTAAAAATAGACAATTACTTTTCAGTTAGCATGTTCAAAAAGATCATGTTATATAGTCACATCATGGAAGGAACACTAAAAGAATTAAGCAGTGATCAGTATGATTCCTCATCACCCATTGAGTACTGGCAGTGTGAAAGATACAGGATTGCAATTGGATATACACAATAATTGTGAGAGTTTTCCGCTAGAGTACTTAAACATGCTAACCCAAAAACTATAGTAGTGAGGGCAACTTTATTATGAAGGAAAGTTTAAACTGTACCCTCATTTTGTAGAAGGTACCCAGCTAAAGTTGCCTAATCATGTCTTTTGGCTAGAACTCTGTAGCCATAAATTTAGATTTGAATGGAGCATTTTTGATGAGACTTCTATAAAAGCTTGACAAGCAAAAACAAATCCTGTCTTTAAGAATTTATGGATACTGTGGTTTCTAATAGATTCATTAATTATTTTACATTGCTTTTTTTCTAGTTAATGATTATTTATAATATTTAATGATATAAGAGTTTGAGGGCTTTTTAATTTTTCTGGAAGGGATACGATATTGAACTTCTTATTTTTCTGAAAGAAAATACCAGGTTTGCTCAGTACACTAATAATCTTTCATTCTAAGGCACATATTACCATGAATAAACTCAGGAAAACATTTGCAAGAAAATTAGAATGTAGCACTGTTGACTGGTTTTGTGGGGAAAACAATAGTTTCAGTAGTTTTATGAATATCAGACTTTAAGCTGCTTTTGTTACATTCAGGAGTACCTAAACCTTGTTTTTGGTAATTTATTTTCATTGGTTATTAGATTATAATAAAATTTTTTTGATAGCTTGTCTGGTTAGCTCAAAATGATTCAAATTTTAGGTATCTCACAAACTTAATAAATAATGTTTTGTGTTTATGATATCTCCCCCATTGATAAAACATGTTAAAATAGTACTTCCCATGGAAACTTATTCATACATATTGAATAGTATTATTCTAATAGTAAGAGGCCTTTCATATATAAAGAAGGAAAACAAAACAACATTTACTTTGGTCTCTGAGGCCCAATAGAAAAATTATATTTCCACAAAGGCAGTTTGTCTTTGGTACTCTACATTCTCTTTATCCTACTTGAACACCTCACAGGGAGTGCTCCATCATTAAGATTTATCCTATATTCTGTGAGCCAAAAGAACCTCAATCCTTTTTCCTTCCCCAAATCAGGACTTCTATTCCCTCAGAACAACTATTTTCAGCTAAAAGGGTGAAATGAATGCTTCTTGTTAAATTACTTCACATTTTCTATTACTGGCTACTAGATAATTGGCATTTTCCAATGAATATATCCATTAAACAGATAAGTTTCTAGTTATAGGAGTTTCAGACATTCTAAGTAAATGAAATTAATTTTAAATTCAGTTACTATCAGTGACTTTTTTGGATATGTGTGTGTGTGTATGTAAGTAATTTGCACAGTAGATCCAAGGTTCGATTATATAATAAGTTGCTTTTTTCCATAGTACTTTCTGATTTTCAATTTGCATTTGCTTTTAACCATCTTCCAAGCTTTTTTGTAATAATGAACTTTTGCTCCAAGATGGTATGGAGAGATTCTGTGATTGATAGTCATTTCTATATATGTTGTTAAGCCCATACTTGTCTGTATTCTTGTTTCTCAAAATACATAATTTGTAACAAAAGAACTTTTACACCTCCCCGCATTATATTGATAAGAGAAGAAAAGCACAAAGTGAATGTAAACTATCAATGGATCCCAGTTTTTGAACACTTTGCCTAGATTTCAGGATGTAGAAAATCCCATTTATCATTTTTTTTGCAAGAAAAATGCAAGCCATAATAGATATAGATTGGTCAACTGTAATTAAACTGTTTTAGAATTTTTTTTGGTATTTCAATGCTGATTCAGGCATTGTTTAGCATTCATCTCAAGATCAATTGCTGAAATTAGTAGAATAAATCAGTATTGTTGCTATCTGCTTTCCTATGCAGGAATGTAATAGCATTGATAGTGATTATTCACAAAATATATTAATCTCATGAATGTACTATTCCTAGTTTTAGTCTCACAAAATTGTGAAATCTGTCTTATACTTCAAGTAAAATGTTAATATTTGATCACTTAAAAATTGATTGATAATATAAGGAAGAAACTTGTGCATAAGTCCTAAATTATAGGCATAACTTTCTTTGAAATATGAAGTAAAATACAAAGGAAATGTACTTTTAGGATACATAAATTCATGCTTACTTACATTATATTGGCAAATGATAAATCTCTCAATTATTATTTAGCAACAGATTTAAGCTAAATGCTTATATATACATATGTGTTTTTCATTATATGTATGTGTATATGTGTATGTGTGTGTGATTGTGCATGTGTGTACACACACACAAACACAATTGCCAAATTAAGGTTTGTTATGTGTTTACATTTCTAAACTCTGGATAATGGAGCTTATTTGGATGACTGTTTTACTGTCTAGTTGTCTAGTTATGGAAACTACTGTTCAAAAGATTTATGAATTCTTAAATTTTATGTGGGACACTTCTAGAGTATGTGTAAATAAGTGCATTAGTTTTTAAATAATTTACATCTTGTGACCAGTTAGACTATTTACTTTTTTCTTTCCTATGAACTAATATTGCTAAGGTCACAGTTGATTTTTCTGTCTGAATTTTTTCTCTCTGAAATGGATACCACTTACAGCAAAAAATATGATTATTTTAGTGGTTTAAAATTGTATTTAACAATAGGAAAGCAGCCTAGTAAGAAACCACCTTTTTTAAAGCTATATATAAAATCTTAGTTAAATATCCAAATCCTAGCATGGTTCAGAAATGGAAAATTATATTGCATTAAATTTCATAGTACAAGAAAGTGGAAATGTGTTTTTTCTGAGTTTGATTTTTTTTGTTTTGTTTTTTGACAGGAAATAGCATTGGCAGTTGTGAGTTACATAGGCTTTATGCAGAGAGCATACTAAGCTATAGAGACTTAAAAAATGGTTTGCCACCACTTCCCAAGCACTTCTGAATTTCTATAACTACTTTCTGATGTAGAAGTATTAATTTACTTCATTTCATTGCATATCTCAAGACAGTAATGGTGTCAAATAGAAGTTGTGTATAAAGTGGATTCATATGTAGTTACAAACTTAAAAGCTACAATTGAAAAAAAAGTCCCCAGCGTTGAGATAAATGTATTTTTTTCTGACTATATTATGAATTTTATGCCATTATTTACCTTATAAATATTTTCTTTAAAGCACAGTTCTTTTGGGGATTGAAGTTTTCATTCATTGTACCACATTTTTCATCATGTAAACCAAATCCAGTAGTGCATTTTACAGTGTTTTTCCCTCACAGTGCTGCTAAAGAAATGGCTATCATTTTGAATTTACAACATGCCAAAGATGACATAAAATTATATATATTTTTGTTCTTGTTAAAACTCTGTGAGCAACAATTATCAAGAAATCATGTTAAATTACTGGCATTTTCTTGTTACTAAATAAAAAGGCTGCAACTTTCTATCATTTTATACTTGAGCTTGCTTGATCATTTATGGATATAAAATTTTCTGTCTGCTTTTATTAAATACAGCTAATTGCAGAATTCATTGAAACTTACATCCATCAGGAGCCAGATATAACAAGTATTTCAGGATATTGCCTATTAGCTATAAACTTTCATATTTCCTGAACTGCAGTATTTTTCAAGCTTTGTCATTTTTCTAATGTTCTTAAAAAACAAAGGAATTGAAGAAAATTAGCATGCAAAGATATACATTATTTTTAGGACTTATCAGGAGAATGAGTTTGTCCACAAGTAAGTTAACTCATTTTGTTCCATTTTCCCAGATGTGGCACACCTATAAAAATTAAATTTATAATATTTATATAACAAGAATAATAATTGTAATTATTTTAAACTTGGGATCAAATAAAATAAGAAACATTTAGCCAAAAGAGAAGCCACACATTTGTAGGCCATGTTAAATTACAACACCTATACACACAAAGAAACTTGATATGTAGACTCTAGATTATGATTACCAATCTATTTTGATGCCCCTGTGTCAATTATGTTGAAATATTCACAGAATTGAAAACCTGGGAATTAGTAGCTTAAGGTGAACAACCTTTTTTGCAGTGAGTACAAATTAAAATCTTAGCTTCTATGTTTGGAAAAATTCCATTGAGAATAATAGACATTTTAGCCAAAAAAGAAATCACACATTGTAGACCCTGTTAAATTATAACAGCTATTCATACACACATATAAACTTAATTTCATATGTGGTTCAGGAATGCATTTAGAGCATGGTGATCAGAATCTCCATATACCTCTTTTTGTTTTCAACTTCTTAAACAGTACACATCCTAGACCAGCTTTAGGAAGTCTAGAAAAATCACTTTCCCATTAGCCATTTCTTTTCATCTCTCCTCTGCTTTTGTTTCTTTCACGTTTCACACTTCCCAATCCCTAAGTAAATTATCTAGCCACAATTTGTATATGATAATACTTTTAGAAACTTATTCCTACTAAAGTACTTCATTCTGCAGTTGTCCTTTAAGCATTAGCTTCTGAAATAGATAATTCACTTTTTATTCAGTGGGTCCCTGAACAGTTTGGGCCTACCAGGCTAAACATAATTTAATCTGTGTAGGTTGACTTAGGGGATAGGGAGAGGGACATAAGAAGGAGACCACACTTTGTTTCCCCTGTGATTCCCCCAGTGTCCTCTTGAAGAGATAGATTGTCTGAAAATACTAGGGTTTTCTTTTAGAAGGGAAATTTCATGTCCTTTTATTATTGGTCTCTTCTATAACCTAGTACTTGCTCTACCCAAGCATGAGGCATCTTCCCACTCTAGGTTTCTCCTTCCCTGACCCCTCTGCAGGACCTCCCTGCTTATGCCTAGGTTAAGCCACAGTCCTTGCCTTTCTCTCCTACTTCAATAATCTAAGATAAATTTGGTATATTTTCTGAACATAGGTAATTTATATTTTTATGAAGTATTTTTCAGTAAGCCATGATGTTTTACATTTCATTTTTCAGTTTCTGACAAAAACATTGTTTGTTAATAGGTGCATTTTTTACTCAACATGTATATTGTGCTTCTGTGCCTGCCACTATTAGTGATTTTGTTTTTTTATTTATATTATTTTATTTAAATGTGTTTCAAGTCATAGTACATATACAGAGCTCAATTTTTCCATTTCTCTGGTTGCAAACCAGATTGAGTCACACCATTTGTGTCTTCATACATGCACCAAAGGTGGTGATGACAATCTCATTACTATACCCATTACTATACCCATTCCCCTTTCCTCCCCCCCCCCGCAGCATCCAGAGTTCCTCCATTTCTCCTATGTTCCCCATTCCCACCCCCCTTATGTATCCTCATCCACTAATCAGAGAGAACATTCAGCATTTGGTTTTTTGGGATTGGCTTACTTCACTAAGCAT
>CM053417.1:61284324-61308128 GCA_028644305.1 Xerus rutilus
ATAAACATTGAAGTGGCTGCTTTACTGTAGTGTGCTGTTTTTAAATCTTTAGGGTATAGGCCAAGGAGTGGGATAGCTGGATCGAATGGTGGTTCTATTCCAAGTTTTTTGAGAAATCTCCAAACTGCTTTCCAGATTGGTTGCACCAATTTGCAGTCCCACCAGCAATGTTTGAGTGTACCTTTTTCTCCACATCCTCGCCAGCACTTATTGTTGCTAGTATTTTGGATAGCTGCCATTCTGACTGGGGTGAGATGAAATCTGAGGGTAGTTTTGATTTGCATTTCTCTAATGGCTAGAGATGTTGAACATTTCTTTATAAATATATTTATTGATTGTATATCATCTTCTGAGAGGTTTCTATTCAGCTCCTTAGCCCATTTATTGATTGGGTTGTTTGTTTTTCTGGTTAAGTTTTTTGAGTTCTTTATATATCCTGGAGATCAGTGCTCTATCTGATGTGCGTGTGGCAAAAATTTGCTCCCAGAATGTAGGCTCTCTGTTCACCTCATTGATAGTTTCTTTTGCTTCAGATCATATAAATCTTTCGCCTTTTACTATTACTGATTTTTACTATTTTTCTAAAAGAATACACAGCAACTGACATGTACAAAAAGGTGGGTTTTTAAAAAATTTTTGTAGTTGTAGATGGACAACATGCCTTTATTTTATTTGTTTATTTTAATGTGGTGCTAAGGATCAAACCCAGTGCCTCACAAATTACAGCCGCAGCCCAGGTGGTTAATACTGAAACACAAAAGCAAAACTATGAGAACAATATGTATCCCAACATCCAAATGTTTCTTATTTTATTTGATCCCAAGTTTGATCCCAACACCTAGTAGGCCCAAATTATTCAGGGACCCATTGAATAAAAAGTGAATTCTCTACTTCGGAAGTTAATGCTTAAAGGACAACTGCAGATTATTTATTTTGAACATTAAATTTAACTTCCTGATAGGTAAAACAAGTAGAGAGACTCAGCAGATTAAGTGAAAATTATGTAACATGAAGCATTTATTTTCAAGAAATCCTTTTGATACTAACATTTTAACATAGAAAGAACCTATAGTAGTTTACATAGTAGTTAACATAGGAAGAACCTTACACAACAGGCACTAAACAAGATACAAAAATACCAAAAATCTCTTCTACTTTTGTCATGTACCAAGAACTCTTAAGTAATGTACAGTTCCCTTAGGTAGAAATGCTAGCTGACTTATAGCTAAGATATTTTTTGTTACTCTTTTTAGCATGATTACATTTTGTTTCAAATTCATTTGAATTTATTAATATTTCATTTTTAGTTTGCTTTTCCTATTCTTACTGATTTATTTTGTGAATATATAGAACAATGACATGTTTTCAAAAGTCAAAACGATATAGAAAAGTACACGCAAGAACTGTCATTCCCTTTAGTATTGACTGTACCCCATTTTTCCCCACTCCTTGTAGATAAATAATGTAATTGTTTTCTGGTTCATCCTTTCTGTCTGTCTTTATGGAAAGATAAACCAATGTACACATACTTTCTAATTTACATTATTGCTTACACACAGTTATCATGCTGTATTTTTTGTACTTTTCTTTTTCACTTAATATATTTGGAAATCCATTATGAGCTCATAGGTATTTTCCATGTTCTCTTTTACAACTGCATAGTGCTTCATTCTGTATATATACTATAGACCACCACCAAAATTCCTATGTTTTATTGTTTCCCAAATTTATAATCATGAATAATGCTACAATAAATAACCTCACACATATACATTTTCATACTGTTTGATGTATCATCGGCAAATTTCTGAAAGCAGGATTTCTCCATTGAAGGATAAGTACATATATAATTTTGTTAGATATTGCTAAAACTCTGCCTATAAGCATTATGCCATTTTACATTTTTCCAAGCAACACATGAGAGCATATAATTTTCCATAGACCAAAAAATACAGTGCATTGAGAAACTTTGGTAATTTTGCTAAGTCGAGGAATGAAAAATGTCACCTTAGTGTAGATTTGGTTTGCATTTATTGTGTGCAAAGTTAAATATATTATCATGTTTGTGTCAATAAGATTTTAGGCTCTATTCCTCAAATTTTAAAAGTTTTTATATTGGGGCTGTTAACCTTTTATCTGTGATGCATGTTGCACATATTTCCCCAGAGTTTTGTTTGGTTTTTACTTTGTGATATATTTTCATGCCATTTAAAGTTTTATTAAATCAAAAATTACATTTTCTTTTATTTTATCAGAATTTTCAGTCATGTAGTGCGAATAATAATTTCTTTATTAGTACCCAAGTACTACTAATAATAATAAATTATTATTAGAAATAATAATTTCTTTATTAGTACCCAAGTTATAGAATTACTGTTTTTTTTCTAATATTTATATTGTTTTATATTTCTAATATTACTGTGATATCCATTTGAATTTTATTTTTCTGTGTGGTATTTATAATATATCGAAGCTTATCCTTTTTCAAGTGCCTGATTTTCTTAGCATTAGTTATAAAAACATTAACTGTGCCAAGGTAATTTGAGAAATACTACCTTTAACATACCCTACACTTTCAATATTAATTGGTTTTCTTTTCTTGACTTTCTATTCTGTCTCAATGATTTACTGATTCAATGCTATAGCACTACACTCTTTTCCTTTTGAAGGCTTTCTGATATAATGTTTAAATATTTGATGGGGCTAGTTATCCCCTGACCTAAGATGTTTTTTTTCCAATGTTTTCATAGCCATTCTTGTATGGTTATTTTTCTATATGAACTTTAGGATCACCTTGTCTAAGCTTCATAATAATGTAGCTTGATTGTAATGTAGAGAGAACAGGATTATTGCAATATAAATTTTCATTTTTATTATGGTACACTAGAAACACTAACACACTATGGTCCTCAGTCCACAGACCATAACACACCTATGGATTAGCATAAGAATTCCCTGCCTTAACAGTGGAGTAAGGCCAGTCACTGATCTGTGAGCTCATGTTTTGCACCCTTGGTGTATGTTCATTGTTCTCCATGGCTACATATGAGTCATTTATATTACCTTAATAAAGCTGCTCTCATTATCAGCCTACATTCTCTCTGTTCTCCCTAGGTAACAGAGAATTACTCAAGCCTTTGGTTCTCAAAGTATGACCCTTGGACCAGCTATATCAATAACTAATGCAAACTTGTTAACAATACAGATTCTTTGACTTGCCTCAGACCTACAGAATCAGAAACTCTAGGACTGGGCCCCAGTGTCTTGTGGCTTAACAAGGTTATTCCTAAGCTCATGTTGGTATATGCTCAAGTTTGAGAAATAGTGGTGTGGGAATGGAAAGGGCACACATTATTTTTCAGGTTTGGGGATTCTCTAGTAATATGGCACTCTAAAAAGTTTAACATGCTTTTGTGAATCACCATACTACTTTCCAAAGTGGTTGTACTAATTTGCAGTCCCACCAGCAAGGTATGAGTGTACCTTTTCCCCTACATCCTTGCCAGCATTCATTGTTAATGGAACCACCATACGAACCAACTATTCCACTCCTTGATATTTATACAAAGAACTAAAATCTGCATACTGTATTCACATATGCAGACTGATGTTTATAGCAGCACAATGTATAGTAGCCAAGTGGAACAAACCTAGGTGCCTGTCAATAGACAAAGAAAACTTGGTATATGTACACAATGAATTTCTACTCAGGTATAAAGAATGAAATTATATTATTTGCTGGTAAATGGATGTAACTGGAGAATATTCATGCTAAATGAAATAAGCTGGACTCACAAAATCAAAGAATGAGTGTTTTCCCTCATGTGAGGAAGCTGGAGAGAGAAAGGGAATGATAAAAGGGGATCTTGCAAAAAAAGAAGGGAGATCAGTAGAGTTGAAATGGGGGGCCAAGAGTGTGGGAGGGAGGAGAGGGAAAAAGGAAGAGCTGGAGAATGAAGTTGACCAAATTATGCTGAGCATGTATGAATATATCACAGTTCATGTGTAACTATAATGTCCCAATAAATAAATAGATGAATACCAATAAAGAAAATGAAGGGGATGGGGGGAAGGAGGAAGGGAGGGGATCAGGAAGTACTTAGGATTGAAATGGAGTGAACTACGTTATGTGCATTTATGAGTATATCAAAGTGATCCCCACTATTATGTATAAATATAATGTACTAAGTTTAAAAAGTTTAACATTGTTTTTTTATGATCATTTGCTGAATATCATGTGTTAGCAACCAGACCTAGGGAGGTTACTAAATCATAATCTTTGAACATTGAATATAACGTGGGAATTACCTTTACATGTTCTTTTATTTATATTTTCATGTCTCCATAACTATAACTTCATTCTAATATGCAGTTTATTCTCTTTGGTAGATAAATATAAGCAAGAAATGAGCTAAGCAATTCTATTTTCTCACCATAATTTCTTCAAATCATATAATCTTCCTTAAATAATGTGTCTGTCCCTCTCCTATTTTTCTTTTAATTTGCACTGAAAAACAAACTAAAATAAAAGAAGACCCCTTTGTTATCATTAGCATTTTTATAAACTTTGGTTCATTCTTGCCTGCCTAGACAGTGTCTGTACAGATTTGTACCATTCCAAAAATTAAACCTTGATTATTTTCTTTAGTTTTTGAGCATACTGTTTTAAAATGTTTATATTTCAGCTCAAAAACAAGCTCAATCTCAGCAATCAGTTTCATTTTTATTTTGGATATTTTTAGGTGACTCTTCAAATCCCTTTTTATTTTGCATGGTTTTAGATCGCTGTCCTCAATGATATTTATGGTATTGCATGGATCACATTTATCCTTTTATAATCTTTTGAATACAGCAATCTGATTTGTGAATTTTTCCAAGTCAATGCAATAAGTTTCTGATAGGTGATGACTATCCCTCAGTATTCTCCTCATTTATTGTCACAAATTTCAACATGTATGTTAGCTACTTCTCAGAGTTTCTTTCACTTTTATGTCCCTGGGTAGTTTTCCCTGTTGATCAAAATTTAGAGTGTTTTGTTGTGTTTTATTCCCTTCTGAAAAAAGAAATGTTCAACAGAGCAAATAAAGAATCTTTATGAGCACTTTTCTTATCAAAATGACACTTCATGTTTAAAGTCTTCATGAGAGATGGCATTTTTCTCAGGATTACATGTTTTCTTTATTGTGTACACTTAGGGAAGCAACACCAATGCCTTTGGTTAGTTGACTGTTCTCTAGTATATTATTGTAACTTCATTTAGGCCTTTCCTCTGTTTATCATTGACATATTTCACCACATGACTGTATTCAGCCTTTTTATTTTCATTTCCAGAGAAATATATAACTTAGAACGGCCAAAACATATAAAAGAGACACCTCCTGAGATGAGCTTTCCATTACTAGAGACATTCAAACAAAAGCAGAAGACCACTTTTCTTTCAAATTTTTAAAGAGAGGGTCAAACAAGATTGCAATTTAGAATGATATTGAAGATGATTTTCAAAACTAATGGTGATCATAAATGTAGTACTAGCATTGTGTATTATTTTATTAGTTCTATTTAAATAGACTATAACTCATAGTTCCGTATGAGGTTCTATGATTTATAAATTTTAGAAATATAATTTATATACATAGAAATCCCTTGTTTTGGAAGTTCTCAATCTTATATGATTCATTATTCATATAATATAGAATGAAAAACATCTGTTATTTCCAACCCCTATAGTCTTTCCATGATAATTCCTTGCAGTTCACTTGCAGTATCTTCTGCTATTTAATTTCAACTTGGGTTTTTTTTTTCCCTTCAAACTTTAGTTTAAAGGTATTTTGACCAGATTTATTCATCTCTTACTATGTGTACCCTTACATGCTGCACTCATTCCCTGGTTCATCTATTTTTCATGGTAGATAACTGATATTCTGCTTGTTGATACTCATAATGTAGCCAGTTGGTAGTATCCTAAATCCAGTTTCCATTACAATGTTGCAATCTTTAAGTGGAAGAATACATAAAAGACAAAACCTTAATTCCTTCTCTCCAAGCCATTCAATTTATTTAATCAGCCCTCCAAAGCAAACCAAAAGAAAAGAGTAAAAATGCAATTAGAATACCTTTCCTTTCCTGTTTCCTGTATTAAAATGCAACTTTTGGGAAAAAAAATAAAATAATAAAAGAAAAAAAAAAGAATACCTTTCCTATATCCTATTGAAAATATAAATTTCAGGTGAAATTTTCTTAAATAATAATTGATTTTTCACTAACATTGGAGTGTTGATACAGGATTGAAATCTATGTTATCATAGAATAAAGACTCACTGGAAATAATGTCAATAAATAGAAATCTGAAAAGGGAATGGGCATTTCCCTTCACCCTTTTAAGGAAAGCATGATGGCATGTCTGTTAAAAAAAAATGAAAAGGCACCTGGGACTTTTCCAAACTAAATGTGAAGAGTACATTCATGAAAGAGCTTCATTTCCGGGAAGATAGAACACATGTAATTTATCCAATTCCTCCTGCAATAAACAACTAAAAACACTGAACATTATATATAATCAAAGCCTAAAATATCTCTGAAAGATGGAGAGAATACAGATTGGTAAGGGACTTTGGGACCTGAATCACAACACAGTGCTGATTTTCCTGGAATTTTAAACTCATCTCTTCCAGACTGAATGCTGGAGAAGCTAACCATCCACAAATGTGCAAGTTGGCAGACAAGAAAATGCCTCAAAAAAGCCTACTTTTTATTACTATAGTACCTTGAAAAGGGAGCTTAATAAGATAGAAAAAATTTAGACAATAACTATTGTACTATTTCCAAACACCACCAGATTACCTGCAGATACATTATCACCCTTGCCTGCAAAAGCCAAGTGGAAAATCCAGATGTCTTCCCATTCTATGATGTAATGAGGCACAAATTCCCCATCATGATGGCTTCGGGGTAGGTGGAATGGAGACACATGCTTTTCATTCCTGCTGAGCAGTAGTGAATATCCACCTCCAGTGTCTGTGTAGACCACATGGGGTATGGAGAGGATGGATTTGTGTCCACATCTTGCAGCGCCCAGGCACCTCTTACTCTTCACACTGGGGTCTTATCAAAGTACACATGGTGGAGTGTCAATTTTTTCATCATCACCCAGAAATTATGAGGCAGCACATCTCCCTTTTGGTGTCAATGAAGGCCACAGGAAGGACAGTAATAAGAAATTTCTTCTCCAATCAACATGGGAAATACGTGTGAAGACATAGGTAGGAATCTATAATTCTTACTCTCACCCAGCAGTAATAAAGATTTCCCTCCTTTGGGTGACAAGAGAGGGTGATTGGAGAACTTGGATTTCTACCTCCACTTGGAACTAATTGAGGGAGAAGTTTTCTTTTCCCTGCTGAAGTGGTGTCAGAAAGCTTACCAAGACAGAAGATTTAGATAAGATCTGAAGTCTCAACACAGTAATTATAAGTTCAGGATTCAATAAATCACTCATTACTAAGAACCAGAAAGTTCACAAACATGAAAAAAGATAATAAATGCTAACAAAAATATAACTGCAATGTTGGTATTATCTGCAAATATTTTAAAATAGCCATTATTAAAATAAATTGTTTCATCAAACAATTATGAGCATGATTGTAACAGTAGGAAAGAAGTCACAGAAAATAAAATAGGACAAAGAACCAAATGGTAATTTTAGAATTGAAAAATATAATAACCAAAATATATATTTAAGAAACCTCAGTGGATGAGCTCAGTAGCAGAATGAAAAAGAAAAAGAAAAAATAATTAGTGAATGGGAAGATATAAAAATGGAAATAAGCTAATCTCAATAACAGAGAAAAAGTAACCCGAAAAAAAAAATGAACAGAGTCTCAGGGATTTGTGAGATTAGGATATACTATCTAATGTTGTTGGTGGGGTCTGGAAAGGAAAGGAGAAGAGAGTAGGGTGGAAAAGAACTCAAATATGTATGAAAACTCCAAACTTGTCAAGCAATATAAACTTATAAATTCAAGAAGTTGAGTGAGCTGAATAAACTCAAAGAAATTCAGTTCAGGATACATCCATAATTAACCTTCTGCAAACTAAAGGCAAAGAAAAAAAATTGAAAGCATGCAAAGGAAAATTATAGCTTACCTAACATGTAGAAAAATATTTAAATGACAAGGATAGGTCGTTAGAAACCATGGGCACCAGAAAATGTGTCACATTTTTCAAATTCTGAAAGGAAAGACTTGTCAACAAGGGGTATTATAACTAGAGAGATGTTCTTTAGGAATGAAAAGGGTCATAAAGACATTCTCAGATGGACCGGGCATGGTGGTGCATGCCTGTAATCCCAGTCACTCAGGAAACTGATGCAGGAGGATTCCAAATTCAAGGCTAGCCTTAGCAATCTTGTAAGATCCTATATCAAGACAAAAAATAAAAAGGACTGGGAATGTTCCTCAGTGGTAAAACCCCCAATGGGTCATACCCCAGTACCTCCCACTGAAAAAAATGTTATTCTCAGATGAAGGAAAACTAAAATGATTTGTTGCCAGCACTCTACCCTAAAAGAATTACAAAAGAAAGGTCTCTACACAGAAAGTAAAACCTGTTACAGAAGAAATCTGTAACATTAGGAAGGAAGAAAGGACATAGTAAACAAAAATATGGGTAAATACAATAGACATTCCATTTCCTCTTTAGTTTCTATGGTTGAAGCAAAATTTATAACATTGTTAGATGTGCTTCTAAATTTAAGTTGTGGAATGCTGAAGAAAATTATAAATTGAGAGGATAAAGGAATGTAAAAGAGGTTAATTTTTCTGTACTTTGTAAGAATGGCTAAATTATATGACTAGGTGATCATAAATTGTGGACATATAATACTTAGATCAATCATTAAAAAGGCTTAGAAAGGCATACGTTCAATTAGCACTATAGATACATTGAGATGGAACTCTAAAATAATGTGCCCTTAGTCCAAATAACATAAGAAACAGTAAACCAAAAGAAAGAAATGACAGTTTTAAATCCTCACAGTTCACTAATAACATTAAAAGAAAATTATTTAAATATACCAATTACAAAACATAGAGTGGCAAAGTATTAAAAAACATTACCCAAACATGTATATTGTCTAAGTGAAAATAATTTCAAATATAATGGTATAACTTAGTTGAAAGTGAAAGGATGGGAAAAGATGGAAAAGATGTCATGTAAGCAAGAAAGCAGGAGTGACTGTATTAAATTAAGATAAATTAGACTTCAGAGTAAAGAAAGAGGGCATTATACCACAATAAATGAGGCAATCCAAATCACCAAGAAGACATAAAAATCCTAAATATTTATGCTCTGAACAGTGTACATGTAAAATGTGTGAATAAAAACTAATAAAATTAAGGGAGGTGGGCTGGGATTGTAGCTCAGTGGTAGAGCGCTCGCCTCACATGCGTGAGGCCCTGGGTTTGATCCTCAGCACTACATACAAAGCAATAAAATAAAAATACATTGTGTCCATCTACAACTAAAAAAAATATTTAAAAAAATTAAGGGAGCTTCAACACATCTTTCTCAAAATTCAGTGTAACAAGTAAAGCTAATGTTATCAGGGTTATAGAAGTGAATGGTGCCAACAACCAACAGATCTAATCTACATATATACAGAACTCCATCCCAAAACTGCAGAATGCACATTTTTTCAAGTCTTCATAGAATATGTACCAAAATATATCTTGA
Organism: Xerus rutilus; assembly: GCA_028644305.1. Lineage (NCBI taxonomy): Eukaryota > Metazoa > Chordata > Mammalia > Rodentia > Sciuridae > Xerus > Xerus rutilus. Next base: position 61,294,054 of record CM053417.1, read on the forward strand.
TCTATTAAAGAAACATTGGAACATTTAAAAGGAATGAAATCATGCAGAATATGTTCTCTGACCACAATGAAATCAAATTAGAAGTCAACAAGAAACAATAACAGGAAAATCTCCACCTATAAGCAACATAGTACAGTAGGGTGCCTTTAGATCACAATAATATACTGTACATTTTAAAAGGCAAGAAGAAAAGATTGAATGTTGGAACTCTAGCCAGAGAAATTAGAAGAAATAAGGAGATACAAATAGGTAAAGAAGACCTCAAACTATCACTATTTGCCAATATCATGATTCTATATCTAGAAGATCCAAAAAATTCCACCAGAAAGTTTGTAGAACTAGTAAATGAATTCAACAAGGTAGCAGGATATAAAGTCAACCCCCACAAAACAAATGCATTCCTATATATCAGCGATGAATTCACTGAAAGAGAAATTGGGAAAACTACCCCATTCAAAATAGCTTCAAAAAATACCTGGAATCAATCTAACAGAAGAAGTGAAAGACCTATACAATGAAAAGTACAGAACACTAAAGAAATTGAAGAAGAACTTAGAGGATGGAAAGATCCTCCATGCTCCTAGATAGGCAGAAATTAATATTGTCAAAATGGCCATACTACCAAAAGTGTTATACAGATTTAGTGCAATTCCTATTACAATCCCAATGACATTCTTTATAAAGGTAGAAAAAATTTTTTTGATACAGTATTTTTAACAAAATATTAGCAAAACAATTCACAACATATACAAAGAATCACACAGAATAACCATATGAGGTTTATTGTAGGAATGTGAAGCTGGTTCAAAACTCAAAAATAAATCAATATAAGAATTCAGAAGATGGTGGATAGAGGAAGAGTGCACATCCCAGCAGTTCCTTAGCAGCAGACTTAAAAAGCAGGTAGGTTATCCCTTGCTCTGTGAGAGGAGATAACTAAGGGAACTCACTGAAATGCAATATTTGACAGTAAAAGAAACCATAGAGACACAGAAACTTCTAATATATTATAAGAAATAATATGTTAGAAATATGGAATCAGCTTGGCTGGAAATGTTAGCAGCCTGTGGAATAGAGAGGGAGTCTAATCTCAATGGACTCAGAGGCAGGGTGGAGAGTTTTGTGAAAAGCAACAAAGGGCTAGAGTTGAGGCTTAGTGGCAGAGCACTTGCCTAGTACGTGTGAGGCACTGGGTTTGATCCTTAGCACCACATAAAAAAAAATAAACAAATAAAATAAAGGTATGCTATCCATCTACAACTACAGAAAAGAAATTAAAAAAAAAAGAAAAGTAATAAAATTGCTTGACCTCAGGCTTATAGTTCAGTAGTATCTGGGTCACTGGTGTGGGAACTATTTGTGGATTGCCAATTAGTGCAACCAGATTGGAAAACAGTATGGACATTACTTATAAGAGTATGAATGGAACCACCATACGGCCCAGTTATTCCACTCCCCAGTATTTATTTAAAAAAAAAAACAAACTAAAAACAGTATACTATAGATATGCAGCCACATAAATGTTTAAAGTAGCACAATACACAATAGCCAAGTTACCGAACTAGGTGTCCATCAACAGACTAATAGATATAGAAAATGTGGCATATATACAGAATGGAGTTTTACTCAACCATCAAGAAGATTGAAATTTGCTGATAAGTGGATATAAATAGAGAACATCATGTTAAGAAAGTCAAGTGTCAAATAGTTTCTCTCATATTTGGAAGCTAAAGAGAGGAGAGAACAAAAGATGAAAAAAGAATCTTACAAAAATAAAAGAGAGACTATACAGGAGAGGAAGAGGATGGAGAGGGAGGGAGGAAGGAAGGGAGTGAATAAGGAGGTACTGGGGAATGAAATCTACAAAATTAGGCTGTGTCCATGTATGATTACACCACAATTATGCCAAGATGATTATATATAATTATAATGTACTAATTAAAATAATAAATATAGAATTTTTATTTTGTATTAGTAATACAAAATATGAAATAAATAATATGAAATAAGATAATAATAGAAGTGAGATCAGTAGAGCAAGCAGATCATGGACAGAAGGGGTTGGGAGAGAAATGGAAGTTATTTTGCAATGAGATCTATCAAAATATATACATGTAAGAATATGGCTTAATGGATCCCACTATTATAATTATAATGCACCAATAAAAAAGAACAAATTATAATGATATATCACTACACACACCTATTAGTGTAGCTATTATGTAACGGTAGTATGCAGAGAATCTTTGTGCTTATACATTGTTGGTAGAAATATAAAATGGCACAGGTACTCATAGAGACATTTTGGCAGTCTCTTAAAAAAATAAACATGCAACTGCCATGTGAACCATCAGTTTTTCTTCCAGAGAAGAAAACTCACATTCACAAAAAAATTTGTATACAAATTTTCATAATGGACTTATTCATAGTACTCCAAGTTGGAAAAATCCCCATATCCTTCAGTAAATGAATAAATAAACAAAGTGTGGGACATCCATACTATGGAATACTACTTAGTAATAAAAAGGAATGAAACAATACATACAATCTGCATGAGTTTCCAGAAAAATATGCTGACTGATAAAAGATAATTCAAAAAATTACATTACTGAAATGACAAGATTATAGAGATGGGAACTGAATTATATAGTGGTTTTCAGGGTTTTGAGAGGGAGGGAGGATAAAAGTGGGTATGTCTTTAAAAGAGTAATGCCAGTGATCCCATGGTGATGAAATTTTGTGTGTATGTGTGTGCGTGTATGTGTGTGTGTGTGTGTTGTGACTGTAATAATGTCAGTGGCCTGGTTGTGATATTGCACTTATGTTAGCAAGATGTTACCATTAGGGGAAAGTGGTTAAGGGAACATGGGATATCTCTATGAGAATCTACAATTATCTGAAAATTTTTAAAAAATTAAATTAAAAAAAACATTGACAGTTCTGGGGAAATCAAAAATTGCTTTTAGAGCTGGCATGATCCTTGGAGAGTGCATAATGTATATTGTTTCCGTTGGAAAGCTTCTTATAAATTTCCTCCGAGTTAGTCTGTGACAATTAACATAGCAGGAAAAATATCTAGTAATTTTGCACAAGATTGTGTACTAGAGTAACTTCTATGTGACCATTGGTGCTATGGCCACAGAGGAATTTTTTAACATAATTGTTAATTTGAAAAGACTGATATTTATGCTTCCTAAACTTTTCCCTCACAGTTCACTAGAATACCAGTGATTGGTGTGGAAGAAAGAGTAATGATTAAAATCATATTTATTTGACTGCATTCCTCTTTACTCTTCACCACAGGAAAATTTTTTTAAAAAACTGAAAATCTCATGAAATTAGGAAAAGAGAGAATAAATGGACATGATATTAAATAAAAAATAAAAAAATAAAAAGCCTGAGCTTTTCAAATTTTTTTTAGTTGTTGATAGACCTTATTTTATTCATTTACTTACATGTGGTGCTGAGAATCGAACCCAGTGCCTCACCCATGTGAGGCAAGTGCTCTACCACTGAGCCACAACCCCAACCCCTGAGTCTTTGTTTTTTTGAGCAAATAAAACCTTCCATTGGATTGGACAGGGGGAAACAAAGGGAAGGGAGGGGGAGGGTATTAGGTGTGTGAGTGGAATAAATCAGACATAGCGTTCCTAGCCTTTTATTTGAATGCACTACCAGGGCGACACCACATCACATATAGCCACAAGAATGAGATCCTGACTGGAATAACTCTGTGTATGTATAATATGCCAGAATACATTCTGCTGTCATGTATAACTTTTAGAACATTTTTTTAAAATCTGCTTTCAATTTGAGGGTTGGGGAAGTACATTCAGCTCTGGTTCAGAAGCATAATTCTTCATTCTTAGCCACCAGTGAAATGGGAAGGCACTTTGAAGTAGCAATTGGCTCAGGACTCAATGTTTGGAAGGCTAGCTATTCCTCATCAGCCAAATTAGCAAAATAGCTTCTATGGGAAAGGGAAGGAAAATTTGTTCTTAGTTCTTTGAAGAATTAAACTAGTAAGCAGAGTTTCTCTTTAAGTAGTTAGTGTCCTTACTACAATTCCTAGATGTATTACTGTTTTGGAGAAAAGTTTGCATTTCAGAAACAATCCCCTTTCGTTTATTTATATAATTGTGAAATAATTGATACTATCAATGGTAACTAAAGAAGAATGAAACCCTCCTTACATCATCCTACTTGTTTCATTTTTGTTTGGCATTGGAACATTAGCTAGGATGAAATATGGTAGAAAAAGTGCACTGGCATACATGAAAGCTTTCCACACACCAGGAAAGTGAGCTTTGCTAGTTTATATTTAAAATATATTCTATAATTCCCCCAACCTAAATAGCAGAATGTTTTGCATACCTGGAGTTTCTTCCAGCACCACCTCACAATGTCCTATATGTGGTTTCAGTATTTTTCTCTCTCCTTTAGGGACGTGCCCCCAAACTTTGCATTGGGCTATTCTCTCATTTAGAAGAAAGGTTATTTAAATTATTATCTTTTTCCTAAAGGAGACTATATTAATTTTTTGTGGGATATTTTTTAAAGTTTCAAGTAAAAAGGCTAAAATCAAATAAAATATCACATTCAATATTTTGAACTTCTGGAAATGTAGGACCTAATTGTTCATTTTTACTCTGATTCAGTACTTTTAATTAAAGCAATCTCCCATATGTAAATTAAGTATACTGAAATAAGATAAAATTTTCAAGGAATATTTATTCTCTACCATCAGAATTTTATGACATTCAAAGTCAACTTTAATCATCTCTAGCTTTTTTTTTTTTTTTTTTTTTTTGGTACTGGAGATTGAACTCAGGGGCATTCGACCACTGAGCCACATCCCCAGCCCTATTTTGTGTTTTATGTAGAGACAGGGTCTCACTGAGTTGCTTAGTGCCTCACCACTGCTGAGGCTGGCTTTGAACTTGCGATTCTCCTGTCTCAGCCTCCCTAAGTGCTGGGATTACAGGCTTGCGGCACTGCGCCTGGCTCATCCCTAGCTTTCTTAAAGATAAACTCTTGAATTCTTACCCCCTTTTAGTACATAGATCAATGTTGAGTCCTTGGCTTAAAATTTTTTAAATCCTATTTTTTTTGTGTGCCAGGGATTGAACCTAGAGTCATTTAACCAATGAGCCACATACCCAGACCATTTTTTATATTTTCTTTAGAGACAGGGCTTCATTAAGTTACTGAGGCTGGCTTTGGAATTGTGATTTTCCTGCCTCAGCCTTCTGAGCAGCTGGGATTACAGGTGTGCACCACTGCACCCAGAAAATACTATATTTTAAAAAAATACATATATTTTTAATTTTTTGATTATAGATGGACACAATGTCTTTGTTTTGTTTATTTTTATGTGGTGCTGAGGATCAAACCAATGCCTCATATGTGCGAGACAAGCACTCTGCAACTGAGCCACAATCCCAGCCCCTATATACATATATATATATATATATATTTTTTTTTTTTGATATCGGGAGATTGAACTCAGAGGCACTTGACCACTGAGCCACATCCCCAGTCCTATTTTGTGTTTTATGTAAATAGAGACAGGGTCTCACTGAGTTGCTTAGCACCTCACTTATATTTTTTAATTATAAAAGAATCCATGTTTACTATAACAAACGCAAAAAAAAAAAAACTGAAGTGTTCTGAAGTGTTTCAGTAAGAAGACAAACTCACCCCACCCCATTTTACTCCATGTACACCTCTCAGATGTAATCTTCATTAAAAGTTTAGAGTTTATATTTTCATATATATTCTTAGATCAATAAAATAAGTTCATACACATTTTTATTTTGCAAATAGAGATAATACTGCACATATTTTATATATTATTTTTGAATGATAATAAGATTGTGCTTACTTGAATAAATATTTTCCTTGACAGTATATACCCCATAATGTTAGATGGCTACTTAATTTTCCATTTTATGAGTGTACAATAATTTAGTTAACTAAAATGTCTGTTATTCATGTCCTTTTAAAGTTTATCTAATTTTTGCATGTCACAAATAATACTAGGAAGAATAACCATGTACATTTGTATGAGGATTCACATATGATAGATTTCTAGAAATGAGATCTGTGAATCATAAGGCTATTAGGTATACATATTTAAAATTTGGACATTACCACTAGTTTGTCCTCCAGGAAGTTATCAGTTTTCAGTCCTGCTAATAGCATATGTGAGTGGTTAAATCTTCAATGTCGAAGGGCTTGAACTTTGTTTTAAATACCAGTCATTAGCAGTTTGAATTTCTGAGAACATGGGACCTAATGTGACTTTTCCCCATAGCTTAGGACTTCTAGGATATTTCACAGACCGGAGACCAGAATGAAAATGAGGTTACTTGGATTTTCCCCAGGTCAAAAATAATGAATATAGGGTGCTCTTGAACATACTGCTGATATAGGAGGATATCCATAGACTAGATAGGAAGGAAAATAAGTCCAGAAAGGGGATAATCTCCTGGGAATATAATGAGTGTAGATGGCATTCAATGTAAATATGAGAGTTGAGTGAGAGTGGCAGTGCTTGAGGAAGACAGGATAGAGTGTGAAGAGTGTGGAAATTACAAGTTGAATATCTTGAAGGTATGATGTAACATCTTCAAAGTTTTTTTTTTTTTATAAGTTTAACCTAAGACTCTGACCCAATTATGTTACTGTCACTAGAAAGTGAGATGTGGCATTTTATTTGAGAATGACAATTTCTAGACAAGGCCATAAAGGCCAATCTTTCATAAAATTGTGAATTTATTTTCAATATCCTTCCTAGACTGTGCCTCTCAGTTTGAGTGGTTCCCAACCCTTCAAATTCAGTGCCCTGGCTTCTAGGACCATCTTCATAGGGACTCCATTCTCTCTGCCTATTTCCTCATTCAAAGCTTACATTTATTTTTCCCTATTCCTACTACTAAACCAGAAGTTCCATATTCTTGTATTATTAAGCATATTAACCTAATAAATGCATTACTGTAAATAGCTTCTCTCTAGCACTCACTTTTACTTCAGTCTTAATAACATTTGCATTTCTAGTGCCTTGTCTGGCCAGTGGATGATTGTTTTTCATTAAGAAACAGTCTTTTCCCTATGTAAACATACCACACAACTTAGGCAGCCATTGTTTATGAATAATGCTTTCAGAAAATCACTATTTAAGGCTTCCAGGTATCATAAAAAGTAGCATAGGTCCTGTGTGCCTTCAACAGACTTAAATATTCATTAAGCATACTAAATCCTTCTTTTACAGGCCTTTTCTCCTGCTGTTACTTTCCTCAGGAAGTTTGCAAAGTTTGACCTGTTGGAGCTGTAATGAGGTAAGGATATCTGGCAAGTAAATACATTCTTTTAATTTCCACCAGGTATAGACGTGAAAATAGCACTTACCTTGCCAATAGCCATTATCCTGGTAATAGTATTGTCATTATCTTTGTTTAGACTCTATGGAAGCTTGTTCCCAGATATTTTTGGTGAAAGCCTTAAAGCCATTGTGTTGCTGCCAGGCCGCACTTTGATGACTAAGTTCTCGTGTTTTCACCAGAAGATTTCACAGCAGACACCACATAAAGAAGCCTGTCCTAAATTTGTCATTGGATATTGACTTAAAATATCAATTTATGTTTTCTTGCATATGTCAAAACTAAAAGCCCCAGTACAACTTCATTTAGGAAAAAATAACTTGAAACATTATATTTAACACAGGAAACAGAAAATGATACAAGACAGGAGTTGTAAATAAAATTTGCCATTAAAAAATTGTAACCAGAAGTCGTACGTGAGCAGGAATTTTCAAACAAAAACAGTAGACCCATAACTAGAAATGGGTAGTAATAATGGTGACCACTTTTTACATGCTTTCCATATACCAGATACCAAAGTGTTTTAAGCTCATTATTTCATTCAAACCACATGACATTCCTACAAATTAGTCACTTTTATTACCTATATATTTTTCTGATATGAAGATGGAATCACAGAGAATTCAAGTAAATCACCTTGGTCAGAAAGCTAATGAAGGTCTGAGCTGAGATCTGAACCCAGCTTTCTCTGATCTCAATATGATTGCACCCAACCACTGTCCCATATGACCTCCCTCATTTGGACATATAACAAGATATAAAAACATGAGTTTTCCAAACAGATAAAACCATTAAAAAGGTTGAGAGCATAAAGGAACATGGGCGTAGCTGTTGTGCGAGGGTATGTATGTAGTGATAGAGGGGTAAAGAAACAGTCTGAGTGGCATGGTTGTAGTTTCTGGTCCAATCTGGTATGACAATTCTTAGAGACTACGTAAGAGTCTCTGCAAGGGCTGCCTTTTGTTTGTTTTCATTCCACAAACAGTGAATCAGGCTACTGTGTATGTTTATGCTGGTAAAAAGGTACAGTTAATAAAATGGTAGAGCTTGGTTTTTAGGTTGAGGTTTTAGGAATCAAAGAAATCCTAAATTCTTACTCTATCAGAATTCTGTTACACTAAGAGCATAATCAAAATGTCCAGAGTCAAATCCTGAATTGGTCAATTCATTTTCAACTGATTTGAAAAATGCTATTACAGACTAAAAGCAAAAAAGGATGTAAAGTGACATAATGTTTTATTTTTTCTACTTATAACAAACTCTCAACTCTCTTATTCATAGCCTTTTATAGGTAAGATTTTAAGAAGGAAGTTTTCATTTATGATTCCAGGAATTTGTAATAAATCAACTTGGATCCTCTCACATATACTCAATTTATTCATTGCTGTAACTTAAAGTTCATTTCATATTCATGTTTCATAAGGATATTTTTCTCATACTATGTATAAGAATCATAATGTTAGGAAGGCCTCTTATTTGGCTTTTCTAGAGACCTCGACTTCTTCATTGAAACTGTGTGAAGGAAGCACTATCTTTACAAAGCTTAACCTGCCTTTTCTGATTTGGAGTCTGAAGCAGAATCTAGATCTAGCTCTTTCTCTCATCTCGGTTTCTCCAGTTTAGTTTGATTGACGGTGATGTCTAACTTTGTTCTTTGCAGAATAAGGGGTGAAATAATGCCATTGCTATAGTCAGTTTCTGTTAGGTTGGTTAATTTGGTGACCTATTGTCCCTTCTATCTTGAAAATTCTGAAATGCATTTAAGTGTCAATAATTTGAGTGTTAAAGGACCATATGATATCCATGCAATATAAAATAGTGATTAAAGAATTGGAATCTGACTACTCAAGTTCAAATCCTATATCTACCATTAATTAGCTGCATGGAATTAGATAGATCATTTCATATCATTGTGCCTTTATTTTCTTTCACCTGTAAACGAGACTTTCTGGAAGGGCTATTGTAAAGGTTGATTAAATGTTGCAGGTAAAGTACTTAAACAGTGCTTGTCACATAACATAAGTCCAATAAATGTTAGCTATTATTAGGAAAACTAAACATGTCAAATGGACTTCTTTTCAATAGTCATCTTTAGTCATATATGGTATAGCTTCTGATTTACAATAAAATAACTTTGTTCCTCATACAGCATAATAAAATTCTACACATAAATCTGAAGAAATTAAGCAGATCTTCTATGTAGCCAATTATGGGCAGAATCATCTGCTTAATCAACAGGATAAGCTGAATGAAAGATTGAAGCTCATTTATCTCACTTTTAGGACACATATGCAAAAATAGGATAATTTATAATCATGTTAATTGCTGATAGCAATAACAGGAGGCAGTGTAAATATTTGTGGAAAGGTGCCTGGTGTGGTGGTGCACACCTGTAATCCCAGCAACGTGGAAGGCTGAGGCAGGAGGATCACATGTTCAAGGCCAGGCTCAGTAACTTTAGTGAGACCCTGTCTCAAAATTTATAAGGGGCTGGGGGCAGTGGTGCACGCCTATAATCCCAGCACTTTGAGAGGCCAAGACAGGAGAATTGCGAGTTCAATCCAGCCTCAGCAAAAGTGAGGTGCTAAGCAACCCAGTGACACCCTGTCTCTAAATAAAACACAAAATAGGGCTGAGGATGTAGTTCAGTGGTTTAGCACCCCTGAATTCCATCCCCAGTACCAAAAATAAATAAATATAAAAAAAGGACTGGAGGTATAGCTCAGTGATATCATGCCCCTGGGTTAATTTCCCAGTACAACACAATGATAATGATCATGATGATAATAATAATATTAATAATAATTATTATTATTATAATAAAAATGTGGAAGGTTTAGTAAAATGTTTAATAAGAAATCATATTTTAAAAACACACATTAAATAATAGCTGTACAACACTATAATCAACTAGACCTAAGAGACATCTATAAAACACTCTACCCAAGAACATAATAATGAGCATATTTAAATTGAACATGGGGCCTTCCCCATAGTAGACCATATATTAAGCTTTAATACAAGTGTAGGTAAATATTTCTCCAAAGAAGATACATAAACAGAAAAAAAGTTATATTAAAAGATGTTTCACATCAATAATTACTAGAGAAATGCAAGTTGAAGTCAAAATGAAGTATCACCAAATACATGTTAGGATTGCTATAATTCATTTAGAAAAAAAAAGATATAGTGAGAATGTGGAGAAATTGAAACACTTGTTCACTGCTGTTCAGAATATAGGCTGATGCACCTGGCATAGAAAACAGTATGCAGTTTGGTGGGGTTTTTTTTGAAAAATTAAAAATAAACCTACAATTACATCCAGTAATTCTACTTCTGGGCATATGTCCCAAACTCAGGGTAAGAGTCGCTCCAGAGACCCCAGCAAGAGACAGCCCCACCCAACTGCTGCCTGGGTCCACCCCAGTTCTGCTCCAGAGTTCCTGTGGACCAGCAGGAACCACAGAGGGCCCAAATCTACCCTCAGGAAACTCCATGGGTGTCCAACCAAGAGTTGACCAGAGACTAATAGCTACCAGCCACAGAGGAAGGCACACCAAGAGTAAGAGTCCCCTGCAGAGATCCCAGCATAAAGAGGCCCCATCCAAGTGTGCTCTGGGCCCACCTCAGTTCTGCTCCAGAGTTCCTGTGGTCAGGTGAGACAGAAGGCCCAAAACTGCACTTAGAGAATACCAGTGGTGCCCAGCTGAAGGCACACGAGAGCCTGCTAGCCTCCAGCCCCAGGGGAGCTCACACTCACTGTAAGGGTCGCACACAGACTCTCCTGCTTGTGACCTTGCCTAAGTGAGACCTGGGCCCCCTCCAGTTCCACTCCAGAGTTCCTGTTCAATAGCAGGAGTGCAAGAGAAGGTCAAAACAGCCCTGAGGGGCTGCCTCAGGAGCCCAGCCAAGGCCACTCCCACTGCCATCTAGAGGAACATCCACTACCACCGCCACCAACTTTAGTGGCAGTAGTCCCCATCTGGGGACACTGGGGGAACAGAAGTACCTCCAAGGTGAGACACAGATAATCTGGAGTGTCAATACAAGATTATAGGATAGAAGCCGCAATACCTCAGATTGGTATTTCAAGAAAGGAAGATATACAATCAACATGAAAAAACAAGGGAAAAAAATGCCCCAAATAAACCTTAATACCACTGTAACAGAATCCATTGACAACACAGTTGATGAAATGTCAGAGAAAGAATTCAGAATGTACATAATTAAAATGATCAGCGAATTAAAGAATGACATAAGCAAGCAATTACAGGCAAAAATTGATCAATCCAACAAAGAAATAGAGCAAATAAAAGGAACCATTGATCATTCTAACAAAGAGATAAGAGAGGAATTACAAATAGCAAAAAGTTACTTTAAGAAAGAGCTAGAGATCATGAAAAAAAAAACCTATCAGAAATTCTTGAAATGAAGAAAACAATAAACCAAATTAAAAACTCAATAGAAAGCATCACCAGCAGACTAGATCACCTGGAAGACAGAACCTCAGATAATGAAGACAAGATATACAATCTTGAAAATAAACTTGACCATATGGTGAAGATGGTAAAAAATCATGAACAGAACATACAAGAAATGTGGAACAGCATCAAAAGACCAAGTCTAAGATTTATTGGGATAGAAGAAGTGCAGCAATTCAAACCAAAGGAATACACAATCTCGTCAATGAAATAATATCAGAAAATTTCCCAAGTATGAAAGATGAAGTGGAAAATCAAATACAAGAGACTTACAGGACACCAAACGTATAATATTTCAACAGATCTACACCAAGGCACATTATAATGAAAATGCCCAACATACAAAATAAGGATAGAATTTTAAAGGCCACAAGAGAGAGAATCCAGATTACATATAAGGTGAGACCAATTTGTATCTCAGCAGATTTTTTCAGCCCAGACCCTAAAAGCCAGGAGATCATGGAATAACATATTCCAAACCCTGAAAGAAAATGGATGCCAAGCAAGAATCCTATATCCAGCAAAATTGAGCTTCAGATTTGATGATGAAATAAAAACTTTCCATGATAAACAAAAGTTAAAAGAATTCACAGCAAGAATGCTTGCACTACACAGCATTCTTGGCAAAATATTCCATAAGGAGGAAATGATAACCAACAATGAAAATTTACAAAGAGAGGAACTACACTAAAGGAAAGACTATTCAAAAGAGAAAACAACTCAAGGTAAAATCCAAAAACAAACCAAAATGACTGGAATTACACATCATATTTCAATAACAGCCCTGAATGTAAATGGCCTCAATGCACCAATTAAAAGACATAGACTGACTGACTGGATTAAAAAAAAGACCCAACAATATGCTGTCTTCAAGAGACTCATCTCACAGGAAAAGACATCCACAGATGGAAAGTGAAAGGGTGGGAAAAAACATATCACTCACATGGACTCCGCAAGCAAGGAGGAGTTTCCATCCTCATATCAAATAAAGTGGACGTCAAACCAAAGATCATGAAAAGAGATACAGAAGGTCATTTCATACTTCTTAAGGGAATCGTACATCAACAAGACATAACAATCATAAATATCTATGCCCCAAATAATGGGGCTTCTACATATATAAAACAAATCCTTCTCAAATGCAAGAATCAAATAGACCACAACACAATAATACTTGGAGACTTTAACACAACTCTCTCACCATTGGATACATCTTCCAACCAAAAACTTAATAAAGAAACCATAGATCTCAATGAAACCGTCAATAATTTAGACTTAACAGACATATATAGAGTGTTCCATCCATCAATGAGTGTATACACTTTTTTCTCAGCAGCACATGGATCCTTTTCCAAAATAGACCATATGTTATGTCACAAAGCCAGTCTTAGCAAATACAAAAAAAATAGAGATTCTACCCTGCATCCTATCTGACCACAATGGAATAAAATTACAAATCAACGACAGGTTAAAAAACTGAAATGACTCCATCACCTGGAAACTAAATAATATGCTATTGAATGATGCATGGATAACACAAGACATCAGGGAAGAGAAAAAAATTCTTAGAGGTAAATGAAAACTCTGATATAACATATCAAAATCTCTGGGATGCCATGAAGGCAGTGCTAAGAGGAGAGTTCATAGCACTAAGCTCATTCATTAGAAGAAGTGAAAGTCAACAAATAAATGAATTGACTCTTCGTCTCAAAGCCTTAGAAAACGAAGAACAAATTAACACCCAAAGAAGTAGAAGATAGGAAATAATCAAAATTAGGGCTGAAATAAATGAAATTGAAACAAAAGAAACAATTCAAAAAATTGACAAAACAAAAAGCTGGTTCTTTGAAAAGATAAACAAATTGACAAACACTAGGCCACCTTAATGAAAAGGAGGGAGAAAACCCAAATTACTAAAATTCGTGATGAAAAAGGAAATGTCACGACAGACACTAATGAAATACAGAGGATAATTAGAAACTATTTTGAAAATTTATACTCCAGTAAAACAGAAATCCCTGATGACAGTGACAAATGTCTAGAGGCATATGACCTACCCAAACTGAACCAAGAGGACATACACAACTTAAACAGATCAATTTCAAGCAAGGAAATAGAAGATGCCATCAAGAGCCTGCCAACCAAGAAAAGCCCAGGTCCAGATGGATTCTCAGCTGAGTTCTACAAGACCTTCAAATAAGAATTAATACCA
>CM053417.1:61308628-61361307 GCA_028644305.1 Xerus rutilus
GGAGATTCCTTAGAAAACCTGGAATGGGACCACCATTTGAGCCTGCTATCCCTCTCCTAGGTCTATACCCAGAAGACTTAAAAACAGCATACTACAGTGACGCAGCCACTTCAATGTTTATAGCAGCTCAATTCACAATAGCTAAACTGTGGAACCAACCTAGATGCCCTTTGATAGATGACTGGATAAAGAAGCTGTGGTATATATACACAATGGAATATTACTCAGCAATAAAAGAGAATAAAATTATGGCATTTGCAAGTAAACGGATGGAGTTGGAGAATATCATGCTAAGTGAAGTAAGCCAATCTCGGAAAACCAAATGCCAAATGTACTCGTAGATAAGTGGATGCTGATCCATAATGGGGGGAAGAACATGGGAACAATGGAGGAACTCTGTTCACAGGGGTGTAAGGAGGGAGGGGGCATGGGGACAGTAAAGGTGGTGGAATATGATGGTCATCATAGCCCTAACTTTATGTATGACTGCATGTATGTTGCGATTGTATATCACTTACAATCCGAGAAATGAAATGTTATCCTCTAAAAAATAAAATAATAATAATAATAATAAAATTTAAAAAACAATAAAAAAAATAAAATAATATACATGAATCTGAATAACATTAAACTAGGTGAAATAAGCCTGTCACAAAAGTTGAATGCAACATGATTTCACTTATATAAGATATTCTAAAATAGTCAAACTCATAGAAACAGAGAATAAAATTGTGGTTGCCAGAAACTGAGAAGAGTGGGAAATGGATATTTGCTATTCAATGGGTTTAAAGTTTCAGTTACCCAAGAGGAGTAAGTTTGAGACATCTGCTGGACAGCAGTGTCTACAGTTAACAATATGGTGCACTGAAAAATTGCTAAGAGGATAGATTCCATGTCAAGTGTTTTAACCACGATAAAAAAGAGGATAAGTAAATGCATACCTTTAAAATGATTAAAAGTATGTTGTTGAACCACAAAGACTGAAATTAATAATTAATAGCAAAAGGAAATTTGAAGAATTAACAAATATTTGGATATTAATTTATACCTAAATAATCAATGATTCAAAAAGAAATCATAATTAATGTTCGAAAATACCCTGAGGGCTGGGGCTGTAGCTCAGTTGTAGAGCGTGTGCCTAGCATGCGTGAGGCCCTGGGTTTGATCCTCAGCACCACATATAAATAACAAATGAATAAAATAAAGATCCATCAACAACTAAAAAAAATTTAAAAAAAGAAAATACCCTGAGGTCAACACAACACATCAAAATTTATGAGATGAAGTGAAAGCAGTACATTAAGAGAACTTTGCAACTTCACATTTATATTAAAAACAAGAAAGGACGAAAATCAGTAATGTAATCCTCTAAGACAATAAAAAAGAAATGAATAGTAACCTCATAACAAGCAGAACAAAGAAAATAATAGAGAATATATAAACAGAATTTTTTAAAAAGTAAAATTGGTGAATATAAAAGTTTGTTCTTAAAAAAATTTAAAAATTCACAAGTCTTTAGCTAGATTGACCAAGAAAAAAGAGAAAATTTGAATTATTAATATCAAATGATATTAATAATTGTGAGGGGTTATTATTTCTAATGTTACTGAAATAAAGAGATTTATAAGGGGATTATGAGATATTTACATGCTAAACATTAGAAAATTTAGAAAAAAATGGACATTTTTTTGAAAGATGCAAACTACTGAAACTGGTTCAAGGAAAAAAAATAGAAAATCTGGATAGCACTATAACAACTATAGATATTTAATTAGTAATAATAAAAAACTATCCACAAAGAAATTCTTAGATCCAGATAGATAGCTTTACTGGTGACTTCTAGCAAACATTTTAAGCATATTTTATATCAATTCTGCACACACTTCCAAAAAAAATAGAAGAGGAGTAACACTTCTTGAATCATCCACTATTATCCTAATACAAAAACTAGACAAGAAAAAAAAACATCAGAGAAATATTCCTCCAGAATATAGAAAAATCATCAACAAAATACTAAAGAAACAAATCTAGTGACATATAAAAAGGAATTATATACATTGACCAATTAGGATTTATTCCTGGATTGCACAGTTGGTTCAACATGAAAATTAATGAATGTAATTTACCATGTTATTATAACAAAGGTAAAAAACCATAATCTCAATACACACAGAAAAAAGCATTGTGCAAAATGTTTTAGTAGTAAACAACAACAACAAAAATGCTCAGCATACCATGAAGTGAAATTTCTTCAAACTGATAGCATGCATTAAAAAATAGCTAGCATTGTATTTAAAAGTCAATGACTGAATGCTTTCCAAATAAGATTAGGAACAAGTTGTTTGGTGTGGTGAACCATACCTGTAATCCCTGATACTTAGAGGCTGAGGCAGGAGGACTACAAATTCAAAGATAGCCTGGCAAATTTTGTAAGGCCCTGTCTCAAAAATAAAAAATTTGAGAAAGGGCCAGTTATCCATTTCATTGACAGAGCACATGTCTAGCCTTAATGAAGCCCTGGGTTCAATCCTCAGCACTGAAAAAAATATAAAGATCAGGAGCAAGGGATGTTCATTCTCACTGCTTTTAATGCATATTATACTGAAGGTTTTAGGTAGGGCAATTAAGAAGGAAATTGAAATGAAGGTAAACTAAGATTGAAATAAAGAAGTAAAACTACCTCTATTGGCAAATTAGGTGATTTTTTTATATAGAAAAGCTCCTATCAAGTAAAACACTATCACAGGTTATAAACAATTTTATCAAGCTTTCTGAATATGAGAACAAGTACAAAAATAAATTTTATTTGTATACACTAGCAATGAAAAAAATTCAAAAATGAAATTAAGAAAATAATTCCATGTACAATAGTTTCAAAAGAATCAAATACTGGGCTGGAGTGGTGGCTCAGTGGTAGAGCGCTTGCCTTGCATGCGTAAGTCACCGGGTTCGATCCTCAGTACCACATAAAAATAAATAATAAAATATATTGCATACAACTAAAAAATATTTTAAAAAAAAGAATCAAATACTTAGAAATACATTTAACAAGGAAAGTACAAGACATGTAGACTGGAAAATACAAATACTGTTTAAATACATTAAAGAAGACCTACAAAAATGGAAAAAAATCCATGCTCAGTGATTGCAACAATTAATATTGTAAAGATGGTCATACTCCTCCAAGTGAATCTATAAATTAAATACAATGCCTATTTCAGTGCCCAACTTACTGCTCAACCCAGAAACTCAAAAGTTCATTTTAAAATTCTTATAGAAATGCAAGGAACCCAGAATAGTCAAAACAATCTTGAAAAACAAAAATAAAATGGAAGTACTCATACTTTCTGGTTTCAAAACTTACTACGAAGTTACAGGAATAAAGATAATGGTGTGCTGGCATAAGAAGAGATATACAGATCAGTGGAATAGAACTGAGAATTCAGACTAGCCCATATATTTTTGGTCAGTTGATTTTCAACAAGGATGACCAAATAATTCAATGGAGAAATGCATAGCCTTTTAACAAATTGTGCTGGGACAAGTATGGTACAATGAAGATGAAACTTGAAGGCTTGTGAAGTAAACATAGTCAAAAACAAAAGCCACATATTGTGGCTAAAGTGTCCAGAATAAACAAATCTGTAGAGACCAAAAGTGTTGCCAGATGCTGGGAGTAGGGAGGGATGTGGCATGACTGCTGATGGTATCAGGTTTCTTTTGGGGATGATGAAAATGTTTTTGAATCAGGTTGTAGTGGTGGTACACAACACTGTGAATACACTAAAATCAACAGAATTTAACACTTCAAATGGCAGAATTATATAGTATGAGAATTACATAATTGACAAGACTTTTTTTATACAATTGGTTCCTTTAAGAACACTTGAGGAAATCCTACACTCTGGAGCTAATTTGAACATATGCAAGAACGAGTAAACAAATATCTTCTTTTTTTTTTTTTTTGGTACTAGGGATTGACCTCAGGGATATTCGATCACTGAGACAAATCCCCAGCCCTATTTTGTGTTTTATTTAGAGACAGGGTCTCACTGAGTTACTTAGCACTTTGCTCTTGCTGAGGCTGGCTTTAAACTCACAATTCTCCTGCCTCAGCCTCCCAAAGTGCTGGGATTACAGGTGTGTGCCACTGTGCCTGGCTATCTGCTTATATATACATTTACACATGTTTATATATGAAAGAAATCCTCTAGGAATATACTTGAGAAATGGGTAATGGTAGTTGTATTTGGAGAGGGGAGCAGGGATAATAAGGGCTAGAAAAATAATAGGAGGTTTAACATTCATTGTATTTTCAAACCATTTAAACATTTTTATCATGTTTATGTATTTTTAAAAATATTTTGGTTGTAGATGGGCACAATATGCTTATTATTTTTATTTTATGTGGTGCTGAGGATCAAACCCAGTGCCTCATGCATGCTAGGCAAGCACTCAACCACTGAGCTACAACCCCAGCCCCATGTTTATGTATTTTTAAAAAGTAATTCTATCAAATTAGTTTGAGACATTAGTTAATGGTTATATATATATATATATATCCATACATATATAATTGAATATATATGCATATATTTATATTTAAAAGCCAATGATATAGACCCCACCCCTGATCTGTTAGAGTCTCTTGCAGCAGTGTCATCAGAACTAAATTTAAACTGAGATGGATGAAATTCAGTTTTGATGACACTGCTGTAAGAGACTCTAACAGATTGGGGGTGGGGCCTATCTGAATATGCTTTTGAATATGCCATTTGAATATGCTTTCAGGTGATTATGATGTAGGTTATCCTGAGACCACACTTGGAGAGTCACTTTTGTATGTAATGTCCAGAAAATAAGAGAGACTGTGCCTTCAAAGCAGGGGGCAGAATGACAAAGCACAAAATGATTCCCAAAGAGCTGTTAAATTTAGGGAATTCTCCTTTTTTATTGATGTGTAGATTATGTTTTCCTTTGAATTTTCTTCCTATCTTCACAAAGAATAAAAAACACTTGGCAAAAGCACATGAAATGCCAAAGGTTAAAAGTGGTTGTTCCTGTGTAATGTGGATTAGTTTTCTTTTTTTAGTTTCCATAATTCTGTATTATTACTTCTACAATGAAAATACATTTATAAGACACACACGCACATACACACACACTGGAAAAAAACAAATCTAACTAGTTTACCCTGAACCTCAGAGATAAAAGATAACTTGAAATTCAAAAATTCAAACTGTTCCAAGAAATGATGTATTTAAAAGAGTGGATTGACCTTCTAGCCACACACACACACCCTCAGTAGCTCTTGGCTCCACACAATCAGGGCAGCTGATATGTTCATTCAGTTGTAAGAGCATTTTAATTAGCAACAGCAGCAGGCTTGACTCATTCTATTAAGAAATAAATTTATGAGGTGGGGGAGGCTGAATGAGGGCAGTTTCAGTGTGGCAATAACCAGATAGCTTCCTTGTGATTCTAGAAGTGCTTCTTAGCATACAAATAAGACCATCTTACATTTAGATTCTGCATCATGGTTTTGCAGAGTGCTTTTAAATTTTCATCCATTTTGCCCTGTAGCCTTCCCAGTTACTAACTAAAAAGAACCAATACATTTTCTTAAACATGTTCCTCAAAGTTATTGACACAGTATTAGTAACCCTCTTACTGTCTCATAAATGTTATTAACTGACTCACAAGATAAAATTGTTAGACATGAAACACTTTCTTTGTAGATGACTTATTTGTATAAAAAGTATTCAGCCACCATTTACCATGAATTTTACAATCAGTTGTATAGGGAAACTGGTCAGTTAGACTTTTATAAGAAGAAGTCATGATAGTGTCACAAACCCTACCGAAGAGTAAAATGGTGTGAAGTACTGTCAACTGCATTTTTCTCACTGATTTCTGATTTAATATTGAGAAAATCATATTCAGAGAAGGAGGGAAAAACATGGACAAAATGTAATGAATTCAAATTTAAGAAAATAACAAAAAGAACAAAAGTGTTAGTGCTATAGATATGGCTCTCTGATAGTACATTACCTAGCATGAGTGAGTTCTGATTTCAAATACCAGAACTATATTTTTAATAAAGAGCTAACATACTATCTCTAACCATTCTTGTACTGTGTTGGAGAGAAATTGATAGGAAAATAGGTGTTAAATGCTGCTTAAGAGATGATCCCGGGGCTGGGGTTATGGCTCAGCGGTTGAGCGCTTGCCTCACATATGTGAGGCACTGGGTTCGATCCTCAGCACCACATAAATAAATAAAGATATTGTGTTCACCTACAACTAAACAAAATATTTAAAAAAAAAAAAAGAGATGATCCCAATGGACTCTGAAGCTGCCACATAGAGCTGTTTGGGATCAAGAAGGAGATTATGATTTGCATTTTTTTGTGACTTAGCTCTAATCCACAGACCCCTGTTTCTCTTTATATCCCCAAACACATACACTTTAGGCTGTTTACCTTGTACAATTTTTATTTATGTAGCTACCTCTGCTCTCAAACTGTGAGCTCCCTGTCTCTGCTACAGATCCAGCATAGTTCTCCACATAATAGTCACTCAGTGAAGATTTGTTGAATAAAACAAATAAATTAATAAAAGATGAATTAATGATTCAGGAAAGGCTACCAGGGTGGGAAGAAAGGGGAAATTTTGTGGCTTTCTCTGTATTTGGGTAGCTAAATAAATTTTTATTCTCTGTGTTTTTTTTCTCACTCCACTGCACCTTGGTAAAACTTCTGGGAACTTTTTTTAACCTTTATTTGTTCGCTTACTTGCTCTCCTTCATTTTTCTTCTTGCCTGTCAAAATCAGTGGAAACATATTGGTCTCAAGAACTTTAAGGTCCTAGGACAAACTATTATGCTTATGACAGAACCTTACATTTACATGGTAAGTTCTCAATTAACATTTTTGATTTTACAGCATTCTTTGACTCCTGAAATTATTACCAATAAGCTTTATATCTTCTTCCTAGTATGTACTCACCAGTTCCCTGTCTTCCCACCTATGCAAATGAACATTGGAATTCTGAGGAACAAACCTAAGACTTGGTCTTTTTTAGGTAATTTAGTTGTGAATACCAGGACCTTAGTAATCAGTATTGAACACCTATTGGATGTTTAGCCATGGAGAGTAAATGAGACAAGATCCCTGCTTTAGGCAGATTATTAGCCCAAGAAAGACAGCACAAATATTCAAAATATGGAATTTGGTTTGAGGGGAAGAACTAATTATATCTATTCATTTGAGGGATCAAGAAACATTGCTTTTTATTGTTTAAGTTATATAGAACATTTTGACATAATCATAAAAAACATGGAATTTAATATGCTCTAATTCAGTTCCCAGTACTTCCCCTCCTATTGTGCTCCCTCTCCCTGCTCGCTTTATTCTACTGATATTTCTATTTATTTATAGAATTTTAAAAATTAGTGGCTTGTGGATATACTTGATGTTAGAATTCATTGTGGTATATTCATGCATACATATATCAAAGACTGGTCACATTTATTCCACTGTACTTCCCTTTTCCCATCTCTCCTTCCTCACCCTCAATCCCCTTCATCTACTCTATTGATCTTTCCTCTAGTTTGATGAGATTCCCTCTCCTTTTTAAATTTTTTTCTTTCTTTTTTCTCCCTCCCCCTTATTTTGGATTAGCTTCTGCATTTCAGAGAGGTTTTCCTTTGACTTTTTGGCAGTGGCTTATTTCACTTGGCATGATAGTCTCCAGTTCCATTCATTCCCTGGCAAATGGCATAATTTCATTCTTCTTTAAGGATGAGTAATATGCTCTTGAGTATATATACCAAATTTTCTTAATCCATTAATCTGTTTTTGAAGGTCACACAGGCTGATTCCATAGTTTAGGTATTGTGAATTAAGCTGTTATAATTTGATATGGCAGCATCACTATAGTATGCTGATTTTAGGTGCTTTGGATATGAATTGAGGAGTGGGATAACTCCTGATTTTTTCCACTTTCCATTCAGCACTTAAAAGTGTATTATTTAGGTTAAAAGTGTTAGAGTATTTTCATTTTTATAACTTATTGTTGATTTATACTTTCAATATGATCTGATAGAATATAAGATATTGTCTTTTTTTGCATTTGCAGAGATTTGCTTTGTGACATAAATATGGTCTATTTTAAAAAATGTTACATGTGCTGCTAAGAAGAAAGTGAATTCAGTTGTTAATGGATGAAGTATTCTATAGATGTTTGTGAGATACATATTATTAATTGAATTTTTGAGTACTGCATAATCTTTACTTAGTTTTTGTTTTGGATAATCTATCCAGTTTTGATAAAGTTACCCAGTAAAATTGTATTGTGGTCTATTTGATTTTTTTATTTTGAGAAGATTCATTTGATGTACCTAAATGCTTTGTTTGTTGAGGCATAAATACTTATGATTATTGTATCTTGATGTATGTTTCCCTTAAGCAGTAAGAAATTTCCTTTTTTGTCTCTTCTGACTAATTTTGCCTTGAAGTACACTTTAACTGATATGAGAATAGTAAACTCTGTCTATTTACAAGGTTCAATAGGTATGGTATTTTTTTTCCCCATCCTTCAATCTTCTGTCTGTGAATGACTTTGCCTGTGAGGTGAATCTCTTGCAGATAGAGAATTGTTTACTCTTGTTTTTTTTAATCCAATCTGCCAGCCTATGTCTTTTGCTTGAAAAATTTATACCATTGACATTCAATGTTGTTGTTGTTGTTATTATTATTATTATTATTATTAGTAGTAGTAGTAGTAGTAGTAGTAGTACCAGGGATTGAACTCAGAGGTACTCAACCACTGAGCCACCTCCCTAGCCCTATCTTTTTGTGTTTTACTTAGAAACAGGGTCTCAATGAGTTGCTTAGTGCTTCATCATTACTGAGGCTGGCTTTGAACTCATGATTCTCCTTTCTCAGGCTCCCAAAGTGCTGGGATTGTAGGCATGCACCACCATGCCCAGCTTAGTGTTATTATTGAGAAATAATTTTTATTTCCTACCATTTTGATTTATTTCTTGCATTTAAATTGGATTTGATTCTATTTAATTATTATTCTAATATAATTCCTCCCTATGCTGGTTTTCATTTTTATTTTTCAGTTCTACTCCATGAAATATTTCTTTAAGTATGTGTTACAGTGCAGGCTTTCTTGTTATGAATTATTTTAGCCTATGTGTACCATTGAAGATTTGTATTTCATCTTCAACTCTGAAGCTTAATTTTCCTGCCTATAATATTCTTGGTTCGCATTTATTTTCTTTGAGAGCTTGGTATGTGTTATGTGTTGAGAAAATAGTTGAAACATGGATTGGTTTACCTCTATGTGTGACAAGCCTTTTTCTCTTGCAACTTTTAACATTCTGTCCTTTTGTTTATGTTAGTCATTTTCATAATAATGAGCGTTGGAGTGGATCTATTGTGATTTTTATGTATTTGGAGTCCTACATGACTCTTCTATTTCAATTTTCATCCCATTCTTAAGGTTTTGAAATTTTTTTTATATTATTTCATTGAAAAGATTGTGCATTCATTTAACTTGTCTTTCAGACCTTCATCAACCCCAGTAATTCTTAAATTTGACCTCTTGATGTTCTCTTAGATTTCTTGAATATTCTGGTCATGGTCTCATTACATTTTTTTATGGAAAACTTTTTTCCAGAATATGTACTTTGTCTTTGAGGCCCAAAAATCTGTCTTCAAAGTGCTCTAATCTATTGCTGATGCTTTCCACTGAATTTTTAATTTTGTTTATTGAGTCTTTCATTTTTAGAATTTGATTCTTTCCTAGAATTATCTCTTTATTGAGGTGATCTTTCACTTTCTGTATATTCTCTATGATTTTACTCTTTACATCTTCTTATAGCTCATAGAACATTTTAACTACAGACTTCTAAATTCCTTATCTGACATTTCCTCCACTGTGGTGATAATGACGTCAGTTGTGGAAGCAATATTGACTGGGGGTGGTTTGTTTTCTTGCTTTTTCATATTGTTTGTATGTCTACCTATCTGTGGGGACAGTTATCATTTCTTCTTTTAAGGAAGGGACTGCTTTGTGAGCTTTGTTCTCTTAAGAACACTGTGTTGGACAAATATCCAGTTATTGATACTTTAACTCAATGTGTGACCTCTGCTGATCCCATATCAGCACCAATTTCAGAGATGTCACCGAA
Source organism: Xerus rutilus (assembly GCA_028644305.1). Taxonomy (NCBI): domain Eukaryota; kingdom Metazoa; phylum Chordata; class Mammalia; order Rodentia; family Sciuridae; genus Xerus; species Xerus rutilus. The sequence goes on from CM053417.1 coordinate 61,318,833, forward strand.
CCCTATTTTTCTATAATAACTTCAGAGCTAAGCTTGATCCTATTCAATCTTATGACAAATGAAATGAATATTGGTATTATTCTTCACACTTCCTAAAATATAGATATAATCTTGTAATAAAGTTCTGTAATAGGTCAAAAATTAATTATTTAATTTAGTAAAATTACTATAACATTAAATGAGGAATAAAGGAGGGGAAGAAGAAAGATTGGGCAAAGAGAAAGGGAGAAAGAAAAAGAAAAGATAAAAAAGAATAATACACTCCAAGGTTTAAAGGAGAAATGAATAGTGAGTATTTGAGGTGTGAGAATGTGAATAGGGGATAAGAGGAGCAAGTATAAACTAGAGCTAGGAAAACAAAGATTGAAAGATTGATTCCAATTAATGCTGTAAAACATTAGATGACATAAATTCAAATACATTGAAGGTACAATGTTGGCTATTAGCATAACACATATTAGTCAAGTTAAAGAGAAGTTGATTAGTCAATTTAATTGAAGTTGATGTTAGACTTATTTATAGTAAAGAATGCCACAGTGAAGAAAAGACTTGCTGCATCTTGGTTTGGTTTTTATTGGAGTTCAGATATTTATCATATGTCCATCAATTTTTGGCTATGGTATTCTCTGGAGTTGCTCAGGCATCAGAGTCAGTCCCCTAGTTGCTATGGACCTCCTTCCAACTGGTTCTGGTTTGTATCTCAGGGGCCTTCAGCTGACTTCTGGGAGGGTCTAGTTTTGTGTCTTGATTGTTTCTATTGTGTAAGGAGTTCAGAATGCAGGCTCTGGAGTGTGCCTGTGATTGTTGTGGGTCACTGTGTACTTACTGTCCTCTACAGGACCCTTTTCATAATGTTTTAGAGTCTGGTGCTGCATATACGCACAGGTCCTCTGGTTGTGGATTTTCTGTGGGTGTTTTATGGTGCATAAGTATTCTTCAGGCCAATGCCATACTCTGGAGTACTGAAGTAAAGGAACTCATGTGGCTTACCTGGGTTCTACTTCCCACTTCTCAAGGTTATAAATGGTGGACACTGATTTCCTCTATTGACTATGACTGATGGAAGTTTAGTCAGTGTCCAAACAATGCCCTTTCACTCACCAATTGTGACCATGGGTCAAAATGGAAGCAGTCACAACCTGCTATTTTGGATCAGGCAATTTTCCACCTTAACTGACCTACCTCTGCCTATGGTTGTGGGTGCCTTATTCTTAAGTTTCCTGGGATAGTCACACAACTTCTAATTGCCTTCTGCTTGTGGCTGCCACTGTCTTGGAGCCAGATCTCTATGTCAGTGGGTATTCAGGCAGTGTCCCTCTAGTATGTGACTCATGATCAAGAGGATAGTCTCTATAGTTCCTATGATGCTTTCCCACAATGTCAGTAGTCAGGGCTGGTGTTGGATCCTTTTCCTCTGTTAGGGGCCAAAATTGCTTTACTGCTCCATCTCTGCCTAGTACCACAGAGGGTATGCAGAGTTTTTGACCTCTGCCCACGTCACAAGGAGGCCAAATAGAGCATTGGGTTAGGTGCATTTTCCCCACACAGGTCTGATCCACTTCACTTCCCTTGTTTGTGGTGATGGGGAGGGAGTTTCAACAAATTTTGGCTAGTAGCAATTCCTCTAGAAGTTCTTTCTAGACAGATTCTTAAGAGAACTCCTTTCACAGGACTTCCCTCTGGTTTAATTTGCAGCTGTCTAAACATGGGAAGATGTGTTGATGTAAGGGGGTGATTAGCGATCTGAGGGCTCCACAAAGTGATTGCAGACCTCCAGTACAGTTTTCTTTTCACAGTTTGTTTTTAAGCTGTTTGATCTGCTTCAAGGACACTTCTGTTCCCATCATGCTTTAAATTTTGTCTGCCTTTCCAAATGTTTTTAAGTGGGTGAATTTAAGAGTTTTTCTGCTCCTTCTTTCTCTCTCTATTGCCCCTCCTCCCTACCTCTGCCCTAGTTCAAGTTCTGGGTTAGGAAATTTTGTGCTTATTTTCTACTTTCCTAACCTATGATAAATTCTCTCCAGTTCTCACTCTTTGTAATATTGAATCGTAGAGCATTTATTTTGTCATCCATCCCTCAATTTTGCTTTTCCTTCACTGCCTCCTTTTTGTGTTGTGAGGAGATTGGGAATTTCTCCCTAGTTCCCTTTTTCAATCTTCTCTCCACTTTCAAAACTTTGATTTTAGCAGATTGTATTTGAGCCAGAATTGTGTAAATTTTGCTGGGAAGTAATAAATGAAAGGCATACCAAGCCAAAGAGTTGCGGAAGAACAGAGCAAATGTGTGGAGAAGCAAAGGTGCATTCATGAAGGAATAGCGAAGGAAGAGCTATTGATACAGAAAAAGTAGTGAAGATAATTTGGAGTCTGAAATTGAAAAGGTTTAAAATAGTAAGCTACATTTGGAAAATTAGGTGATGGGGAGGCAAATTTTAAATTTTAGTTTTTATAAAATATTTTATTGGTATATAGTAATTATACAGAATAATGGATTTCATAATGGCATATTCATACATGCAAATAAAAAAATTTGATCAATTCCACTCCCCATTACTTCTTGCTGCCCTCTTCTCTTCCCTCCTTCATATGCCCTCCTCCTTCTACCTTACTGGTCTCCCTTCTATTTTCATGGGATACCTTGTTATACTCTTCTCTTACTAGCTTCCACATATAGAGCACACATATGACCTTTGGCTCTCTGAGTCTGACTTATTTCACTTAATATGATGTTCTCCATTTCTATCCATTTCTCTGGAAATTCATTCTTCTTTCAGACTGAATAAAACTCCATTGTGTATATATGCCACATTTTCTTTATTCATTCATCTGTTGAAGTGCACCAAGTTTAGTTCCATAACTTGGTCTATTGTGAATTGTGCTGCTATCAATTTGGGTATGCATGTATCACTATAGTATGCTGATTTGGATTCTTTTGGATAAATACCAAGGAGTAGTGTAGCTGGGTTATATGATGGTTCCACTCCTAGATTTTAAGGAATTCTCATACTGATTTTCATAGTAATTATACTAATTTATATTCCAAACAGTGTAAAATTGTTCATTTTCCCTCACAACCTCTCCAAAATTATTACTATGTTGTTGATGGCTGTCATTTTAACTGAAGATGAAATATCAATGTATTTTTATTTATCCCCATTTTCATGGATTTTTTTGTGAAATATTTCATGTGAATCAGTACCGTATGTGAAGTCTTTGCCTTTCATCCCTTTGTCCCTTTCCCCTACTGATCTACCTTTGATTTTTAGGAGCTCCACTTCTTCCTTTCTTTTCCTTTCTCCTCTCCAGTTTCTGAATATGAGAGAACACATATGACCTTTATCCTTCTGGGTTTGACTTATTTCACTTAACATGAGAGTTTCTAATCCCATCCATTTTCCTTCAAATGCCATATTTTTATTTTCCTTTATTGCTGAATAAAATCCCATCATGTCAATGCAGTTTTGACTTGCATTTTCCTAATTACTAAAGATGTCAAACATTTTTATTTCTTGTTTTGAGAAGGTTTTGTTTAGTTCATTTGCCTATTTGTTGATTTGTTTATATTTTTGGTGGCAAGTTTTTAAGATCTTTATATTTTCTGGGTATTATTCCTCTCTCAGAAGAATAATTAACATACATTTATTTTTCCATTCTGTAGGTTTGCTTCACATTCTTGTTTTTTTTTGCTGTGCAGAAGGTTTTTAATAGTATGACATCTGATTTATTAATTCTCAGTATTATTTGTTGAGTTTTAGGAATCCTATTGAAGAAGTAATTGATTACACCTATATGTTAGAGTATGGATTTTCTTCTAACAGTTCCAAAGATTGTTCTAATTCTTATGTCTGATCCATTTTGAGTTGACTTATGTGCATGTGAGAAATAGGAATCTACTTTCATTTTTCTGCATGTAGACAACATGTTTTCCCAGCACTGTTTATTTAAAAGGCACCAGTTTGAGTTTGGGTATCTGGTTTGGTATCAGGATGATACTGTCTTTTCTTCAATGTATGTTTTTGGCACCATGGTATCAAGTATCAGATGACTGTATGTGTACGGGTTTGTCTCTGCATCTTCAGTTTTCTTCCATTAGTTCATGTGTTTGTTCATAGGCCAATACCATGCAATTTTTGTTACTGTAGGTCTATAGTATAGCTTGAAGTCCGGTATTGTGATGCCACCAGCATTGCACTTTTTGGCTTAGAATTACTTTTGATATTCTGGATCTTGATTCTCCCAAGAATTTTAAGACTTTTTGTTTTTGTTGTTTTGTTAAAAATGTTCATTGAATCTGTAGATCTTTCTTGGTAGTACAGCCATTTTAATATTATTAATCCTGCCTAACAATGAAAATGAGGAGTCTTTCCATCTTCTAGTGTATTCTTCGATCTCTTTCTTCAGTTTTTTATGCTTTTCATTGTAAAGGTCCTTCATTTCCTTAGATAGATTTATATCTAGGTATTTTTAAGGCTATTTTGAATGAGATTATTTTCCTGATTTCTTTTTAGTTGTATTAATTATTGGCATATAGGAAAGCTGTTAGGTTTTGTATATTGACTTTGTACTGTGGCACTTTTCTGAATTTGCTTATTACCTTTAGAAGTCTTCTGATGGAGGGCTGGTGTTACAGCTCAATGGTACAGCACTTGCCTAGCACATGTGAGGCACTGGGTTTGATACTCATCACCACATAAAAATAAATAAATAAAATAAACATATAAAAAAAAGTCTTCTGGTGGAGGTTTTTGGGTCTTCTATGTATAGGAATATATCATCTGTAACAGTGATTCTTTAATTTCTTGATTTCATTTGCTTTTTCACTGCTGTACCTAAAAGACCTGACAAGAACAATTTTTGAGGAAGAAAAGTTTATTTGGGGGCTCATGGTTTCATAGGTCTCATTCCATAGATGGCTGGCTCCATTCCCTGGGCCTTGAGGTAAGACAGGACATCATGGCTGAAGAGTGTGGCAGAGTAAAAAGGCCCAGAACATCACATCAGGAAGCAGAGAGTGACTAGGCTCAGTTCACCAAATGTATACCCCAAATGCATGCCCCCAATGACTACCTCCTCTACTCACACCGTACCTGCTCTGAGTTACCACTCAGTTAATCCCTATCAAGAGATTAATTCACTGATTATGTTAAGGCTTTCATAAGCCAACAATTTCACCTCCAAGCCTTCTTGCATTGTTCCACACATGAGGTTTTGGGGGAACTTTAATATTTAAACCATAACACTACTTATATTCCTTTTATTTCCTTCACTTGACTAATGGATCTGGCGAGAATTTCAAGTACTACATTGTATAGAAATGAGGGTAGACATGGCTGTCTTTTTCCTCATTTTAGAGGAAAATTTCTTTTTTCCATTCTCTATGTTGTTGGCTTTGGGTATTTTTTTAATAACCTTTATGACATTGAGGGAAACTTCTTCTATCCCTAGTTTCTTCTGTATTTTTATCAAGAAAGGAATTTTGTCAAAAGGTGAATATATTGAGATGATGTGATTTTTGTCCCTAAGTCTATTTATGTGGTGAGTTATATTTATTAATTTTTGTATGATGAACCAAACTTGTGTTCCTGGAGTGAAACAAATTTGGTCATAGTGTACAATCTTCTCAATGTGTTTTTGAATATGGATTGCTAATATTGTATTAAGGATTTTAAAGTCTAAGTTCATCAGATATTTTCTTATATAGTTTTCTTCCCTTTATGTGTCTTTATCTGGTTTTCATGTCAGGAAGATACTGGCTCCAAAGAATAGTTTGGAGATGTTTTACCACTTTCTATTTTGGGAAATATGTTGAGGAGCATTAACCTTATTTATTCTTTAAATGTCTGGTAATACGTAGCTAAGAATCCATCTTTTCCCAGACTTTATTTTTTGTTAGAAAGCTTTTTATTACTTTTAAAATATCATTGCTTATAATTGTTCTCTTTAAGTTTTTTTATAATATTCTTTTGGTTCAGTTTTGGAAGATAATATGTACCTAAAATGTATCCATTTATTCTACATTTTCCAACTTATTTGAATGTAAGTTTTCAAAATATTCTTATTGAATTTCTATGATGTCCATGATGATATCTTTTTATTTTTGAATCTCTAGCTTTATTAATTCAGGTCTTCTCTTTGTCTTTTGGTTAATTTGGCTAAGGGCTCATTAATCATGTTTATCTTTTCACAGAACCAACTCTTTACTTTTCGCTATATCATATTGTTTTAGGTTCCCTGTTTCATTGACTTTTTGCTTTCATTTTTTTAGAAAGTGGTGTTTATTTTCCATAGCCCTATTTCTATTTTGTTTAATAAGTATCTGCAGAACAGCTCAAGATCACTCGGTGATTGTTCCTACCCACTCAGTGGCCTGAACAGTGGGAGCCGCACTCCAGTCTTCAGTGGAGAACTGCTGGATAGTCACAGAGGTCACCTGCACACCTTCAGACCAGTCTGCAACCTCAGGTTCAGTAGCAGTGAACTCAGGAGCTGAAGCAGGCCATTCACCCTGAAACTCTTCCTTGGTCACAACTTTTTCAGCAGCAATTTGCTTTTCCTTTTCAATCTCTTCAGGATATCTGTAGAAGTAGTGATCAAGCATTAACTCTCATGGGTGTTCACAGGAAATGGTGCCACACATGCAGAACTTCTCAGGCTAGCATCCACCACATCAGTCCCACAGAATGAGATCCCTTGTTGTTTGCACAGAATGGCAATATACCCATAGCACAGAGGAGAGTCTGTATTACACAGAACAATGGTAGGAAGATTGACATAAGATGCTTCTGTAAGAGGTTAATTAATGATCAGCCCCAGGATCAGTAACCACTAGAAGATGTGGCTCCCAGAAAGCTGCCTAAATCTAGTTAGTGGAGGTTCTAGGAGTGAAGCGGCCAGCAATAGAAGTGGCTCTGGTGGCAACAGCAAACTTCAGTACAGCCTGCTGGTTAGTATTCCTAAAGGATATGACACTGACATCATCAGGGTTTTCAATGGCAACAATGGCTTGAGCTGCCAACAAAAGCTTCTCCTAGGTCCTCTTCAGATTTATGATGTAGATGCCATCTACATCATATTATTTTATTTTCCATTTGTAGATATATTGTTCCATCTGGAAATCAAGGTTGGTGTCACCTAAGTGGGTTCTTGTTGCAAGGAATTTGAAGACATTCTCCTCTTTCATTTGCAGGATGTCAAGTGCTCCAGACATTGTTACAGTTTCTCCTTAAGTTACGATGGGGATCAAGAACAAGTATGAACCCTTCCCTGGGTAGCATGGCAAAGCTTTGCTTTGATTTTAACTATTCCCCTCCTATTATTTTTTGAATGGGTTTGTTCTTGTTTCCCTAGTCCCTTGAGATGGATCATTAAGTTGTTTATGTGGAATCTTTATTTTTTAAATATAGGCACTGCATGTTATAAACATTCTTCTTAGAAACACATTTATGCCAAAAAACCAAAGGCCCAATGTTCTCTCTGATATGCACATGCTGACTTACAATGGGACAATGAGGAGGAGTGGAGGTTGACTGAATTGCACATGGGGAAGGAGGAAAAGGGGAAAGGGAATGGGAAAGACAGTAGAATGAATCAAATATAACTTTCCTATGTTCATATATGAATACATGACCAGTGTAACTCCATATCATGTACAACACAAGAATGGGAATTTATACTCCATTTATGTATGATATGTCAAAATGCATTCTACTGTCATGAATAAATATGAAGAACAAATAAATAAAGAAATAAAATATAAAAAATGAAAGAACTATATTTATAGCATCCTAGAAATACTGATATATCTTTTCTCTATTTTTGTTAGATTCTATGAACTTGTTAATTTTTCTCATGATTTTTTTTCTATCACTTTGGAAAAATTTTTTCATAATCAACAGAGAAGAAAATGAATTCGGTTGTTGAATTAAATATTCTATACATGTATGTTAGATTCATTTGATCTATAATTGCTTTTAGGTCTGAAGAGACTTTTCAGAATTTATGTCTGGATGACCTGTCTATTGGTGAGATAGATATGTTGAATCACCAAATATCATTGTATTACGGTCTCTTTGAATCTGTTTTCCACATTTTTGTTCGCGCATTATAGTTGTACATAATGATGGAATTTGTTATATGTTTGTATGTGTACACAAAATAACAGTATATCTAAGTTTTTAAGTGGAGTATTGTCTTTTTTTCTGTAGTTAGTTACACTGACATTTGGGACATAAATATTTACTCTCACTATTCCTTTTCGTTCGTTTGTTCCCTTTACCAGTATGAAGTGATATTTTTCTTTTTTGATTAATTTTGGCTTTAATTCTGCTTTTTGGATATGATAGTTATTACTCTTGGTTGTTTTGGTGTTCCATTTGCACAGAATCACTTTTGGTCGGTGACTCTTTGCATTTAAGATGAATCTCTTCCAAAGAACAGATAGCTAAGACCTGTTTTTTAGTTAATTCTGTTAGTCTATGTTTTTCCCCTTTTGAAAGAAATTTATTGCAAACAATTTAACAGCACAATAAAAACATCTCTCCTTGTCTTCCCATTTAAATTATCTAATAGGAAAGCACAGAATTGAAAAGTTTTGCCCCACAGTTGTTATTAAAACACTGAATATTAAAGAATGTCTGGGTTACTTTAAGTTCCTTGGCCATACCCTGAGACATTTACAGAGGAAGTTGAGCCTCAAGTTCTAAGGCTCCCCAAAATGGGTAACAGAAGAGGGTTAGATTAGGACAGCTACTAGTCTATGATTCATAAATGGTAGAGTTGTGACCACTTATATTTAGAATTAGTATGTAGAGATGATTAATAATTCCTGACTTTTGGATTATTTCTGATGCATAATTTGTTTCCATCTCATTTGCTTAGCTACTCTTCAAGTGAAATTCACCCATTTGTGAGCTCTGAATTTTTAGAAGAATTACTATGTAGAATTTCTTTAAGTAACTTTTGTAATGCTCACATAGTATTCATGAATTCTTTTAGTCTCTGCTTATCTTAGAATGTTTTATTTTCTTCTTTAGGTGAGAAAGATAGCTTTGATTGATATAGCAATCTTGGTTGACATTTATTTTATTTTTTCCAAGCCTTCCTGTATTTTAGAGTTTAAGAAATAAGAAGTAATTCTGATTGGCTTCCTTTGAAATGTGACCTGACATTTTTCTCTGAGGAATTTAAAATTATATCCTTGATTTGTAGTTTTGGGTTTTAATCTAATGTGTCATGGAGAGGTTCTCTTTTTATGTTGTATGTTTGGGGTTCTGAATGTCTCCTGAATGTGGATGTCTATCTCATTTCCAGGTTTGGAAATTTTTCTTTTATTACTTTCTTGAAGAGAGTATCTGTGCCATTAGCCTACATCTCACAACGGTTTTCTATTTCAATGATTCTTACATTTGCTTTATTAGTGTTGTCCCAGAGTTATATATTCTGATCACATTAACATATTTTCTTTTCTTTAATTCTGTATGCATGTTCATGATTTGCCACTTGATCTTCCAGATTTGAGATGCTAGCTTCTGCCTTGATATACTCTATTGGAGAGACTTTCAACTGAATTTTAAGTTCATTTATTGTGTCTTTTGTTTCCAAGATTTCTGTTTGGTTCTTTTTCACAATCTCTCTCTTTATTGAATTTCTCATACATGTCCTGTACTGACTTCCTTAATTTAGCCTGTTATATTTCTGTGTTCTCTTGGAATTTGTTTATGATCATTTCCATAATCATTCTTTAGAATTCTTTAACTGGTATTTCACCCACTTCAACATCCTTGGAATCAATTACTGGTGAGTTATGAACCTTAGCAGGTATTGTGTTACCTTTATTTTTCCATATTTATTGTACACATGTGTTGCAATTTGTGCATCTATTGGATTGGATTTCTCTCTCACTTTTATGTGTGGGAATTTTTAGGGAACAGCCTCCTTTTTATGAAATGTTCTGGGATATAAGAGTGCTGTGAGTTTCAATATATTTCCAAGTGGGTTTTTAGTTGAGTTTTCCTGCTGATTCTTTGATGATGATTAGTGTACTTTGATACAGTGTTTACTGTGTCAAAGCTCGAGTATCCCATTTTCTCTATAGGTCTCACAAGAGTGAGCTCCTTCTTGTATATCAGGAAATTGTGTTGTATTTTACAAGATATATGATGTTCACCCTATGATTGCTCTTTTAGACTGAATATCTCTCTAAGTTCTAAAAGCATATGGAACAATCTATATGAAGAGTGATCATAGATGTGATGACCTCAGTCTTTGTGTTATTTGTTTTTGCTGTAAGAGAGGATGTAAATGAGTGGGAGCTAATGGTTCCACTAGCAGTTCCTACTTGGGGCCTGGTCATTAGTTTTGCAGAGTTTTTGTCTTCCCTATTTTTTTGGTAAGGTGTTATTAAAGTTTGTGTGGGATTGGTTTGTGTATGGAATAAGATGTGCTGTCTCTTGGCTTTGTTGTGTGTATAGCTAAGTAGCAGAGTCTCTACCCTGTGAACTTAGAGTGTCCAAGTAGATTCCCAGAATCTCATGAAAAAGGAGAGACAATCAATAGCAATAATAGCAGCAAACCATATACAACATTAAACCTAAATACCTGGTGCCTACTAAGACACGTACAAAACTAATTACCACAACAGAGATTGTGGATCCAGCAATTAGTATCAGCAATTACAATAAACAGCCTAGAACTAGATCTAGCATTAAAGTATACGCAAGATGCAGATATACCATCCAAAGTACTAATATTTACAAAAACATAAATTGTGGGGCAGGGATTTTATGTAGTAAATAGTTCTAAGGGATGGTAAAATACAGTTCATTAAGCAAAAATAAAATGAGGAAGTAAGGCAAAAGAAAGTTTAGAATATTCAAAATGTGAGCAGAGAGAAAACAGTTTTCTAGTAGGTAGAGGCTAAAACTAAGGGGGAGAAAAATAAATAGAATAATAAAATAAATGGAGTCACTGAATATGTTTTCTATAATTTCAGCATGTAGTTTTTTTTCTTCCTATATGCCTATTATATGTCCCTGAGATATAACATCTTTTTTGTTTCTTTTCTTTATTATTATTTTTCTCTATTGCTGTCTAACTGTAATATTTTTGGCAGAGACATCTTCAAGCCCCTGTATTGTTCTTTTGTTTGATTTATTCTACTTTTGAGATAGTCTACTGGTTTCATTATTTGCTTCATTGAGCTTTCCTGCCCAAGATTTGTTTGAATTTTTCAGAATCACTCTCTCTTTATTGAATTGATCATTTATATTATGAATTATGTTCCATAATTCATTAAACTTTTTACTTGTATTCACTTGAATTTATTGAGTTTTCAAGAATCATTTTTTGAATTATTTGTCCAGCATTTCATCCACTTTAATATTTTAGGAATTTGTTACTATGGATTCTTATACTTCATAATGTGACATATTACCTTCTTTTTAAATTATCTTATGTTTTCATGTTGAGATTTGTGTATATATTGTGATGGACACTACTTTCATATGTTTGCTTTTATGATATATGGCTTTCTTCTGACATTGTGACTTGAAGTATCAGTTTGTTGTATAATATTGGGTTTATTTCAAACTTGGCTCTGTAGTGTAATTTCCCTACATCTTCTTTGGTTGGGATTCCTGGGTTGGAACATAGTATACCATATTAGAGGTGGAGAGACTAACTCTCAAGACTTTCAAGAGTGGGGATACTCTAGCACTTCAGAGTATGTGGGATGCAGCCACTGTGGCTACTCCTTTTATGGGAGTGGTAGTCCCTATCAGGAGTTGGGGGTTTCCAGAGCCACTATTGATAGTATCTCTGTTATTTGAAAGTAATTCTGATGCTGTTTTTTTCAGTGATGCTAAAAAGCCTTAAGTTCTTGTCCTCTGATTGGGGACTGGTGGAGATTTATGTGCTTCACAGGGAAGGTCAGAGGCTGTAATCACAGTTCCCCCTCTGTGACTCACCTTCAGACTTATCAGACCTATGCCATCTGACAAAGTATGGGTGTGATCAATTTAGAGGACCTATATTGATGTGATATTATCAATTGTGTTTACCTCCTTGGGGTTATATCTGCCCAGAAGCCAGACCTAAACACCCCCATATCTGTACCTACCTAGGATTGAGTCAATAGCTGGGATCCTATTACCCCCCTTTTAAGCAGAAGTGTCTCACAGGGTTTAATCAGACCAAAGATAGACAAAATACTAAACTGTTACCAAATAGGGATAACATTTAGACAAGTGGGAAAATAAAAGAAGAAAACAGATAATGTTAAATTAAAAATAAAGAAAAAAATTAAAGATTGGACAGAAAAAAAAGCAAGTAGAAAGTTACTCCTAGTTTCCTAGCCTAGATGCTGGTAAACACTTCTCTCTGTGTGTTCCAAGGTGGAAATCTTCCAGATTTGGGGGTAGGTAGTAGGTCATGACTTCAGTTTGTTGTAATTCCTCTCAGTTCTCACCAAAGCAACTGAGGTAATATGCAAGCCATGCCCTATGTTTCTTGCCAAGCCAGTTAAGGTGGAGTGTTAACTGTGCCAAGAGTATATTCTCCCTGGAGGTTTTTAGTCTATGCACTTAAGGGTGTGGCAAAAGTTGGAGCAGTAGAGAGCCTGTCTTGCTGATCAAGTTTTGATGGAATGTGGATTGAGGCAGGCATGTATATGCTCTAGAAATTTTTATTCTGTGCTCCTGGGGCATGGTGAATGTCAAAACTGTGACAGATCTCTGAAATGCCCCCAAGATTTGGGGGAAGGAATAGTTTCATTGAGTTCTTTTCTGGAGGGGATATGTGGAGACTGCGCTGTTTGTTAACATCCAATCCATGTGCCTTCAGTCATGATCCCTAATGAAATCACATATGACTTATGTTACTCCATATCACAGAGGGCAGGATTGCTGAACTGCTGGCCCTCCATTCTCCTCCCTTTTGCATTCCACACTCCCCACAGCATAAACCTCATGATGAGTTTCTTTCAGAGACAAATCCACAAGTCACGACTACCTCCTGTGGCTGTTGCCTGTCCAGTTAATGCAGAGAGGGGTCCACAGGGACCCTGAAATGTGACTATGTTTAGTTTCATAATCCCCAGAGCAGTTTATTCTCGACAATAGGACCCTTGTTAAAATGGTTATTGAGAGTTTTCTGAGAGATGCCGTGAATTTCTTCTTTAAAGCTGGCTTGGTGTGCAGACTCTAGGTCACCTATTTATTGCAGGATTCAGCTTTGTGTGCCTCACTATGACTCTTTCTCTTTCACCTTCATTTCTTTGGAGGAATGACTCCCATCCCCTGACCTAGGTGCCTGGTGCCAGGTGCTGTGTTTTACTGCTTCTCTGGCTTTCTTGTTATCCCTAGTCTCTGGAATTTGTCAAGTTCTGTTTTCTATGGTTTCAATTTCCAGTGCTTGCCCACAGCCCATTCACTTTCACGTGTAGTTAAACAACAATTGCTTTGTTTGTATTTTATGGAGGAGCAAACTAGTGCTGGCTGTCTCTATTCTACAATCTTGAGTCCTTCATATATGGATCTCTTAAAAATGTTTGGTAAACATAACTTTTAATCATTACAAAATCTCTTGAAGTATTCATTCTTATTATTTTTGTAATACAGATGATGTAATAGAGGCATGGAATGTCTAATTAACTCACAAAGTTTTTATTAGAGTTGGAATTTGAATTCATATTTTTCTGACTTCAGAGTGGATGATTTGTTTGTTTTTAATTTACATAAATAATTTATACAAACAAATAAGATAAATGCTAAGATCTAGAATTTTTAACAGGTAATAAAGATAAAGGCAAAAATAAATTATAAAATATATAACTAGAGCATGTTTACATACATATATACATTTCTATTAATAGATTAATACAAATCTATTAATCATTACAACCACTTCATGAAATTGTTTTGTTATTAGCTCCACTTTATAAATGAGAAAATTAGAGGTCAAGTAACTTACCAAAGGTCACCAGCTAGTAATAAGTAGAGCAGGAATGTACATCTAGGTAGAATGACTTTTAAGAATACTTTCAGCATTTAAACTACATGATGGAAGAGAGCTGATAGAGCCCCCTTTTTCATGGACTGCTTATTAGATTTTATGCATTTATTTATTAAACAGGCATACTTTAAACACCAAATATATGCCAAGTACTATGTCCTTGTGGTGGAAATATAGTGGTAGAGAGAGCAAGAAAGACATGATTTATGCCTGTATAACTTTTGCAAGCTTATAAAATAATTAAAACTTTATAATAATATATTTGGTAAATTAATGTACATAAATGTACATACCTTAAATGCTCTAACATTGTGATTCCACTTTTAAGAATCTATGCAAAAATTACTAAGAAATTGCAGATTTGAATTTAATAGCAAAGTTGTTTGTTATAGAATTATTTATAATAGCTTGAATTTAAGCTTCATGAAGGTCACACATTCACATGGATGCATGCATATATGCACACACAAGTATATATGTATAAATATATATCTTCTGCATTTTCAGTGAATATACAGGGACTGGTATATGGTGAGTAGAATAAATGAGTTAAGAGCTAAATGAAGAAAATACTGAATGCTGAGCAAGAAATATTAATTAAGTATACTGCAGTGTAATGAGCAATTAAGAAAACAGTTAAATAAATAATAAAACTTAAAATATTAGAGGAAACTCTTATGATATAAAATTTGAAAAGGAGAACATAAAATTGTATTTTTGGTACAATCTCAACTATGAAAAAGAAGAAAGAAAAATTGTAGTGCAGTAAGTATAATGTGATCCATTTGTTTAAAAATATTAAAATATACTAACACTTAATTTAAGGATGCAACATAAAATGCTCATAGAGAACACTGACTTTAAGAGTCTATTGGTGAGGGCTGGGATTTCAGCTCAGTGGTACATAACTTGCCTCACATGAGTGAGGCACCATATAAAAATAAATAAATAAAATACTGTGTCCATCTACAACTAAAAAAATATGAAAAAGAGTCTACTAGAGAGATTTTACATCAGTAGTCTCAGTAAGAGAAGATTAATGTTATTTTAACTTTACAAATTTCATTTTCTGGGCCATTGTAAATTTAAGTATAAGCATATTCATCCATACTTAAATAAAGCGTCTATGAAAAGTTTAAAGAATATATTAAAGAATAAATGTAAATATTTGCAGTTACTACACATTAGGTGTTTGGGCCCTGATTTTTCCCAAATGTTTTGTTTTCAAATGTATTCATAAAATGATTTATTTTAAACATATGAGTATAAAATAAAATCACAAGAATGTAAAATAGGTAGAATCTGTCATGAAAGAGCTTGAAACGTCATTCATTTCCTCACAACAAGCAAAAAGCCGACAAAAATGAAAATAAACAACTTTTCTTTGATCCATCACAAAATTATAGTCATCAGGCAAATCACCACCCCAAATCTGGGTGGGGGGTGGGGCAGGTGGATGCAAAAATCACAACTTTCTGGAAGCAAAAGTTGCTTTTGAGTCATGACAGGAATATTTACAAAGTAATTGATTGAAATGAAGAAAACTATGTTGTATGCATCTATGATTATGTCAAAATGAACCTCACTAATATGTATAACTATAATGCACTAATAAAAAATAATTGGCTGGAAATTAGTCATTGACTAGCTTGGAAAATAAAACTGCTAGTGCTCAAGGAGAAAATCAGAGAAGAAGCATTCACGCTGTTGTCTGGGGGAGGAAAAAGTAACCATTTAGATTTGTAACTAGAACATTCTGTTCTTGAAAAAGCCTTTCCTAAAAAAATTGTTTTATCTGAGCCTAAATAGTATGGGTTTCGGAAGGGCCTAACCAACAAAGGAGAAGGCAAACACCCAACTCCAGAATTCAAAGCCTTCTTGTCTTACCTAAGGGAGAGCATTGAGAAGCACTTGTGGAGATATCAGCCTAGGATCTTAGGCTCATTAAAGATGGAGAACTAACAATAGGATTATGGATCACTTCTTCTCTTCTACATCTTACCATCAACCATATCAGTAAAACAGGAGATTATAAATGAAAGAACTGCAAGGCACAGGTGTTATTTAAGAACAAATCTTCAGTGAAATCCACCAATGAAGTGGGAGCAAAAATAAGGATGTTAGCTTAAATGTTAATCTCTACTACATCCAGCTAAACAATTGATAAACACAATTTATTCTTCATCAGATAATATAAAACCTCACACTAATGGCCTATTTACCTCAGTTTCTTTTACTCAATACATAATGCCTAGCTTTCAACCAAAAACTACAAGTCATGTATTAGTATTGGGAAAAGAAAAATGGTTTGAAGAGATAAAATAAAGCATCTGAACTATACTCATATAACAGAGATTTTGGAATTATCAGACCAGGAGTTTCAAATAACTATGATTGATGTTATAAGGTCTCTAATGGTAAAAATGGATAACATGAAAGAACAGATGTGTAAAGTGAGCAGAGAGAAACTCCAAGAAAAAAATTAAAAAGGAACATTACACACCAGGAGAATATTTGCACAGAACATGTTTGATAAGGACCGTTTTCCAAAATATACAAAGAATATTTAATAAGAGACTGAACAACACAATAAAAATAGCCAAAATGTCTGAAACAAAAACCTCACCAAAGAAGATGTACGGATGATAAATATAAACATGAAAATTTACTCAACATCATAGATTATTTATGATTTAAAAATGTAAACAACAATGGAGAGATTGAAATACCATGACATACCTATTAGATTGGCCAAAACCCTAAACACCAAATCACCAAATGCTGGCATGGATATAGACTAATTTCAGGTGGGAATTTCAAATTGTAGGACATTTTGGAAAACAATTTGTTGGTTTTTACAAAACAAAACATACTATTACTGTACAGTCCAGAAATTTGTCTCCCTGGTAGTTACCAAAAAGTAACATATGTACACAATAGCTTGCACATGAGTATGTATAGCAGTTATAACCTATGGAGGAACAAGAATAAGAATTAAATTGAATTTCACTTTGGAAACCATCAATGAAGAAGAGAGTGGAGTAAAATATTCAAAGTGTAGAAAGGAAAAGAAACACCAATGTATAATTCTGTATCCACTGAAATTATTATTCACAAGTGAAGAAGAAAATAAAGACTTTTAGACAAATGAAACTTAAGGAAATTTGTTGCCACTGCATCTGCCTTATAAGCATTGGCTAGATGATTTCTTAAGAAAGATGGAAAATGACATAGATATGAAACTCAGAAATTCATAAAGGAATAAATGTCAGTAAAATATTTATTCCAAGGTTAACTTCAGAGAAACAATATGCAGAGAACAGAAAGATATGTATTGCTGGCAGGAAAAATCTTAAGAGATAAGTGTGCGAACATACTAGCAACAAGATAATACCAGATACAATCATAAGAATCCACCAGAAAGTCAAGAAAATAAACTACTTCCAATAAGGCATGGATAATACCAACTAAAATTTGAATCTATTCAAAATATTTATTTTACTTATTCTTAACTTATGTATGTTTAAATTATAATTTCAAAAATGTATTAGATGAGTATTTGATAGATAAAATGAGCAGTAGGAATATTATATGGGATGGGTAGAAGGAATTGGGATGTCAAGATACTTGCTCTGTTCATGAAGCAGCATAGTGTTATTTGGAAGTGTATTTTGGTTGGATCATATTTAAAAATGATAAAATATATATGCATAAGATATACCATTTTGATCATTTTAAGTGTACATTTCAGTGACATATAGTATAGTTACAATGTCATTGCAATCATTACCACCACGGATTTCCAAAACTCTTTTTCATTATCCTAGGCAGAGTTTCTCCACACATTAAAAAAAAACTTCCCAAATGAGAATGATAAGGCTTTATCATAAATAACCAAAAGAAAAAGAGGAACCAATTCAATAAAATTAGAGAAGAAAAATGAGATATTACCACAGACATTACTGAAAATTGGAGGATCATTTGGAACCATTTTGAAAATTTATACTTCAATAAACTGCTAAAGTTAGAAGATATTGAACACTTTCTAGAAATGTATGCATTACCCAAATTTAACCAGGACTATATAGAAAATCTAAACAGATTGTTAGCAAGCAAGAAGATTGGAACATTAATAAAAGGACTTGCAACAAAAAAGTCCTGGAATCAGATGGATTCTCACTTGAGTTCTACCAGATTTTTAAAGAATAACCAATGCCAACCTTCCTCAAATTATTCCATGAAATAGAAAGCGAGAAGACTCCCAAATTCATTCTGTGAAGCCAGTACCACCCTGATACCAAAACTAGATAAAGACACATAAAGGAAACAAAATTATAGACTAATATCCCTGAAGGACATTGACGCTAAACTTTTTAATAAAATGTAACAATCCACATTCAAAACTACATTGAAAAGATTGTAAAATCACGATCAAGTTAGTTTCATACTAGGGATGCAAGGTTGATTCAACATACGCAAATCAACAACTGTAATTTGTCACATAATATAATTAAGGAGAAAAATCACATGATCATCTCAATAGATGCAGAAAAAGTCTTTGAGAAAACTGGACAACTTTATAAGAATCCTGAAGAAACTAGGTAAAAGAAACTTACCTCACCATCAAAAAAGCTATATACATCAAAGTCAAATCCAACATATTGAACAGAGAAAAACTGAAAACATTTTCTCTAAAATCATGGACAATGGAAGGATGTTCACTCTCACCATTCTTATTCAATTATAGTTCTTGGAACTCTAGCCGGAACAGTCAGGGAAAAGGAAGAACTTAAAGGGACACAAATAGGAAAAGAAGAAATAAAATTACCTGTTTCTTCATAATATAATACTGTATGTAGAAGATTGAAAAAATTCCACCAGGAGACCTCTAGAGCTGATAAACCAATTTAACAAAGTAGCAGGATAAAAGATCAACATACAAACATCAATCACTTTCCTATACTCCAAAAATGAACTTGCTGAGGAATAAATCAAGAAAACAATTACATTCACAATAGCCTCAAAACAGACAAAACCTTGCAAAATTCTAACCAAAGAGAAGCTGGGCGCGGTGGCGCAAGCCTGTAATCCCAGCACTTAGGGAGGCTGAGACAGGAGAATCACGAGTTCAAAGCCAGCCTCAGCAATGGCGAGGCGCTTAGCAACTCAGTGAGATCCTATCTCTACATAAAACACAAAAGAGGGCTGGGGATGTGGCTCAGTGGTCGAGTGCCCCTGAGTTCAATATCCAGTACCAAAAAATAAAAATAAACAAAAACAAAAAACTAACCAAATAGTGGAAGATATCTACAGGGAAAATTATAGAGCAATGAAGAAAGACACTGTAAAGAACTTTAGAAGATGGACAGACCTAACATGCTCTTGGATAGGCAGAATTAATATTGTCAAAATAGACTGGGTATATACTCAGTTGACAGAGTGCTTACCTCACATGCACAAGGCCCTGGGTTCAATCCCCAGCACCACACACATACACACACACACACAATTACCCTATTACTAGGAACAATGTACAAATTCAATTCAATTCACTTCAAAAGACCAAAGACATTCCTCATGGAACTAGAAAAAAAATCCTGAAATTCATATGGAAGAATAGAAGACCAAGAATAACCAAAGAAATACTAAGGAATACGAGTGATGCTAGTGGTATCACAATACCTGATCTCAAATTATACTACACAGCTATAGTTACAAAAACAGCAGGATATTGGAGCCAAAACAGATATGAAGACCAGAGAAATAGAATTGAAATCAAAGCTAAAACCACATAGTCATCTGATACTTGACAAAGGGGCCAAACACATATGTTGGAGAAAATGTATCATTTTTTAACAAATGGTGCTGGGGAAACTGGATATCCATATGTAGAAGAATGAAACTAGATCCCTAACTCTCACTCTGCACAAAATTCAACAACTCAAGTGACTCAAAGTTCTAAGTATTAGAACAGAAACACTAAAACTGCTAGAACAAAATATAGGGTCAACACTGGAACACACTGGTGCTAGCACAAACTTCTTTGTAAGACTCTTAGAGCTCAAGAAATAAAATCAAGGAGCTGGGGTTGTAGCTCTGTGGTAGAGCACTTGCCTAGCATGTTTGAGGCACTGGGTTTGATTCTCAGCACAACATATAAATAAAATAAAGGTCCATCAACAATTAATAAAAACAAGAAAAGAAATAAAACCAAGAATCACTAAGTGGGATGGCTGAAAACTAAAAATCCTCTGCCACAGCAAAGGAAACAATTAAGTGCATAAAGAGTGAGCCTACACAATGAAACAAAATATTTTCCATTAATTCTTGCAATAGGGATTGATATGCAGAATATATACATAACTCAAAAGTATCTGCTGGGTTTGTGACTCAGTGGTAGAGCACCTGCCTAGCATGCGTGAGGCACTGAGTTCGATCCTCAGCAGCACATATAAAAAAATAAAATAAAGATCCATCAACAACTAATAAAAAATATTGAAAAAACCAACACCAAAAAACAAAACAGAACAAAGCAAAACACAAATAACTCAATCAATAAATGGGATGTGATTTAAATAGACACTCCTTAAAAGAATAAATGAAAATGGCCAACAAATATATGAAAAAAAAATCAACATCCTTAGCAATCAGGGAATGCAAATCAAAATTATACTGAGATTTCTTGGGACTTCAGTTAGAATGGCAACCATCAAGAATGCAAATATAAGTAAATGCTGCAAAGATGTGGAGAAAAGTTACACTTAGATATTTTTAGTGGGACTGCACAATAGTACAACTATTGATATCTTATCAATTATGCCTTGATGCCTTTGGAAAAAGCAGTATAGAGATTCCTCAAAGGACTGGGAATGGGATCACCACATGACCCAACTATCCCAATCCTTGGTATTTATCCAAAAGAACTAAAATCAGCCCATACATGCATGCCAATGTTTATAACAACACAATCTACAATAGCCAAGTTATGAACATGCCTGAATGTTCTTCAATAGATTATTTGATATAGAAAATGTGGTATATATACTGTATTCAGCCATAAGGAAAAATGAAATGTTGTCCTTTGCTGGTAAATGGATTGAACTAGAGAACATCATGCTGTGTGAAATAAGCTAGACTCAGAAAGTCAAGGATCAAATGTTTTCTCCCATATGCATAAGCTAGAGAGAGAAAAATAATTTAAAAATAGAGACCTCATGAAATAGAAGGGAGCAGTTGAAGGCGATTAAGGGGAATGTAGGAAGGGCATAAAGAGGTTTTTCCTAGGGACTGAAGTGGATAAAATTATGTTAAATGCATTGGGAATATGTCAAAATGAATCCTACAATTTTGTATAACTCTAATGCACTAATAAAATAAATAAAAAATAACTTTCCATTCCCTAACTTTAATCAGTTCTTGCAATGTATCCTTTTTTAAAAGTAGAAGGTAAAATCAAGAATTGTAGTCCTGGAGATCCAAACTCCAATTGACAATACCCATCCCTTATTAGAAGCAGTTTATTTCCTTGCCTCTGTGTGCATGATTCTTCTGATTGTATCTAGTTTTATTTGGTGTTGTATGCTTCATGCAGTTATCTCTCAGATTTTACTTGCCCTCAAGTCATGTTTCTTTTCTCTGTAGGTTGTTTTGTTTTTTGAAGTTGAACTTAGTTTCAGTATAAGGAGAAAATAAATACCGTTTTCTTAAAAGATTATGGTGGCTTCTTTGGCTTATATAGCAGTATCATGAAGCACCAGACAATCTTATCAATTATGCCTTGACAATGCTTCCATCTTGTGGCCATACATGGAAATTCTATAGTGCCTCTCTGCAGCTGCTATTTGTTTATTAATGATAGCCTTTTCTTTTTCAAGAATTTCGTGTGCCAGGTGCTTAACTAGGAACTTCATGTATTGTGATTATTTAATACAAAGTTTTGTTTTAAAATTTCTCATGGAATCCCAATGTCCTAGGTTCAGGTAGGCTGAGGGTTATTATACTACTATGTAGGGTAGTCAGTTGTGATAATGAGATGCTGGAATGCTAGATATACAGTACTTTAAAAAATATTCTAGTTAGCCATTCAGGTTGGTGTTTTAAGGCCAGGTAGATGCAGAAATTATGGATATTGAATAGTGTTCTTCAAAACTTAGAGACTAAGGACCCACAGTTGGTAATCAAATGACTTCTGCTGATAATAGATTAGTCTTAAAGAGAATGGTCCTAACTGATAGGACCTGCTTAGGTGAATAGGGGATAGAAGATACATTATGTTAACAATAGGGGTCTAACCAAGTATATTTATTCAGTTTGGGGCAGATTTGGAATAAATGAGGAAGAGAGTGAGATGAGATGTGGTGAAGTGAATTTAGGATGATCCCTAGATATTTTTTGAAATGCAAGGATACTGTGAGTCTGTATACTGATATCTGTACCCTTTTATGGTCCACTGGAGGGTTGTGTGAGTTGTGAATCCATAAAAAGTTCCTAATGATTATATTCAAAACCTGTCTGAGTGGGATGACATTGTGGTAAAGGTTTATGATCATATACATCATTACATATTGATATTGTCTGCTTTGAATACATTCATTCCAGTATTACTTGGATGATTAAAGGTTAAGTGAAGTACTAATATACATGGCCATCTGCTATATGTACATATGATTAGTATTTTAGAAACATCATTTTTATTTGTTACATATTATTCCATATGAAATTCTCTATTTATTGGATTTTTTTTGTTTTTCATCACTTGTAATTGTAAGTTAATATAGACATTCATATATTTATGTTGGTTTATGTACTATAGTAAGACATCAGTACATAATTTCATTAGGAGCCTACAGAATGGAAGAAGATCTTTACTACACACATCTCAGATAAAGCACTAATCTCCAGGATATATAAAGAACTCCAAAAAACTTGACACTATAACAACAACTAACCCAATCAATAACTGAGCTAAGGAACTTAACAGACACTTCTCAGAAGAAGATATGAAATAAATCAATAAATATAGGAAAAAGTTTTCAACATCTCTAGCAATCAGAGAAATGCAAATCAAAACTACTCTAAGATTTCATCTTACTCCAGTCAGAATGGAAATTATCAAGAATACAAACAACAATAAATGTTGGTGAGGATATAGGGGAAAAGGTACACTCATATATTGCTGGTCAGACTGCAAATTGGTGCAACCACTCTAGAAAGCAGTGTGGAGATTCCTCAGAAAACTTGGAATGGAGCCACTATTTGACCCAGTTATTTCATTCCTCGGTCTATACCAAAAGACTTAAAATCAGCATACTGTAGTGATGCTGCCATATCAATGTTTATAGCAGCTTAATTCACAATAGCTAATCTATGGAACCAACCTAGGTGCTCTTCAACAAATGAATGAATAAAGAAAAAGTGGTGTGTATATATGCACAATGGAATATTACTCAATCTTAAAGAAGAATGAAATTATGGCATTTGCAGATAAATACATGCTGTAATGCAGGCTGTAAGTAGAGTCCTTGTTGCAGTGGTTAAAAATATAGGCTTTGGTGACCAGAAAGTCAAAGATTAAATGTTTTCTCTGATATGTGGAATATAAACTAAGGAACAAGAAGGAGAGTGATTCCTTGAATATTGAAGAGAGATCAGTGGAATAGAGGAAGAGGATTGAAGGGAAGAGAAAAAAGACAAGAAAAGGTAAGAATGATGGAATAAATATAACCAAACTTTCCTTTGTTCATATATGAATATGCGATAGTGAATCTATCACGTATATCAATAAGGCACCAATTAGAAAAGAAAAACTACAAGTACATAGAAGAAAGATCAGCAGAGTAGAGGGAAGAGAACAAGGGAGGGAGGATGAGAGGAAAAAGGAAATTACTGGTGGCAGAATTAGAGAATATTGTATTCCGTGCTTATTTAGTCATATCAAAATGAACAATAATATTATGTATAATTAAAATGAACTAATAAAAATGAAAAAAGTGGGCTGCAAAGATAGACTGTCAAATTTCAAGTTCTGATTCTGTGACTTGTTAGGTTTATGACATTAGGAAAATTACTGAAATTAAGCAAATTTCAGTAGTAACACATATTATTGTGTTGTTGTATATGTTTAAATGAGATAATCCATGTAAATCATGAGATATCAAATTTGATGCATAGCAAATGTTCAATCAATGTTAAGTAATTTTTGCAAATAATAATGATCACCTCCAACATTTCAAATGCATCAGCTATAAATAATTGCAATGAATTAATGCGTGACTTTCTATTACATTATTGGTCTCTGTGCTTTCAAGCTAACATAAGGCTAGATAAACTTCAAAGCCTTCAAAGGTAATTTTAAATATATTTGATGGTTTTTTTATTAGTGAAAGGAAGGTGGTATCTTAATGTAATCACTCAGATTTTCCTGTAAAAAGTTATACTCAAGCTGGGCGCAGTGGCTCAAGCCTGTAATCCCAGCACTTTGGGAGGCTGAGACAGGAGAATAGCGAGTTCAAAGACAGCCTCAGCAATGGCGAGGTGCTAAGCAACTCAGTGAGACCCTGTCTCTACATAAAAACACAAAATAGGGCTGGGGATGCAGCTCAGTGGTCGAGTGCCCCTGAGTTCAATCTCCAGTACCAAAAAAAAAAAAAAAGTTATGCTCAAATACATCTGAGAAGTCTGATCCAACACCCACTTCATTGACTTTGCATCATTTGGTGGTTATGCAATTTGCTTAGGACTGTCTTTACAGAGGTTTATGAAAGGCCACATATATATGTGTGTGTGTGTGACACACACACACACACACACATAATATATTACCATATGGTTTAAATATAAAACCATTTCCACGTGAAGGAGGCCAAGAGCTGCAATTTATTGCAGAGGCAAAAGAGACTGCATCAATATTTGAATAAGCATTGTCAAAGTTTGAAGCGAATAATCTACTTAACTTGAAAGGATATCTGAAAAAACAGGCTTTATTGAAACCTAGGGACACATGGGGTAAATTCAATGGGATGGATAATAGTAAATGAGAATTTGTAACACGTCAGCATTGACAGCCATCATTATTGTGATAGAGCTTATATTAGCTGTTTTTACTTTTACAACAGCATGTGGGGCATCTTAGGGAGTATTGGAACTGTTGGCAATGGGTTTCCAGAACATACAGGCTGTAGTTCCAGGAGTGATTTCCTTACTTGTCTGTAGTCTTGGTCTGGAGGATAAGAGTAATTACCCCATCAATATTTCTGGAAAAAACCTCATCTTACTCTTCAGGAATTCCTCATCAAGGAAGGTTCATAGGGTTTTATATGAGGGAAGGTTAAATAGCTGTCTACTCTGTCCACTGGTAGTGGTTTTGAGAGTAAACCCAAGTGAAGAACACTGTTTGGGGATTTCAAATCATCATGAACCTTGGATCTTAAGTTAACCTTGATGTAAGACCATGAGCTAACAAAAGAAATGGAACTGCAGAAATGGTAGCTTCAAGAAGACTCCAGGGCCTGGGATTGTGGCTCAGCGATAGAGCGCTTGCCTCGCATGCGTGGGGCCCTGGGATCGATCCTCAGCACCACATACAAAGCAATAAAATAGAGACATTGTGTTCATCTACACCTAAGAAAAAAAATCTTTAAATAAAAAAAAGAAGACTCCAAAACATACTTATAGGGGCCAAAGTAATTATGTCCACATCTTTCCCTCATCAATTCACACACCATGTGTTTCATTACCAATAAGATTGTTTTATGCTTCTGTCGCTTTATTTTCCAATGATATCAGTTTTAATCCCTCTGGGCTCTTGACTCCAGGCTTGGTATTCTTTATAATCATATGAGTATCATTTGTATTTTTGGACAGCTAATTATTTATGACTTGACTCCATATAAAAACAGAATGGATTGATACCCTTCCAGTGTAGCACTTGGCAAAGACCCAGAGGCAGCCAGAAGTTCCTAATGAGACCAAATAGAGGTACATTCACTATAAAATACCACCATAGAAACCTATGTATACATCTTGTACTACTTTTATAGGTTATTATTACCTATTAAATACATTTTATATGCCTGTTTCAGACTTCTGGAGGACCACATTCTGACATGAGACCTTCTAGCACACCACTGATTATGAAATGTGCTTCCAGAGTAGTGACATTCTATTTAGTACCAACATGTTATTGAAACCACTTTTGACTCCTGGTGTGTCCCTCCCTGCCAGAATACTGCTATGCAAGCCAGGAGGTAGGACACAAAATGTGTCAGTCCACATGTAACTTGTTGAAAAACTTGCTGTGGATTTGAAAAGGGCCATCACCTTTAAAAGGGCAACATAGTGATGATACAATGCCATTATACTTTTCTCTCAGTGCTGCCCTTATACTTTGCACTGGACTACCTACTCTGTTTCCAGGTCCCAAGGTTCCAAACCCAGTACTGACAGATTTAGTTGACTACCCCATGACATTGAGCAATGTAACTGCCCAGACACAATTATTTAGTATTAGAAAACTAAGGGAAAAAGAGAAATCTCAATGGGACATCCATAGAACCCCAAAGATCATACTAGGCATGTACTAGAGAGGTACAAAATATTTATTAAAAGAAGCTAAGACTAATGTACTGAGAATTCAAATAATGCTTCCTAGATTCATTTAATTGAATTCATCTTATTTTCTGTCACTCTTTATTTTATATATTTCCACTCTTTATTCTATATGCTCTTCTCCAGCCTCTGAAGCTATCAATCATTTGCTGAACACATGGTAGAATAGGTGACAAAGTTTCATTAATGTCACAACCTATTCTAATGCCTGTTGTGGTGAGATGTAGAGCAGAAGGTCAGACACAGAAATAATTTGCTAACTTTAAAACGTTTCAGAACGATAATTATAGTAATTTGAATAACTTTATTTTATGGAATTTCTGTTATGCATTATACATATTTTCTCATTTAATCATCATAGTATACCATTATAGAATGTAGGACACACATATACATATAAAGAATTATTAGCTTGGCACAGTGGCACAAGCCTGTAATCCCAGCACTTAGGGAGGCTGAGACAGGAGAATCGTGAATTCAAAGCCAGCCTCAGCAACGGTGAGGCGCTAAGCAACTCAGTGAGACCCTGTCTCTACATAAAACACAAAATAGGGCTGGGGATGTGGCTCAGTGGTCGAGTGCCCCTGAGTTCAATCTCTAGTACCAAAAAAAAAAAAAAAGAATTATTGCCTAGCTAGTTATAATAAGTGAATTGAGTGAGATATTCTCAGTGCTGCCAACTGAGATAGGAATCACTGGAGGAAGATAGTGATTTGTTTTATTTTAGGTGATTAGAAATTAAGAGCTCCATTTGAGGGGCTGGGGCTGTAGCTCGGTGGTAGAGCGCTTGCCTAGCATGCATGAGGCACTGGGTTCGATCCTCGGCACCACATACAAATAATAAACGAATAAAATAAAGATCCATCAACAACTAAAAAAAAATTATTTAAAAAAAGAGCTTCATTTGAGCGTGTTAGATAGGACATACATAATAGACATCCAGGAAGTGTTATTTAGTAATTATTTTGACATCTGTAAAGAATTTTTATAATTTTGTGTTGCTGTGGCATGTGTCTTGTTTATAAATTTGATGTTCTTATTCCAGAAGCAAGGCTTAGTCACTCTTGAAAGTTTCCAGTTCTTCACCTCTTCCAAGTATCACAATGTGGATGATCCAGATATCTGCCTTATGACAACCACTTCCTTGTGACTACCTCCCTGTGAAACAACTAGATGGAAACTACTTGACTCACCCCATTAACCCTCACAGCCCACATGCAATGTGCAGTTATGCTGCAGTGACCACCTCTCAGTCACAGATTAGTTCCATGGAACTCATGACTGCTTGCTCTAAATACACAATTAGAACACCATGAGGGAATCCTGCTTAGGTAACACCCTAGACCCCAGTAACGGTTGTGGCCCACAGGTCTTGCTCTCTCTCACCACCTGCTGGTTGAACGTGTGTATCCTAGACAGTTTTCCCCCTTCCCACTGGTTCTGTGAAGTATGTTGCTCTCAACCTTTTGGAATCCATAAGCAGTATACTACTTCTATACTTCTACTCTTTCATGTGTTTTATCATGCTGCCTCCTCTGTACCTCTCCTCACTGACACACCAAAACCTAACTTTCTTCTCAGTCAGTCCTCTCCAAGATGGTAGCTATTTTATTGTGAATAAACTAGATACAGTTCAGATAAGAGTCAGAAAGGCATCTTTCATTGTAAATAAGTCTCCTGTGAGAAGAATACCTGACCATAGGCCAGATACTTAAGCTATCAGCTGTCCACTGGTATAAGAACTATCCCAATAAGGGCATGTTGTAAACATCCACAGTCACTTTCCCTGGAGACCCGTCAGGTCAGGGTAATTTATAGCCACTCTCCAGAGATACATCTGAAAACCAAATTAGAGGAAAATACAATATAATTTATGTACTTGTAGTCTATGTAATAAACTTTAGGAGAAGTGTAAAGAACCTATTTTGTGATAGGATATATATTGACACTAATAGGGGAGAAGAGATCTTGTGATGATACTCAGCAGGAGAGAAGAGGAATATCCCAAACAAACTTTAATAAGGCTATTAAAGAGGGTTGAAGATAGTATAAATTTGAAGAGGATCACAACATTTGAATAATAAAACAAAGTTTCTATTATTTTGTTCATAGTAGCTCTATTGATTTTTAGTGCTGCTTTATTGGGGGGGCAGATTTCATTATCAGCATATAAGCTTAAAGCTTCAAACAAACAAGCAAACCAAAAATAAAAACAAAACATGTTAGGGTCAATATTTAGGAATTGGGAAAACATCCCTGCAAAAATAAATAGAAGAAGTTTTAAAACTATCAATAAAATTAATTATACAGTGAAAGAGGATATTTGATTTATGTACTGATGTTTTCATTATTTAAACATTTAATATTTCTTTTGTCAAAGTTTTTTTTAGTTGTACATGGTCACAACACATTTATTTATTTATTTATTTATTTATTTATTTATTTATTTATTTATTTATTTATTTATTTATATGTAGTGTTGCAGATTGAACCCAGTGCCTCACATGTGCAAGGCAAGATCTCTACCACCAAGCCACAATGCCAGCCCATGTTTAATATTTCAGTATGAAATATGAGTGTGTAACATAGCTACTTAAATGAAGTGACAAGAGTCTGACATTTTAGTAACCACTTGGAGCTCTTTTGGAGTTGTAATAGGATGCAAACAAGATGTGTATTCTATGCATATTGGGAGAATCTCAGAATGGTGTGTGCAGTTTTGAAAATAAAAGTGAACTTCCTCTCTGCACATATGTGAGTGGTGATTGCTTAGTATAACATGTTAAATTATTATAATTTGTCTGTGATTCCTAAGAATCATTGTATAGCTTAAAACTGTACAGAGTAGCAGTTTGTGTATGAAAATAGTAAGATTCCACTGAAACCAGTCCCATAAAAATTTAGAGCTGTATTGACCCCTAGTGGAAAAAGTGAAGAATACCACTTAATCCCTCTTAAAGATACTGTAACACAGAGGATCGCAATGGCTCCAAACACAAAGTAATGTTAAGGAGACAGAAACATTAGTCACCTGGATTTGATCAGTACATATTGTATACATGTATTTAAATATATTTTTGTAGTCCTTCAATACGTGCAATTATTATGAGTTAATAACATTTTGAAACAAAAATATTTAAGGAGATGGAAATGTTAACTATCCTGATTTGATTACAATACACTGTATATGTGTCAATTTTTCACACTATGCCTCACAAATTTATACAATTAAGGTAGTAACTTATTTAAAAAGACTTAAAATTAAAGGATGTTGAAAAGAGAACAGACAGATGTGTGATGATGATTTGCAAGAACCTCTGCAGACATTACTTTATAGATGGTTCAGGACTCAGGAAAAAAAAAAAACATTTTTGACATCCCAATGGATGAACTTACTAAAATTCCAAAGATAGGGTGTGGCCAGTAGACTCATGAAATTTGGGAGTGTCTAAAGAAAGGAGCAACTGGGATTTCATTCCTTGGTGAATATCTGAGAGCTCTAGCATAGGATAATTATTGTAGCGATTCCTACATTTTGGTAAAGGGCCTCAGGACAGAGTGGCATCGTTAATTGGAAGAAGGCAAAAATGACACACTTTTGATGAGATTTTAAGTTTGTTTGCTTTCCCAAAGAATGTAATATATGCATTGTATTTACATCTGTTTTATGGTGCTGAGTTAGAGTATATGGTTTCAGTAATTAAAGAATAGAACAAAACCACAGCTGGTTTCAGCAATGCATATGGACATTTAAAGAGCAATTGATGATTCTCCAGTGGCTAGTATAGAGAATTAAAATCTCATGGAGGCTCAACCTTAGGAACTTTGTTCAATTTTACCACCAGGAGCCTGATTAGGTGAACATCAAAGTAAAATCACCCTATGTTTGGGACAAGGAGGGAATATAACCATTTTACAATATATTCAGGCAAAAATAGTCATATGAAATAATCCTAGCATGCCTATTCTCCACTGCAGGGGCCTGAACTAAAGGATAATCTACTGTTCTGAGTTTCTTCTGACCTAAGCAATAGATAATTGGATGGTGTGATTGTTAATTTTATGTGTCAAAATGAATAGGCCACGGTAGTTGGTTATATGGACAAAAACTATTTTAGGCATGATAATTAATGTATTTTTAGATGAGGTTACCATATGAATCAGTAGATTTCAGTAAGACACATTATATTCCATAAAGGCGGTGGGTATTATCCAAAGCCATAAGAGATCAACGATTGTCTTCCTCTGAAGAAAAATGAATTCTGCCATCAGATTGCCTTTGGACTCTAGCTGAAACATCAACTCTTTCTTGGGTTTCCAGATATGGTATGATTTCTCCGAAGAACCACGACTAATAAAAAGTTGATCTCAACTGTGGTTTTAGAAGAACAGGCTTAAGGATGAGTTTTCTGAATTGCTTCTGTAGTTTTTAGAATTGGTTCACTAATTTGATTAAAGGTATTAAAGTTGTCACTTCCAGTAGTAAAGAGAACACTTATTATCCAGAGAACAATATAGCAGTAATGTTATGACAAATATTTCCATTAGAGATGCCTAACCAAATACTCGGGAAAGGCAAGGTTCTGAGTGCCTATTGATATGATACTTCCAAACATTTTATTTTCTCAAAGTCAATCAGTATAATGAGATTCATTGGTTTATCCTTATTCTACTAGGAAAACTGGGAAAAGAAAAGGATGGGCTCAGGGATTCAAATTCCCAGTTCAAACACTACATAAATGAATGGAAAATGTCTACATCTGTTCTTAAACAGATCTTTATGTCTTGTAGCCACAGGGCTGGGTTTGAGGATAACTAAACTCAGAAGCTCATCCTGCGGGTGTTTGAGTACAAAACAAAGTTGAATTTACAGTTTTGCAAGGTTACTGTTAATGTGAGTGCATTAATTGAGGATGGATTAGATCCTGATAATTGGAATGTGGTAGATACTTATGAAGTTTAGGGTCACTGAACTTGCAAATTGTGATGGTTCTTTGCCAGTAGAAATAGCTGCTGAACCTCTGCCTCACAAGATTAACACTCTTTGCCTGTGGAAACTGTAATGGATTTCATTGAGGTGATTATACTGAAAAACATTTCTCTTTCTTAGGAACTAACCCCACCACCCCTCTTTGCTCCTAGAACTATACCTAGACTTAAATATCAACAGACTCCAACGAGTGAGGTTAAAAAGTATGACTTAGGAAGAGCCATTTTACATTTCAAAAACTACATAAGTTTTTCAATTTATACAGACATAAATCTGGGAAATATGTATGGGAATTGATACTAAAATATGGGAAAATGTGAGAAAGAGGAAAACATTGGATCAGGCCTGAATTTATAGACATGGACACATTAAGTAGAAATTCTGGATTTAATGTTGCAGCTTGGGAGAAAAGAAAGCACACTATGTGCTAAAGCATGGACCAAAATGTGGACTGCAGATCATAGGAAAAGGGAGACAATAAGGAAAGGGAGAGTAAGGGAGAAAATGATCAATACGTGTTATATACATGTTTAAATATACAATAAAACCCAATGTTCTGTATAATTATTATGCCGTAAAATATTGGTCTACAGTAAATTAAGTTGGAATACCAGACCTGATTTTATGCATTGTATAGAAGATGATTCAGAGGCTTAGAAAGATTGGAATATCAGAATGAATTATGAATTATTTGCCCACCATGGAGTGTCTAGATGACATACATTTCTCCACAACCATGCAAAATAAATTTGTTAGAGAAGCTCCAGTATTCTTGAAGAATTCTTCTTTACATATCATATCTAACAATGTGAACTGTTGCCACTGAATTACAAAACCTAAGTGTAACACGAGTAAGTGGATCCCAGGGTGGCACAAACATATGGTGTCACTTGATCATCAAAGGCAAGATGTACAAGATTAATGGAATGGATAGTGGAATTGAAGTTGGAAGTAGAATAGTATGACTTAAAAGATGTTTGTCGTTAGCTAGTTGATCATGGTGCCCCTAAAAGTGAAATTGATGGGAAATATGTTTAATTCTCACTTGACCTCTGTGAGTAGAAGTGCTATATGATGATGCAACAAAAATCTAACCTGAATCCTACAAACAGTGCATCATAGTTCCTTAATCAATTTCTTGACCTTAGCCAATTTGCTGAGACAGAACCTCTTGAATCAAGAGAATAACACGTCTTATTGAGAAAAGACCAAGATATGCCAAAATTTATGCTGTTAATTTTGGCTGCAGCCTTCCCCAGACAACTATGACCTTTTATCAAGGAGAATTTTCCTTGGTAAAAGGAAATAATTAAAACTTTGGGGATTACTGGACCCTGACTCTGAGCTGACATTAATTTCAAGAAACCCAAACACATCTCTGGTTCACCAGATGGGATAAAGTGTTTATTCAGGTAAGGTTATCAATGGAATTTTAGCAAAAGTCTGTCTCACGGTGGGTTTATTGGTCCCTGAATTTATCCTGTGGTTACTTATCCAGTTCTGGAGTGCATAATTGGAGTAGATGTACTCAGCAACTAGCATAATTCTCTCATTGGCACCTTGACCTATGAAGTAAGGACTTTTAAGGTAGGAACGGCCAAATGAAAGCCACTAGAAAAGCCTCTATCATAGAAAGTAGTAAACCAAAAGTAATACTACACTTCTGAAGGAACTAATGCCAGACATGCACGTTAACACTCCATCATCAGATGGAAATTGTATATATGAAATTGGGTTTGAGCAGACCCTGAAGTTACAAGTTACATGACAAATTAGCCCAAAATGTCCAAAGTCATAGGTCCTGATACAGTTCTTTCTCCCAGCCTACACACCTGGACTAATGGGGAATTCTCTATATTCAGTTGACAGAGGAAAAGGAAACTTGAGCCTGGTTTACATATATTCTGCATGGTTTGCAGATACCGACAGGAAATTGAAAACTTCATGACTACAGCCCTTTTCAGGACATTCCTTTCCAGAGATGTGGGGAAGGAAGATCCTCCCAGTAGACAATACTTTTAGCAGTGCACCTGTTTGTTCATTTTGCTGAAGGAGACATGGTCAGACATATGATTATATACTGATTTTTGAGTTGTGTCCCATGGTTTGAGTGGATTGTCAAATATATCAAAATGGTTAGAAATTTGGTGATAAAAGGGTTCTGAAGGGCTGAGTAAGAAGCTCAGAAGTAGGGAGATTGCTCATCCCTACCCTCTGGCGATCATTGTTTTTTTTCTGTTTCTGTGAGTTCAACTATGTTGGTTCCACATATAAGTGAGATAATACTATATTTGTCTTTCTATGTCTGCCTTATTTCTCTTAGCATGATGGCCTCCAGCTTCATATATATTGTTGGAAATTAAAAGGGTTTTCTTCTTTTTAAAGTTTGAATAATATTACACTGTATATATCTGCCATACATTCTTTATCCACTCATTCTTTGTGGATGCTTATGTTGATTTCATATATTGGCTATTGTGAGTAATGCTGCAATGAATAAGGTAATGCATATATATATATATATATATTTGACATGATGGTATAAACTATGGATGGATACACACACACACACACACACATATATACATATATATTCATATTCAGTAGGATTGGGGTTGCTGGATCATATGGTAGTTCTATTTGTAATTTTTTTGGAAATCTCCATATAGTTCTCCACAATAGCTATATCAACTTGTGCTTTCACAATGTACAAGAGTTCCTTTTCTTCATATTCTTATTACCACTTGTTACCCTTTATATTTTTGAAAATAACTATTCTAATATGTGTGGGATGATATCTCATTTTAGTTTTGAGTTGCATTTCTCTAATAATTATGTTGAGTGTATTTACATAGATAGATAGATAGATAGATAGATAATAGTGTTCTTTCAAGTAATGTCTATACAGTTCCTGAACCCAGTATTAAATAGAACTATTAGATTTCTAACTGTTGAGTCAATTTCCTTACATATATTTGATATTAACTCCTAATCATAAATGGTTTGCAAATATGATCTCACATTGCATAGATTGTCTCTTCACTCTGATGATTATTTCCTTGCCACGCAGAAGCATTTTAGTTTGATATGTTTTTTTTTGTCTGATTTTATTTCTGTTGTCTATGCTTTTGGGGTTATATCTAAGCAATCGTTGCCCAGACAAATGTCATGTATCTTTCCACTTATAATTTCTCCCAGGTGTTTTAAAGTTTTCAGTGTTATGTTATGTTATGTTATGTTATCAACATTTGAGTTGATTTTTGCATTTGATATGAGATGAGGTTCTTATTTAATTCTTTTGCATGTGGGCATAAATTTTTTATGTTAATTGGAATTATTTTATTATCATTCAATATTTACAAAGCTTGAGCAATATCATAAAAAGTACTGATTTTTTAAAAAAGTTATACATTTAGAAAAAATATAATAGCAAAATCCAAGGAAATAAAAAGGATAAAATTAGTAATAAAATTAAGGAGGAAGAGTATTTACAGAATCAGGAAGTAACTTATGTACATACAAATGTGTATTGAAACTATATTATAAGACATTTTAGGAAGATAGCAATGAAAAAATGTTTAAGAAAAACTGATGGTAAAAAGCAACAAAGAAAACACTATGTTAAATAATGTTTCATTTTTGTTAACTTAAAGCATGTAGCATTTACAAATTTCCATAAATATGCTGGCAGTATCTCACACCATTTCCTTCTCTAACATGTTCAAGCAACACATTGGTAAAGAATCTTCAATAAGGCAGTGATAATAGAATAATTGTAATTTAAAAAATACAAAAGACTCCTCAAATCCAAGACTGTAATAACCCTAGAATCAATAGCAACTTAATATCTAAATAACATGTGTTTTCTTTGTAAGTGCATATAAATTATGCAATATAGATACATACAAGACCACCAAGGACACACATAACTACACTAAATTATATATATATGTGTGTGTGTGTGTGTATAATATATATAATTTTTTTACAAAGCCTAAATAAAATTCATATTGTCTTATGGATTTGCCTGACATTTATTTCAAGTAAAATCATCAAACAAGTTGTTAGTTAAAATTTATTTTGTTATTAAAATTTTTCACTTTAAAAACATCAAGTTGTTTAGCTGGGCGCAGTGGTTCACAGCTTGTAATCCCAGCACTTTGGGAGGCTGAGACAGGAGAATCGCAAGTTCAAAGCCAGCCTCAGCAATGGCGAGGCACTAAGCAACTCAGTGAGATCCTATCTCTACATAAAACACAAAATAGGGCTGGGGATGCAGCTCAGTGGTCGAGTACCCCTGAGTTCAATCCTTGGTACCAAAAACAAAACAAAACAAAACAAACAAAAAAATCAAGTTGTTCAATTGCCTTAGGTCAGACTTTTAAAACTACACACATGTTTGTAACTATAATTTTATTTTGTTAATCTTGATAATTAGAGTTTGATTTCTATTAATTTTGCAAGAATATTTATGCAAAAA
Organism: Xerus rutilus; assembly: GCA_028644305.1. NCBI lineage: Eukaryota > Metazoa > Chordata > Mammalia > Rodentia > Sciuridae > Xerus > Xerus rutilus. Next base: position 61,354,916 of record CM053417.1, read on the forward strand.
GTATATATCAAGCTAGTATCTTGATATTTATATACAACCACAAGAATGGAATCGTAATTAGAATAAGTTATGCTTCACACATGTATGTATGTCAAAATACACTCTACTGTCATGTACATATAAAAAGAACAAATAAATAAATGAAAACTACTAAAAATACAACATGCATTATGTTTGTGTAAAGATTAACATTTTTATTTATTTGAAGTAAAATTTATATATAAATATCAAGATAGTGCATGTGGGTATTAATTTTTACCAACATAATTTATTGCAGAGATGCTCCTTTATCATATGTTTTTAGCATATTTGTCAAAATGAATTGATCATAAATATGAGGATTTATTTCTGGGCTATCTATTCTGTTTTTTGTTCACATGTATATGTTTTTTATTATTTTATTTATACACAGCAGTTAGGTTCATTTGACAAAATAATATATGCATGAAATTTGATTTACTCCAATTTAGTTCCTGTTCCCACTCCCTTTCCCTCTCTTCCTCCCTATCCCTATTCTCCTATATAACTCTATATTGCATCAGATACTGAGATTACAGTTTAAGTGAAAATAGGGTATGAAGACAAGAGAAAATTTGAAGTATTTAAAAAATGAACAGAGGAGAAGTTGAGACTAGGTAGAAAATGATAGCTATAAAGAGGACAGAATAAAAAATAAAGTAATAATAGCAGAGAGGAAGAAGGAACAGGGAAATTTGGCCATCAGTAGGAGAAGAGAGGAAAGATGGGGCAACCACAGGAACACAAAACAAGGTATGAATACACAAATGTGATCAACATAACTCAAATCACTTATTAATTTATATATCTCCTAAGTCAAATCAAGCCTAAGTAATAAGTGATAAAGAAAGCAATAAAAGTGAAAGTAAAATTATTTTAAACAATCCATGCAAGGAGAACGCACATACCTTCATGTCATCTTTACTGTCTTACAGAAGGGAAATATGTAAAAATAATAAAATATAATTAAATGAAATATGAAAACAATAGGAAATTTTAAATTTAAAAGAAGAGGAAAATGGTGAGAATGTGGAAATAAATAAAAATGATTAAAAAAGATTAATGAGAAATAAAGGTCTTATTTCTGCTGAGGTAGTTGAAACTATTGGAGATTACCTTTTTAAAAAAAAAAAAATTGGGCTCTGTAACCCTTCTGTCAACAGCTGAGTGTTGTTACGTTCAATGTCTTTTTTTTCCTCACCTAGTTGCCGGCCATTGTTTCTAGGAGCCCACACTGGTTGTAGTAACTCTCAACTTCTTGTCTCCAGATATAGAATGGAATAGACTGGTGAATGCTAAAAAATTGTGTATTCCTGAAGTGGGAGTGGTGCAGAGTTCTAAATTGGAAGTTCCACTAGTTGGGATTAAGTCTTGACTGACCTCAGGATCTCTGTTAATGAGTATTTGAGATTGGATGCTTACCCTCTGTTTCTGGGGAGCTGCTTCCCTGCTGGATATTTGAGTCTCAGTGGTCTACCGCTATGGATGTGAGTTACCCAATATCACTCCTTGAGAGGAGACACTCCTGTTTGTCCATTATTGATGTCTTCCTATTAGCTCTTATGGGGCACCAGCAACAAAGGGAGCTCTCTTTCCTTGGCATTCAGAGCCTCTATGATCTAGGCACATGCTGGGGCTTATAGTAGATGACTGCTGGGTAAGTGGGCACCTACTTCATGAGTTGCCAATTTCCTGCCTCTGCTTGCAGCTGTTCAGCACTTATCAATAGTTCCTTGCACCAGTGAGCCCAGTTCCTGCTGATCTATCCACCCATAGGCTAAATGATTTTCATTGCTTTTAACTCAACAACTTCCCCTACTGACTCTGTTCATTTAGATCAGCCTCCCTCTCTATTCCATAGGTTCCTAAGTTTTTTTTCTGCTATGCTCTCCTTTCTGCCTGTGCTCCTTCTCCTTTCAGTAGCTATGGCTATTGCCACTGCTACTAGTCAAGCTGGGTCATCTATTATGTATTATCTCTTACATTATTTTCAAATCTTCCAATTTCTATGTCTCTGTGGTTTCTTTTACTGTCTACTATTGAATTTCATTGAGTTCCCTTAATTAACCTTCTTGCAGAGCAGTCTTCCTGCTTTTTAAGTCTGATGCTAAAGAACTGCGGGGATGTGCACTCTTCCTTGAATCTGCCATCTTCTCTTTCTATGTGTCATGTTTATGCCAGTATCTTGCTGTTTTTGTTACCATCACTTTGCAGTATATTTTGAAGTCAGGCATTGTGATGCCTCCAGTTTTGTTCTTCTTCTTCCTTTAATCAAGATTGCTTTAGCTATTCAGGATTTTTGTGTGCTTCCTTTCACATTTTCAGAGTGTTTTTATGGTTCTTTGATGAATACCATTGCAACTTGGATTGGAATTTCATTAAATATTTAGATTGCTATGTGTATTTTGGAAATTTTACCAGTAGCACTCTGTCCAATCCATGAACAAAGGATAGATTTTCTCTTATTTGTACACTGTTCATTTCTTTCAACAATGTTTTATAGTTTTTGTTATTCAGATTTTTAATTTCCTTGATTACATATATTTTTAAATATTTTAATTTTATGGTTATTGTAAATAGGATTGCTTTCTCAATTTCTCCTATTATTTTGTTCTTGGTGTATAGAACTGTAAATGAATTTTATAGGTTGATTTCAGGTCTGGCAACTTTACTGAATTTGTTGATTAGTTTTGCCAGTTTATTTTTCTAGTGTACGTGTGTGTGTGTGTAGGTGTTTAGTATTTAGGGTTTTCTATATATAAAATCATGTCTGCAAATTTGGACAATGTAACTTCTTTACTAGCATAGCTTTTATTTTCTTTCTCTCACCTTATTTCACTAGCTAGGACTCTCAATATTTGTTGAACAGAATGTGAGAGTGGCTATTCTTCTTTTATTCCTGATCTTAAAGAAAAAGTTTTCAACTCTTCACTGTTGAGTTTACTGTTACCCACAGGATCATTGTAGATAGCCTTTAGTGTGCTTACTGCTACTAATAATCTTTGTTCTTTACTCCTTGGCATCTCCTGGCATCTCAGACATATTGATACCAATAGCAATTCTTCCTACGTGGATACTGTGTATTTTCTCTCCACCACATTGCTGCAGAAACTTTGAACCCTTTTTAGGCTATTTTGATTTGTGTATAGTTGTGCATCCTGTGACATATACATAAATGTATTACCAAGACCTATGTCAAGGAGTTATTACCCTTTTTCTTTTCTAGGAGTTTTAATATTTCAGTCATTTAAGTCCTTAACCAATCCTGAGTTAATTTGTATGAGTGGTATAATTTAGAGTTTCAGTTTAGTTGTTTTAAACATAGATATCCATTTTTCTCAGCAAAATTTATTGAAAAGACTTCTCCCTCCCTCCCTCCCTCCTTCCTTCTTTCTTCCTCCTTCCTTCCCTCCTTCCTTCCTTCCTTCCTTCCTTCCTTCCTTCCTTCCTTCCTTCTCTTTTCTACAGGAACTGTATTTATTGAAGAGTCACTGTTCTGGGCACTTCACATGCATGATCTCTCTTTTAAATTTTTTTTACTTTTTTATTTGTTCTAATTAATTATACATGATAGCAGAATTAATTTTGATTCATTGTACACAAATGGAGCACAAAATTTCATTTCCCTGGTTGTGCATGATATAGATTTGTACCACATGCACAACTGTACATGTACTTAGGGTAATGATGTTCATCTCATTCCACTATCTTTCCTGCCCCATGCCCTCTCTTCTCCCCTCCCTCTCCTTTGCCCAAAGTTCCTCCATTCTCCCCACGTCCCCCCCATTATGGATCAGCATCCGCTTAGCAGAGAGAACATCCAGCCTTTGGTTTTTTGAGATTGGCTTATTACACTTAATGTGATATTCTCCAACTCCAATCATTTACCTTGAAATGCTATACTTTTGTTCTCTTTTAATGCTGAGTAATATTCCATTGTGTATATGCACCACAGTTTCTTTATCCATTCATCTGTTGAAGGGTATCTAGGTTGGTTCCATAGTTCAGCTATTATGAATTGAGCTGCTATTAACATTGCTGTGGCTGTGTCACTATAGTATGGTGGGTTTTGTTTTGTTTTGTTTTTTGGGTACTGAGGATTGAACTCAGGAGTACTTGACCACTGAGCCACATCCCCAGCCCTATTTTGTGTTTTATGTAGAGACAGGGTCTCACTGAGTTGCTTAGTGCCTCGCCGTTGCTGAGGCTGGCTTTGAACTCGCGATTTTCCTGTCTCAGCCACTCAAAGTGCTAGGATTACAGGCATGAGCCACAGCGCCCGGCTAGTATGCTAGGTTTTTTAAAAATATTTTTTACTTATAAATGGACACAATCTTTATTTTGTTTACTTTTTATGTGGTGCTGAGTTTCAAACCCAGTGCCTCACACATGCGAGGCAAGCTGAGCCACAACCCCAGCCCATATGCTGTTTTTAAGTCCTTTCGGTATAGACTGAGGAGTGGGATAGCTGGGTCAAATGGCAGTTCCATTCCAAGTTTTCTAAGGAATCTCCATACTGCTTTCCAGATTGGTTGCACCAATTTGCAGTGCCACCAGCAATATATGAGTGTGCCTTTTTCTCCACATCCTCAACAACATTTATTGCTTGTATTCTTGATAATTGCCATTATGACTGGAGTGAAATGAAACGTTAGAGTAGTTTTGATTGGCATTACTGTAATTGCTAGAGATGTTGAACATTTTTTTCAAATATTTGTTGATTGATTGTATTTCTTCTTCTGAGAAGTGTCTGTTCAGTTCATTTCCTTAGCTCATTTATTGATTGGGCTATTTATTTTTTGGTGTTGTTTTTTGAGTTCTTTATATATCCTGAAATTTAGTGTTCTATCTGATGTGCATTTGGTGAAGATATTCTCCCACTTTGTCTTCACTCTCTTCATGTTATTGATTGTTTCCTTTGTTACTTTGGCTATTCTGGCTCTGTTATTTTTCCAAATGAATTTCACGATTGCTTTTTCTATTTCTATGAAGAATGTTGTTGTGATTTTAGCTGGAATTGCATTAAATCTGTATAATGCTTTTGGTACTATGGACATTTTGACAATATTAATTCTTCCTATCCAAGAACATATGAAATTTTTCCATCTTCTAAGGCTTTCTTCAATGTCTTTCTGTACTGTTCTGTAGTTCTCATTGTATAGATCCTTCACCTCTTTTATTAGAATGATTTCCATGTTTTTTTTTTTTTGTTGTGTTTTTGAGGCTTTTGTGAATGGGGTAGTTTTCCTGATTTCTCTTTTTGAGGGTTCATCACTGATGTATAGAAATGCATTTGATTTATAGGTGTTGATTTTCTATCCTGCTACTTTACTAAATTTATTTATTAATTCTAGAAGTTTTCTGGTGGAGTTTTTGTATCCTCTAAGTATAGATTCATATCATTGGCAAATAGTGATAATTTGAATCCTTCTTTACCTATGAGACTCAATAATTTGCTATTGAACAATGCATGGGTAACAGAAGACATCAAGGAGGAGATAAAAAAAATCTTGGAGGTAAATAAGAATTCTGAATCAACATACCAAAATCTCTGGGACACTATGAAGGCAGTGAGTGCTAAGAGGAAAGTTCATTGCATTAAGCTCATATATTCAAAGATGTAAAAGTCAACAAATCAATGACTTGACACTACAACTCAAAGCCCTAGAGAAAGAAGAACAAAATAACACCAAAAGAAGTAGAATTCAGGAAATAATTAGAATCAGGGCTGAAATCAATGAAATTGAAACAAAGGAAACAATTCAAAAAATTGATAAAACAAAAGGCTGGTTCTTTGAAAAAGTAAAATTGACAAATGCTTAGCCACCCTAACAAAAAGAAGGAGAGAGAAAACCCAAATTACCAAAATTTGTGATGAAAAAGGAAATATCACGACAGACCCTGCTGAAATACAGAGGATAATCAGAAACTATTTTGAAAACCTATATTCCAGTAAAATAGAAAACCCTGAAGACACCAACAAGTTCCTAGAGACATATGACCTACCCATATTGAACCAGGAGGACATTCATGACTTACACAGATCAATTACAAGCAAGGAAATAGAAGATGCCATCAAGAGCTTTCCAACCAAGAAAAGCCCTGGACCAGATGGATTCTCAGTTGAGTTCTACAAGATCTACAAAGAAGAACTAACTCCAATACTCCTCAAATTATTCCATGAAACAGAAAGAGAAGGAACCCTTCCAAACTCATTCTATGAGGCTAGTATCACCTTGATTCCCAAACCAGTCAGAGACACATCAAAAAAGGAAAATTTCAGACCAATATCCCTGATGAATATAAATGCAAAAATTCTCAATAAAATTTTGGCAAATTGCATACGAAAGCATATTAAAAAAACTAGTACACCA
>CM053417.1:61361807-61439618 GCA_028644305.1 Xerus rutilus
TTTAAAAACAGCATACTGCAGTGATGCAGCCACTTCAATGTTTATAGCAGCACAATTCACAACTGCAAAACTGTGGAAGCAACCCAGATGCCCTTCAACAGATGAATGGATAAAGAAACTGTGGTACCTATACACAATGGAATATTATTCAGCAAAAAAGAGAATAAAATTATGGCATTTGCAGGCAAATGGATGCAATTGGAGAACATTATGCTAAGTAAAGTAAGCCAATCCCAAAAAACCAAATGCCAAATGTTCTCTCTGATTAGTGGATACTGATACATAATGGGAGTGGGAATGGGGAACATAGGAGAAATGAGCGCCTCTGAATGGGGCATGGCGGAGGTGGGGGGCGGGACAGGGGAATGGGTGTAGTAAAGACGATTGAATGAGATGGTTATCACTACCCTAGGTGTATGTATGAAGACACAAATGATGTGACTCTATGTGGTTTGCAACCAGAGAAATGGAAAAATTGAGCTCTATATATGTACTATGACTTGACTTGAAATGCATTTAAATAAATAAATCAATTAATTTAAAAAATTTCAATGACATTCTTCATAGAACTTGAAAAAAACAATCACAAAATTAATTTGGAAAAATAAGAGACCCAGAATTGACAAAGCAATCCTTAGCAAGAATATTGAAGCAGGAGGCATCACAATACCAGACCTTAAACTATACTACAGATCTATAGTAACAAAAGGAACATGGTACTGGCATCAAAATAGATACATAAACTAATGGTACAGAATAGAAGACAGAAAAACAGTTATCTTATACTAGACAAAGGCACTGAAAACATACATTGGAAAAAAGATAGCCTCTTCAACAAAACGTGCTTGGAAAACTTGAAATCCATATGTAGCAAATTGAAATTAAACCTTTATATCTCACTGTGTACAAAAATCAACTAAACATGGATCAAAGAATTATGCACTAGAACAGAGACCTTGCGCCTAATAGAAGAAAAATTAGGCCCAAATCTTCATCATGTTGGCTTATGTCCTGACTTCCTTAACTGTATTCCTAAAGCACAAGAAGTAAAATTAAAAAAAATCAATGAATGGAATGAATTCAAACTAAAAAGCTTCTTCTCACCAAAGGAAACAGCCAACAGCATAAAGGTGGAGCCTATAGAATGGGAGAAAATCTTTACCACACATATCTCAGATAGAGCACTAATCTCCAGGATATATAAAGAACTCAAAAAACAAACAAACAAACAAAAAAACTTGACACTATAACAACAACTAACCCAATCAATAATTGAGCTAAGGAACTGATCACTTCTCAGAGGAAGATCCAAAATCAATCAATAAATATAGGGAAATATTTTCAACATCTCTAGCAATTAGAGAAATGCAAATCCAAACTAAGATTTCATCTCAATTTAGTCAGAATGGCAATTATCAAGAACACAAGCAATAATAAGTGTTGTTAATGATGTGGGGAAAAAGGTACGCTCATACATCGCTTTGGGGACTGCAAATTGGTGCACCCACTCTGGAAAGCAGTATGGAGTTTCCTCAGAAAACGTGGAATTGAATTGCAATTTGACACAGCTATCCCTCTCCTCATTTTATACCAAAAGGACACAATCAGCGTACTACAGTGATGCAGCCACATCAAAGTTTATAGCAGATCAATCCACAATAGCTATAATATGAAACCAACCTAGTTGTCCTTCAACATATGAATGGATAAATAAATTGTGTTATGTATGTATGCATATATATATGCATATATATATATATATATATACACACACAAACACACACACATACACACACACACACAACGGCATATTACTCAGCCTTAAAGAAGATTGAAATTATGGCATTTGCAGGTAATTGGAAGGAGCTGGAGAATACCATGCTAAGTGAAATAGGACTATCCCCAAAACCAAAGGCCAGGTGTTTTCTCTGATAAGTGGATGCTGATCCACAAGGAGAGGGGATTGGAAAAATAGAGGGACTTTGGATAGGGCAGAAGGGAGTTGGGGGAGGGAAAGTGGTGTGGAGGTGGGACGGATGATGGAATCAGATAGCATCACCCAATATACATGTATGACTACACTACCAATGTGACTCTGCACCATGTCCTTCCAGAGGAATGAGAAGTTGTGCTCCATTTGTGTAAAATATGTCAAAATGCATTCTACTGTTATGTATAAATAATTACAAAAAATAAAAAAAATTCCCGGGGCTGGGGATATAGGTCAGTTGATATAGTGCGTTCCTAGCATGCACAAGGCCCTGGGTTCAATCCCCAGCACCACACACACACACACAAATTCCTTCACACAGCATAGAAGAACATTTGCTGTCTCTTTCACACCCTTCCATTCCCATTTTGTACGTTGTTTCTTTAGTGCACAGTAGTGTCTGTAGATTACTAAACATGAATATTTTCCTTCTTTCTACTTTTACAAATGCTCTTTTTTCTTAGAAATCTTCTTTACCTTGGCTTGCCTTTAATAATACTATGAATACTTCATGTTCAGATGAAATAATGTCTCTTAACAGAAGAATGTTATTCTTTGCCCACAACACATTACAAGGCTGTTGTGAAGGTTAACCAAGGTAGTACATATGAAAGAACTGTAGAGACTATGAAGCTGTTTTTAAACACAAGATATTATGTAATGGCAATCCATTTAATAATTACCAAGTTAAAGCTTATTTTGTCAAATTTTCATTTCATTAAGCCAAGCATATATGTTCTATTATAAGAACGACCTCATATTTTGATTAGATTTTAAATTCCTAATTCTGATATAAAACACTTTAGAACATTTACACTAATTTTTTAACCACTTGGATAAATTGTATAATGAAGGTTGAATTTTTATAATGTGAAGAAATCATAAAGTATTTAGCAGTATTCATTACCTAATTGGTACTCAGTTACTCCTATTCTTGTTTTCTGTTCATTGGGGATACAAGTATAGAACTATAATAACATAACTTTGTTTTATGTCCTTTATTTTATAATCCTATTATTTGATCCTCAAACAGAAATCATTATCTTTACTTTATAGTTCCTTAGACAGTTCATATTACAATGCTTTGTAGAAGTCATGTGCACATAATGTGGTAGAACTAGGTGCAACTCAGTATCTAATTCTAGTTTTGAGTATTTTTTAATGATGACAGAATGTTCCTCTAGTTTCCATTTTTTTCCCCAAGTTTTTCCTTGGGGTAACAAGAACTTGTTCTTAGTAGACTATAAATTTAGGAAAAATATGAAGTACAGTAATACTCCTTGAGAAGAAAACTAAAATATTTGTCTCACTTTGTTTTTCTTCATTAGGAGACCAGAGTACATTAAAGACAAAGAGAAAAGGATATTGAACATGCTACTAAAAATTGGTAGTATAATCCCTTGAAAAATTTTGCATTAAAACTGCAAATTTCATACTTACTATGTTATTTTTAATATTTATAAATATTACCATAAAACTCAGAGGCATCAAGGAATCTACTTTTATTCAAGTTGCTTAAAATATAAAAAGGTCAATATATGTATTAATAAATTCCCTGTGGCAATATTTCTGTGTTGGGACATTGATATCTGGCAACACAAATATAACTTAATCTCTCATTTCAGTATGATTTGTTATATTTTGGATTTAATGAAACAAAACTAAAATAAAATCAACAAAAAATCATTAATAATGAATAAAAGTCTTTTACTCCTTGTGGATTCTTGCTGCCCTTGTCAGTTATTGCTTAAATGTATATGCATGTGTGAAAACTGAAACTAATGCAAATAATTCAGCTAGCTTATTTTAATAAAGTGGTACTAAAATACTAATTTATAAGTTGCAGAAAATAAAATGAAATAAAACAAAAGAGCTATTTATTCCTGAATTTTCTGCACTGTGAAATGAAGACTAAAGTTAATCTCTCAATTAAGAAATTTCAATACTTATTATATCCTCCAAATAACTGAAGAAACATGAGTAGCCTGTTTCTTTCAAACTGAAATAACCAAAGAGATGGAAAGGAGGATGCCATATAGTTGGGGCTACAGGCCATTCCACACTTCATCATGGAAACATTTTCATTTTTCCTAATTTACATACTAAGATTCTTTGTAAAATTTCATTTCACAAAAAGTAGTCTACTCTCTCCTGCAACTTAAACCATTGAATGGCTGTCCTAGAGGGAAGGATTCATGTTTTATTCAAATTTTATAACTCGGTATTCCAGCCAAGAAACTATCCAAAATAGATAGGCAAGAGATGTCTATTTCTTTTGACTTATCTCTAGTGGACTTGGAAGGAGATCCATGCAGGAGGCTACAGTTATGAAAGTAGTGAAGTATTGAGAGTAGGATTCAATACAAGTCTCTATTCCTTTTCTAGTGGAGTATAGATCAGTCAGATACCATCTAGGGAACATTGTGAACAAGTGCTATGGCATGAGGTTACGAATGAACACTTGTTATTTATTTAACAGGTCACTAAGTAACTGGGACCCGGTCTCAAATTGAATGCAACCATTCTTTTTTTTATTTGTATCCTCTTTACTTGCCCTTGAAACTTGCCAATTTGTTATACTCAAGTTTGAACTGGTGACTTTTACACAGTCTATTCCTTTGTTTTTAATTGCATTCTCATTCGTTTCATCTGGTCTGTTTTTGAGGAGGTTGCTTTTGCTGGACTTCCTACTCTTGGCCATAAGATGGTAGTATTGCTTAATATATTGCAATGTAGTTCCTCCATTGTTGCATTGCCTTTTAGAGTTAAATTCAAAAAGAAAAAAAATTCTGCAACTGATTATTTTTCAAGTTATTTTTCGGCCCTGTTCTAGGTAAATCAGGAAAGTCCAGAGTGCAGAATCCATTTAAACTAGGAAAGTTCCTGAAAACACTCACAATTCTGAATAAAATTGCAAGTCAGGCCTGAAGTTTTCCTCCCCTTCATACTGCTCCCTACTGTACATAATTAAATATGTGTATTTTAGGGCCCAGGATTCTTTGATAATATATAAAATCATATAGTCACTCATTATATGTTCTTCAATGATTCAAAGTAAGTTAATCTCTAGTTTAAAGACTGTTATTAGAGTAGCTAGTGCAACTTTTCACATTTACATTAAAAACAATGAAATCACTTAATGAATATATTAACTTCTTACATTTTCAGAAGAGGCATGTGATACCATAGAGAATTTGAACAATAAGTTGTTTTATGGGGAACAACACTTTTCTTTGTTGTAATACTAATATTATAAAAACAATGCATTCTCATGGTAAAAATAAAACAATGTATAAATGAAAAAATATAAATCTTCTCAAGTCCCATAATTCAGTAGCTATTGATAATGTGGTATATATCCTGAACAATAAAACTGTATCATTTATATAACATTGAACACATAATGAAGAAAAAATACAAAAATACATATCCTTACTCTATTAAACATGCACGTCCACATCCTGGCACACCTACTCTCTTTGAAAGTATCTTTTTTATTTGGAATCTTCAGTATTTGACTCTGTTGTCTCTAAATGAAATCAGTTACCCTAGAATCTCAAATTTTTTTTTCCTTTCACTTGACTACGTCCTTGGTCATGGTAGTCATAGCAATTTATGAAGGGGGGAGTTGATACTGAGAAGAATCACTTGTTTTGTGGGTCCCTGTGGGAAGCACAGGAGAAAGTAGAATTCAAAACACTGAAAGGAAATGTGCACATCTGCTCAATTAACAAAAGTAATCATGAAATTCATCACCCATTATCTAGAAATGACTTTGCCCTACTCTTCTTAACTACTCATGAACATTTAAGTAAATAAACAAAAATATGTGTATCACAGCTACAATTATTTACAGACATCCAGATTTTTATTCACCAAGTGGCCTGAGCAAGGATACAATTTCTTGCTCAGTGGAGGCAAATGGTAAGTATCAATTCTCAACAACCCCATAGCTATAGACAGGCTATTATATTTCCCTGTTACCACTGTGTATTTCAGAGGGACATTGGAATTTTTGTCATACAATGAATGTTGTGGCTGGGTTTGTGTTTTATAATGATTGTTTTGGCAGCACTATGGTGTATGAATTGGAAGGGAAATTGTTGCAATAATCTGCAACTGGACTCTAGAAGGTGTTGTAATAGTCTATGTAGTATAAGCTAAATGCCTGTAGTAGGCATTTAGTAAAGGTAAAAATGGAGAGGATCAAATGCATATCTGAGAAATCAGAATGTTAAGATCAACAAAGGAAAGGTATTATCATCTGTACTGCTGTTGAAGCAAAATTCTGGATATCATTGTTGACTTTTCCTTGTCCTTAATCACATTTCATCAATGATTAAATTTTTCAATTTCTTCTAAATAATCTTTAATTCACTAATTTCTAATTTCATTGCACGGTTTGTGGATGACTTTTGAGACATGCTAAAGAAACACAATTGAACAGTATGCACTAATTAGTTATCATTTTACCCTACCATAAATAGGAATCAGTCTGCTATTAAGCTGTAATTATGATGTGATTTCTCAGAAAATGAAATGAAGTATCTACATCCACTATTTATGGCTATAAACTTCAAACTCACAAAGATTAGTTTTGCTTGTCTTCATTGTATCCTCAGTAAGTTGAAATTCATGAATAGTTTATGAACTAATGAATGTATCTCAGTCTATTCCAGACTATTATAACAAAAATACCATAGACTAGGTGATTTAAAACAACAATTAATTTCTGGAAGTTCTGAAGGTTGGGAAGTCCTAAATTGAGGTGCTAGTGTTTCTTTGTCTAGTTATGATGTGCACTATGCTTCAAAGATAGCTTTGTTCTCTTAGCAGAAAGAGAAAACACTGTGTCTTCACATGGCAAAAAGGATGAAAGGGCCAGGTAACTCACTTAAGCCTCTTACTTAGGACGTTAAGCCCATTCACAAAGATGGAGCCCTCACAACTTAATAATCTGCTCAAAATCTCCAACTCTTTTTTAATTTTTTAATTTATTCTTCTAAGTTATACATGACAGCAGAATGCATTTTGACATATCATACATATATGGAATATAACTTCTCATTCTTCTGGTTGTACATGATGTGCAGTTACACTGGTTGTGTATTCATATATGAACACAGGAAAGTTATGTTTGATTCATTCTACTGCCTTTCCCATTCCCATCTCCCCTTCAATCTCTTCACTTCCTCCTGTCCATTCTGAGAACCTCCTCTCCTCCCTTCCCCTCACTCCAGCCTATTGTGAATCAGTATCCACATACCAGAGAGAAAATTCAGCCTTTGCCTTTTGGGGATTGGCTTATTTCACTTAGCATGATTGTATCCAATCCTATTCATTTACTGGCAAAAGCCATAATTTCATTTTTATTTATGGTGTGATAATATTCCATTATGTAGATATACCACATTTTATTTATCCATTCATCTGTTGAAGGGCACTTAAGTTGGCTCCATAGTTTAGATATTGTTAATTTATCTGCTATAAACATTTCTGTGGCCACATTTCTATAGTATGCTGATTTTAAGACTTTTGGGTATATGCTGAGGGATAGGATAACTGAGTCAAATGTTGGTTCCATTCCAAGTTTTCTGAGGAATCTCCAGACTGCTTTCCAGAGTGGATGCACCAATTTGTAGTACCACCAGCAGTGTATGAGTGTACCTTTCCCCCCACATCCTCATCAACATTTAATGTTACTTGTATTCTTGAAAATTGCCATTCTGACTGGAGTGAGATGAAATACCAGTGTAGTTTTAATTTGCATTTCTCTAATTGCTAGTGATGTTGAACAATTTTTCATATATTTGCTGATTGATCATATTTCTTCTCCTGTGAAATATCTGTTCAGTTTCTTTGCCCATTTACTTATTGGGTTATTTGTATTTTTGGTGTTAAATTTTTTGAGTTCTTTATATAGCCTGGAAATTAATGTTCTATCTGAGGTGCAGGGGGTAAAGATTTTATCCCATTCTGTAGGCTCTCTGTTCATGTTCTTGACTGTTTCCTTTGCTGTGAAGAAGCTTTTTAGTTTGATACTATCCCATTTATTGATTCTTGGTTTTACTTCTTTGCTTTTGGAATCTTGTTGAGGAATTTAGTTCCTAAGTTGACATCATGGAGATTTGGACCTACTTTTCTTCTTTTAGATGCAGGATCTCTAGTCTAAAGGCCTAGGTCCTTGATCCGCTTTGGTATGGGCTTTGTGCAGGCTGAGAAAGAGAAGTCTAATTTTATTTTTTACATATGAATTTCAAGTTTTCCGTGCACCATTTATCCAACTTAAAGAATAGCATAGCAGTGGAATTCACTTTTAATATAAATTTTTGAGTAAAGCAAATATTGAAACCATAGCAATTCATGGATGTTCAAAGGTGAAATGATTTGTTTTTAAGGGCAGAATCTTCATCAGTAGAGTAGTGTATTTGATAGATTAATTGTAAATATATGATGGAATGGTAACTGTGGGCAAGTCGAGTGTGGCTATAGGAAGTAGGTGTGGCCTTGGGAACTCTACTTGACGCTGGCCCCAGCCCCTTTCTTCCTCTCTCTATACTTCTTGACTGACATGAACTGAGCAGCTTCTCTTTGGTGCATCATTCCACCATGATGTTCTGCCTCACCTTAGGTCATGAGCAATGAAATAAGTTTATCATGGACTAAGACTTCTGAAAGAGTAAGCCCCAAGTAAATTTCCCCCCTCTGATTTGGTTTTGTCAGGTATTTGATCTCATCAAGGAAAATCTATCATATTTTGTATAGTAATGTTGGATAGTAGTTATTTTCTGTCATGATTTAGACCATGTCACTTGATTCTTTGTTGCCTGTTTGGTTTATCATGATAAATATTCTGTTAGTCTAACAGGAATATCCTTAAATATGAGTTGGTGTTTTTCTCTTATTATGACATTTGCATGTAATTGGATGGAGCTGGAGAATATCATGTTAAGTGAAATAAGGCAATTCCCCAAAACCAAAGACTGATTGTTTTCTCTGATAAGCAGAGGCTAATCCACAATGAGGTGAGGCCTTCAAAATAATAGAGGAACTTTGGATTTGGCAGAGGGGAGTGAAGAGAGGGAGGTGGTTTAGAGGTTGGAAGGATGGTGGAATCAGACAGACATTATTACCCTGTACATATGTATGACTACACTAGCAGTGTGACTCTGCACCATGCACTCTCCAAGGAAATGAGAAATTGTGCTCTAATTGTGTATAAGGTGTCAAAATTCATTTTACTCTCATGTATAACTAATTAGAAGAAATTTTTTAAAAAAGACTTGGAAAACAAAGCATCACCAAAGATATTTGATATACATAGCTGAAAAGGGTCTAATGCTCAAAATATATAGTTTTCACTAATAAATAGAAAAGCAACATAACAACACATACAGCTATAATAACAAATAAACCAGTAGAAAATGGGCAAAATTTCTGAAACATTGTTTCTCAAAATTATGTGTGGATAACCAGTAAATATATAAAAAAAAGAGTGCTCAAATTCATCAGTCAACAGCGAAATAGAATAAAAAGTCCAGTATACTTTCTCTATAAAACCATAAATGATTAAATTTAGGGGCTGGGATTGTAGCTCAATGGTAGAGCGCTTGCCTTGCATGCATTAGGCCCTGGGTTTGATCCTCAGCACCACATACAAAGCAATAAAATAAAGACATTGTGTCCATCTACAACTAAAAAATATTTTTAAAAATGATTAAATTTAAAAGGAAAATATAAAACCTAAAGTTTATAGAGAATTTGGAAAACATGGACTTAGAATTTAGCTCAGCCTCTGTGGAAAACTCTTTGGCAGCTGTTTTCAAAGTCAAACATATGCTTGCCCCATGTACCAAAAATTGTACTCTTACATGTAGACTAATAGAAATAAATACACTTCCTAATCAAATGATTTGTATAAAAATAATTTTAATAACAAATATTATGTGTCCATGGAATATTTTATAATAATTGGATTGATGTATACAACATGTAATGAATATCTCATGGTAATTAGTACTTCTGTTTCCTCTAATATTTATAATTTCTATATGTAAGAAACATTTTGAATAATTTTTCTAGTTATTTAATAATACATCATAAGATCTTTCATGCTCCTGGATAAGCAGAATTAGTATTGTTTACATGGCAATATAACAAAAGTGATATGCACATGCAGTGCAATCCCCAATAAGGAAACAATGATTCACTTCATATAACCAGAAAAAAAGTCCTAAAATTTATGTGAAATAATAAAAGGCCAAGAATAGACAAAGCAAAGTTTAGCAATATGAGAAATGCTGGATTCCTAATAATTCCTGAGTTCAAAATACACTACAGAGCTAAATTGATTAAAATTGTATGGTATTGGCATACAAAACTAGACATGCAGATCAATGATATAGACTAGAAGACACAGAGACAAACCCACAGGAATAATCTCAGTTGATCCTTCACAAAGGTACTAAAACATATGGTGAAGAAAAGATAGCCTTTTAAACACATAGTTCTGGGAAAATTGGATATCCATATGTAGAAAAATGAAACTACATCCCCATATCTCACCTTGCCCAAAAATAAACTAAAAGTGAATTAAAGATCTATGAATTATACCAGAAACTTAATAACTGCTAGAAGAAAACAGATGATCAATATTTCATCACATAGAAGCTGGCACTAATATCCTCAAGAAGACCCAGAAACCTCAGAAAACAAAATCAAGAATTAATAAATGGAATGACAACAAATTAAAAAGCTTTTGTACAACAATGTATTCAGTTAAGTACATAGGATAAAATATTTTTCAGCTACTCTTCTGACAAAGGATTAATATCCAGAATATAAAAAAGAATTCAGGAAACTTTCCTATGTGCATATTTGAATATACCTCCAGTGAATCTCAACTTGATGTATATCCATAAGGCACTAATTAAAAAAAGAGCTATAAATCAGTAGAAGTTCAGTATAGTGGAGGAAAGGAAATATGAGGGGGAAGAGGGGAGAGAAAGCAGAAGTACTGGAATTGAATTAGAGCAAATTATATTACATGCTTGTATAAATATGTTAAAATGAACCCTATTTTTATATCTAACTAAAATGAAGTAATAAAAATAGCTAAAAAATAACACCAAAACTCAAATAACCCAATCAAAAATTGGCCAAATGGATTAAATAAATATTTCTCTCTCTCTCTCTCTCTCTCTCTCTCACACACACACACACACACACACACATACACAAAAACAGATCAAATATTTTACTAATATATTAAATTTTTTCAACATCTTTACCAATCAGAGAAATGCAAACCTAAAGTACTCTGAGAGTTCATCTCACTCCAGTTAGAATGGCAATCATCAAGAATAGGAATGATATGGGGCTGAGGTTGTGGCTCAGTGGTAGAGCGCTTGCCTTGCACGTGTGAGGCACTGGGTTTGATCTTCAGCACCACATAAAAATAAGTAAACAAAATAAAGACACTGTGTCCATGTATAACTAAAAAACATTAAAAAAAGAATAGGAATGATAAAAATGGTGGTGAGGATTTGACAAAAAAATACTGATACACTGTGGGACTCTAAATTAGCATGATTCACTATGAAGATCAGTGTGGTGGTTCATTAAATATTAGGAATGAAGAGATCAAATGACCAGCTATATCACGGCTTGGTATTTATGCTAAAGAATTAAAATCAGCATACTATAGTGATACATGTATAATGCATACTCCTTTCCTCTAGCATTGCCAGTGACCTCTGTTCCACTCTATTCAACTACAAGATCAAATCACTTTTTAAATCTTCCACAAATGAATGAGACTATACAGTATCCTTAATTTCCTGTCTTATTCCATTGTTTATAGAGGTGGATAATATTCCATTGTGCGTGTATATATATATATAGCTATATCTTGATCTGTTCATCCATCAATGGACACCACTTGGTTCAATCTTGGTTAATGTGAATAGTGCTGCAATGAATATGTGAGTGAAATTTCCTTTGTATATATGCACAGAACTATGATTTATAGACAGTACTGTGGTCCTAGTTTTAGTTTTAATTTTTACTTTATTTATTTATTTATTTTATTGGTGAATATTAATTATACATAAGGTATGTTTCCTTATGACATACACACTCATGCTAATAACACAGTTCGAACAAATTTATTGCCCATTATCTGCCTTTAACCTCCCCTTCATTTTCCCCTGATCTCTTAACTCCACATTAATAGGTTTACTTTTATATTCATGATGTTCCTTTTTGTTTCATCTTATAGATTCCTCATATTAAAAACATGTAATTGGGTGTGGTGGCACACACCTGTAATATCAGCAGCTTGAGAGCCTTAAGCAGGAGGATGAAAAGTTCAAAGTCAAACTCAGCAAATTAGTGAGGCCCTAAGCAATTTATCCAGACCCTGTCTCAAAAGAAAAGAAAATAAATAGTGCTAGAGATGTATCTAAGTGGTAAAGTGCCCCTGGGATCAATACCTGATACCAAAAACTAAATGAAACCAAAACAAAATCAAACAAAACAACAAAACAAAACAAAACAAAACAAAAAACAAGTAAAACGTGTATTTCTGAAGTTGGTTTAGTTTGCTTAATATGATGCTCTCCAATTCCATCCATTTTCCTACAAAAGATATAATTTACTTAATTGTTTGAGTTTATGGCTGAATAAAACTCCATTGTGTATATATACTACATTTTTATTAGTTCAATATAATTTTGCATACTAATGGGATTTGTTTTACATATGCATACATGCACACAATACAAAACATAAAAATGTAATTTGGCCAGTATCACTGCCCAACACTTTCCTCTTGTCTCCTCTGCTCCCAGCCTATGTTCTCTTTACTCTACTGTTCTCCTTTTGATTTTCATGAGATATGCCCCCTTTCTTTTTCTTTATCCTTTCTAACTTCCACATATGAGAGAAAATATACAACATTTAATCTTCCAAGTTTGACTTACTTCATTTAACATAATGGTCTCTACTTCCACCTGTTTTCCTGAAAATTATGTAATTTCATTTTTTATTTATGATTGAATAAAACTCCATTATGTGTGTATATATGTGTGCATATGTGTGTGTATATATATGTATATATGTGTATATATATTACTAATACATTAAAATTATTGGAATTATTGAAATTCACCAAAAATAATTAATGTGAGCATACACATATATATACATGTTGATATTTGGGTATGAGATGTCCCCTAAAAGCTTACATGTGAGACATTGCTAGAAGGTTTAGAGGAGAAATAATTGGCCTGTGAGAATCTTAACTGAATCAGAGAATTAATCCCCCAACAGGGATTGACTGAGTTGTAATTGAAGTGGTAGGTGTGGCTGGAGGTGTTTGAAATTGGGGACGTGGCTTTGGGTTATGTATTATGTATCTGGCTAGTAGAGTCTCTCTCTCTCTGCTCTCTGATCTTCATGTGAGAGACTTCCCTCTGCCACATTCTCCCACCATGATGTTTTGCCTCACCTCAAGCCCCTAGGATTGGAGCTGGCTTTCTACGGATGTAGACTTCTGAGACTGTGAGCCCTTAAATACACTTTTCCTCATAAAATTTTTCTGGTCAGATCCTTTAGTCACAGCAGCAAAAAAGCTGCCTAAAATAATAATAATAATAATATATATATATATATATATCACATTTTATTTATCCATTCAGCTGCAAATGGATAGCTATGCTGGATCCATAGTTTGGCTATTGTGAATTTTGCTAATATAAACATGAGTATGCATGTATTACTGTAGTATGATGACTTTCATTATTTAGGGTAAATATTAAGGAGTGGTATACCTGTGTCATATGCTGGTTTCATGCCTAGTCTTTTGAGGAACCTCCATGCTGATTTCCATAGTGGTCATTCTAATCTATATTCTCACTAACAGTGTAAAAATTGTCCGTTTTTTCTCCACATCTTCTCTAGCATTTATTATTTGTATTCTAGATGACTGTCATTCTGACTGGTGAATTCCAAGGAATATTATAGCTGCACCATGAAGTAGTTCTATTTTTTTTTTTTACTGTAAGAACTTGTATTTATTGATGGACTTTTGTGTCCATACTTTGCCTAATAAGAGTTTTTTTTTTTTTAATTTAGGCTTACATGTTAACAGTGTAAATGATTCATTGTACATAGATAGAGAATAACATATCAATTCTCTAGTTGTAAGTTGTATAGAATCACAACATATATGCAGTCATACATAAAGTTAGGGCTATGATGTCCATCATATTCCACTACCCTTGGTGTCCCCATGCCCCCTCCCCCCTTACACCCCTGTGAACAGAGATCCACCATTGATCCCATGTCCTTCCCCACATTATGGATCAGCATCCACTTATTAATGAGTACATTTGGCATTTGGTTTTCTGAGATTGGCTTACTTCACTTAGCATGATATTCTCCAACTCCATCCATTTACCTGCAAATGCCATAATTTTATTCTCTCTTATTGCTGAGTAATATTCCATTGTGTATATATACCACAGTTTCTTTATCCAGTCATCTATCGAAGGGCATCTAGGTTGGTTACACAATTTAGCTATTGTGAATTGAGCTGCTATAAACATTGAAGTGGCTGCGTCATTGTAGTATGCTGTTTTTAAGTAGTTCTATTTTTAATTTTGGAAGAAACTCTATACTCATTCTTATAGTGGCACTACTACTATGCATACTTACCAACAATGTCTAATAGTTAAATTTTCAACACACCTTTACTAGCATTTCTTATTATGTATATTCTGGATGATTAACATTCTAGTTGGAGTTAGATAGAATTTCAGCATAGATTTGATTTACATTTCCCTAATGGCTAAAGAAGTTAAACTTTAAAAATATATTTTAATATATATTTTTTAAAATATATTTTTAAATATTTTTGTATCTGCTCTTCTGAAAAGTGTCTGTTTATTTTATTGGCCCAATTATTGAATGGGTTATTTGGTTTTGTTGGTGTTGAGATTTTTTTTGGAGGATTACTAGGGATTGAACTCAGGGGCACTCAACCATTGAGCCACCTACCCATCCCTATTTTGTGTTTTATTTAGCGACACGTTTGCTTAGTGCTTCGCTGTTGCTGAGGCTGGCTTTGAACTCGCGATCCCCCTGCCTCAGCCTCCCAAGCTACTGGGATTATAGGTGTGCGCCACCATGTCTGGCCTTGTGTTGGGTTTTAAGAATTCTTTGTATATTCTGGATATGGGTCCACTTTTGAAAGAGTAGCTGACAAAGATTTTCTTACATTCAGTAGTCATATCTTCATACTGTTCTCTTTGCTGTGCAGAAGCTTTTAAATTTGTGCTATCCCATGTATTGATACTGTTATTATTTTTTAATCTATATAGAATTCCTAATTATGAAACTATTGCTTATGTCTATATCTTACAATGTTCCACCAACCTGTGCTTCTAGAAGTTGCAAATTACTATTCTTTTACCCAGATCTTCGAAACATTTTTGATTTGGCTATTGTACAGGATTAGAGACAGAAATCTAGTTTCATTTATCTACATATAAATATGTAGTTTTCTCAGTACCATTTGTTAAAGAGGCTATCTTTTCTCCAGCTTCTGTTTTGGGAATCTTTGCCAAGAATCACATAGCTGTAGCTGTGAGGGTTTTTGTATGGGTCATCAGTTCCATTGGTTTATGTGTCTGTTTTATGCTGGTACCATGTGTTTTTGATTCTAAAGCTCTGTAATCTAATTGGAAACCAGGTTTTGTAATGACTTTAGCCCTGAATTTTTTAAAATATTATTTTTAGTTGTAGATGAACACTGTATATATATGTATATATATTTATATATATGTACATATATATATATGTATATATATATTTATTTCTATATGGTGCTGAGGATCAGACCCAGTGCCTCACATGACTGAGGCAAGTGCTCTACCACTGAGATACAGCCTCAGCCCATCCCTGCATTTTTTTTTTTTTGGTCAGAATTTCTTTGGTTATTCTGGGTCATTTGTTCTTCCATGGGAATTTTAAGATTTTTTTCCTACATCTCTAAAGAATGGCATTGGTATCTTGATGTGGATTGCATTGAATCTATAGATAACTTTTGATATTGTGTCCATTTTAATAATATTAATTTTGCCTATTCATGAGCACAGAAGGTTTCACATCATTTAGTGTCTTTTTGGATTTTTTCATCATTCTTTAAATTTCCTTATATAATTTTTTCACCACTGGTTATGTATACCTGTAGGCATTTTATTTATTAATCTATAGTGAAAGAAATTATTTTCCTGATTTATCAATGGATTCATTATTGGTATATATATAAGCCAGTGATTTTATATTTTGATATTGCATTTTTCATACCTGACCAAATTTATCATCTTTAGATGTCTTCTGATGAAATCTTTAGGGTCTTCTCTAGATAAGATCACATCATATGCAAATAAGGATAGTTTTACTTATTTATTTCCCATTTCTATGCATTTATTTTTATCTTTTGCCTAATTAATCTAAAATTTCAAGTACTATGTTGAATGAGGGTGATTAGAGAAGATATGCTTTACATGATCTTGATTTTAGAGGAAACACTATTTTTTCCCACTCACTATGATGTTACTTTTGGATTTGCCGTATTTAGCTCTTATGGTATTGTGGTAAGTTACTTCTAGCCTTTGTTTTTATAGCATTTTTATCATGAAGTATTTTTGAATTTTGTCACAGGCTTTTCCTGGATCATATGATTTTTTCTTTTGGTTCTGTTTGTATGATGCATTACAATTATTGGGTTGTGTATGTTGAAATAAATTTGCATTCTTGGAATAAAACAAACTTGATTTTTTGATGTATTGATGCATTTGATTTGTATGTATTTTATTAAGAAGTTTTGCATTTATGTATATCAATGATATTGGTTTGTAATTTTCATTTCTAGATGTTGCACTATGTTCTTTTGATATCTGGGTGATACTGGATTCAAATAATGAGTTTGGAATGGTTTCTTTCATTTATATTTTATGCAATAGTTTGAGGAAAATGGCCATAGTTCCTCTTAAACAATCTGTTCTCAGCTGTGAATCCTTCTGTGCCTGGGCTCTTTTCATGGGAGGATTTTTATTATTGTTTTATTCTCATAGCTTATTGTTTATCTGTTGATTCAGTGTTGGTAGGTCATGTGTGTCTACAAATTTATTCTTTTTTTCCAGATTTTTTTTTATTGGAAGATAAGTCTTCAAAATTGTCCCTATCATATCATAGGTTTATGTTGGAATAGCCTTATGTTTGTCTCTAATTCATTAATGTGGGTCTTTCTTCTCTTTTTTGATTGGATTCACTAAGAGTTTCAATCTTGTTTTTCTTTTCAAAGAAACAACTATTTCTTTGATCTTTGTACTCTATTCTTTTCTATTTTTATTAATTCTGACTCTGACCTTTATTATTTCTTTCCATTTAAAAGTTTTCTTTGGGTTGTTCTTGTGTTTCTAAGATCTTGAAGTGCATTGCTAGATTTTTTATTTGGGATTTCTTTCTTTTATTTAAAAAAGTACCTATATAAAGGTACTCACAGTTATAACCTTTCCTGTTGGAACTGCCTTTTCACTATCCAACATATTTTGGTATCCTGTTTATTCATTTTTGTTTGTCTCTAACAATTTTTAGAATTTGCTCTCTAATTTCTTCAATGCATAATTCATTATTTCAAATAATTTTGTTCAATCCCCATGTATTTGTATATTTCTGTAGTTTTTTGATCCATATACTGGCTCACATTTATGTTTCATTTCCACTGTCTGTAATATTTTATTGAATATGTTTTGCACTACTGTCTTACTGAATATAT
The DNA here is from genome assembly GCA_028644305.1 of Xerus rutilus. NCBI lineage: Eukaryota > Metazoa > Chordata > Mammalia > Rodentia > Sciuridae > Xerus > Xerus rutilus. The sequence continues at coordinate 61,379,642 of CM053417.1, forward strand.
ATTTAAGTTTCTGATTATCATGGAAGTTTTTCATTTCATGTTCAACTCAGAAGGATAATTTTGCTGGATTTATTAAACATGGTTGACACCTGTTATTTTTCAGGGTTTGATATACATAATTCCAAGCCTCCTGGATTTTAGAGACTGGGTAGAGAAATAAGAAGTATAAGTAATATTGACTTACCACTTAATTTGATGGGTTTTTCTTGTGTTTTTTAGAATTGTATCCTTATTCCATGTATTAGGTATTTTAGTTATAATGTGCCTTGGAGAATACCTTTTTTGATCATGTCTCTTTGGGGTTCTAAATGCATCCTATATTTGTGTTTTCCTGAAGGTTTGAAACTTTCTGATATTATTTCATTGAAAAAAATTGTACACTCCTTTGGTTTGTACATCAGGGGCTTTTTCTATGCCAAAATACATATATTTAATTTCTTAAAGTTATCACTGAATTCTTTTTTAAGTGCTTTTTAGTTGTAGATGGACACCATACCCTTATTTGTTTATTTTTATGTGGTGCTGAAGATCGAACCCAGTGCCTCACAAATGCTACCACTCTACCACTGAGCTACACCACCAGCCCTGAATTCTTTTTATTTATTTATTTTTTTGGTATTGGGAATTGAACTCATGGATATTTAACTACTGAGCCACATCCTCAGCCATTTTTATATTTGATTTAGATATAGGGTATTAGTGAATTGCTTAGGGCCTCACTAAATTGTTGATGCTAGCTTTGAACTCATGATCCTCCTGCCTCAGCCTCCTGAGCTGCTGGGATTACAGGCATGTGCCACCATGCCTGACTGTCACTGAACTCTTGTGTATTTTAGTCATTGTCATTTGTTATCTTTTCATTATTGTCAACTTGTTTTAAAGATTATATATTCTGTCTTTAAGGCCTGAAAAATCTGTCTTCTGTGTTTTCTAGACTATGGGTGAAGCTTTCAACTGATATTTTAATTAGATTTACTGAGTATTTCATTACAAGTATTTATTTTTCTTCATTTTTAGAATTTATATTTCTTTATTGAAATAATCTTTAACTTTTTGTATTTTCACCGTTAGATCATTGTCCGCATCTTCAAGTTAATTAAATGTTGTACTATAAACATTCTAAATTATTTTTTTAAAATGTTTTTTTTTAGTTGTAGATGGACACAATACCTTTATTTTTATTTATTTATTTTTATGTGGTGCTGAGGATCAAACCTAGTGACTCATGCATGCGAGGCAAGCGCTCCACAACTGAGCCACAGCCCCAGCCCTCTAAATTCTTTATCTGACATTTTCTTCACTGCAGTGTCAATGAGATCGGTTATTGAAGTGTTGTGGGCTGTTTGGGGTGGTTTGTTCCCTTGCTTTTTCATATTGTTTTATGGCTACCTATTGGCTGTGATGAGTATCTCTTCTATTTTTATGCAAGAGGATTTAGCGTATTTCTTTCTCTTAAGTGCCTTAAGCTGAGTGATCATCCAAATATTGTTATACCCAGTCACCATATATTCTCTGTTTTTCCAGTATCATCACCATGTTGATATAAGTCTATTAACTTCAATTTTTTCACAAACAAACAAACAAATGTGTTGGGCTGGGGTCGTGGCTCTGTGGTAGAGTGCTTGCCTCACTTGTGTGAGGCACTGAGTTCGATCCTTAGCACCACATAAAATAAATAAATGAAGGTATTGTGAAAAAAAAACCATATGCTTATTAACTTTATGTGAAAAAATATTTAAAACTTTCTCCATAATCCCATCATCCAAGTAAATTGTAATATTGTTCTTGAATAAAATGATAAATTATTTAGTAAATATACTAAAATTATTATTAAAGTATATTGTGGTTGAAAAGGGGACAGAAGAAAATGTGAAGTCAAATAAAGAAAGAGAAAAAATAATAAAAATAATAAAAGATAAAAAGAAGTAAAAAGGTTTTGGGGGTATTTAGGAAATCAAGTAATGAAAAGGGAAGATAGAGACTAAAAGGAGCAAATATAAACCTGAGATGGGAAAGCAAAGATATAAGGAATCATTCCAGGTAATACTTTAAAACATTAGAAAAAGTACAATCATGTAGACAATGCAATATAAAATAACAAATGAACATCTATTAGTTCAATATGAAAAGTAATATCTTTAAGTTCAAAACAGACTTTACAGCTATTTATGATATTCCATGCTGAGGCAGAGAGATTTCTCATTAAGTCTTCCTTACTTGGGTTTTGTCAGTACTGGAACTTTTAGAAGGTTCCCAACATAACTTAGCTTTACTTCAAAGTTTCATTGGATGTGGAGGTGATGATCACACCACCTCATATCTGATACAATTCTAGGAGGCCCCTCTGACCTTGTTGTGCCCAGGCCCCTACTAGCTTTCTGGTGGGTCAGAGAAGACAGTTCTTAGTTGTCTATAATTTAGCAGCCAGAATCCTCCCTGTAAGAGGTGCAGTTTTATGTGCTTTCCTGAAGAAAACTGTCATACATTCAGTGCTGTCAAATCCAGTGTGGGCTTCCTACTTTATTTCAGAGTGTCTAGGTTGTGGTATCCTAAGGTAAGTCTATTATAGTCTGCTAGGATTGATTCTAGGTGGCCCATGGGGAGGTATAGGATATCAGTTCTTGTCTATGTAAGAGTTGAGGGTTTCTGCCTAGACCCACTACATTATCTCCTGTCTTTGCTCTACTTCTAATGTTTGAAACATTCTTAATTACTATTTGCTTATATATTTGTAATGTGATCTGTTCATTCCTGTACTCATATCTGTTTTTATTTTCATTAATTATCTTCCACAGGAATGGCTTGGGGAGCATGAATTCTTTTATTCTATGCTTATTTTTAAGATGTTTTTTATCCTTCAATTCTGACTAATTGTTTTACTAGATGTAGTAATCTAGGTTGCTAATCCATTTTGTTTCATCATTTGAAATGCTTTGTTCCATGTCATTATTGCTTTTAGAGTTTCTGCTATGAAACTGCTATTATTATTAGGTTTTTCTTTTTATGTGATTTGCTGCTTTCTCTCTTTCAGGTTTTAAAAGGCTTTCTCAGTTTTGACTTTTACAAATTTAGTCTTTACTTCTTCACTTTCCTCAAGGCCTTGGTTCTTATGTTTGGCTAATTAGTAATGTGTCAGAGCCTTCTTTTTTTTTTTTTTTTTTTTTTTTTGCTTTGTTTTGATTTCTGCAGAATTCCAAAACAAATGTTCCACATTACTTGCATCTCTTAATATTATGGTATTCACAGCAGCTTTAGCTTTCTTTTTACACCTAAATGCATTGTACTTTCAGATGCCACCTGCAGAGAGATTTGGACCCTGATACAGTTTTTCTGGCCTCCCATTTCCTCCTCTGATACCTCAATGTAAGCCTCCATGACATCCTAAATACAACATCCTGCATTCCTGCAGAACCAGCACCACTGAATGATGCCAAGATCTGTTTCCATCTTGAACAGTAGCCATTCATTATGGGACCATGGCTGGAGTGGCCTTTGAGTGTCTGGATACCTGGCCATGGTGACAAAACTTCTTAGGCATGCCTGTGCAAGTAGGTTATACCCATTCTTTCTTCTAAAAAGAATTTTTACTTTTACAAACTCAAAACTGAGATAGGTATGGTCTTGCCAATTTCTTAGAGACCCTCAAGCTATCTTTTCTACTGTCTCTTTGCAAAGTACATAACATAACTTTAGTGATTATAATGTCTTTAACAACCACAACTTCCTTCCCCAGTTTTACTCACAGTTTTCTGGTCACACTGCATTTTTTTTCCAAATCTTTCTGTTCCCTTTTTTGCTCCTGATTATCAGAATAAACTTGATTAAAATCTGCCATCTATATCTATGCCAGCCCCTGAAAACTGGGCTGTCTTGAAATTTCCTCCATCAGATTAATTTGTTCATCATCTTCAAATTCAGCCTTAAAGAAAATCTCAGGATATGAAACAAATGTAGAAAACATCTTAGCCAGAATGTATCATGAATGAAATCTAGTCCAATTTTCAATACAATCTTCCTCCTCCTTTGAAACTTCATGAACTCAGTCGTGATCTCCATATCAGCATTCTGGTCTTCTGAGTTCCTACCATAATCATCCATTAAGATCTACTTACAAAATTCTAAGTCTTCTTCAGCCTAAATTTTCAAATTTTTCCAAACTCTTCCCCAAAATGATTTCCAAATGCTTCTGAATGACTTGGTGAGATTAATAACAGCCATGGCCCCTCCCTGACATCAGTTCTGCATTAGTTAGATTTTTATTTTGCTATGACCAAAGAACATGATAAGAAAAACTTAGTGGATGAAGTCTTTATTTTGTTTCATGTTCTTGGAGCAATAATCTATTACTTTGATTTTATTTATATTAAAATAAGAGTCAAACTTCTCTGTATAAAAATAAGAGAAATAACGCATATTAGACATTCTTCAACAGGATTATTAAAATACTCCACAATTTAACCAACAACAAATATATTTATCCCTACATCTGTCAACTAATATGAGGTGTAGTGTGTAAATAAATTATATGCCTGAATGTTTTGATGGTACATATGAAGCTATGTCAAGCTTAGATAATCAAAATCCAATCTAGGAATTGTGTGTGTGGCTCAGTGGTAGAGCAAATGCATAAAGACCTGGATTTACTTTGTAATACTAGAAAAATCTATTTAAAATGCTTTAATGTATGGTACTACCCAATATTTCATAGCAATATTTCTTAACTTATGGCAGTGGATTTCTTTTTTGAAATTTTTTCTTTTTGTATATACATGACAGTAGAGTGTATTTTGATGTAATGTATATGCATGCAGTATAATTTATTCTAGTTAGGATCTCATTCTATAGTTGTACATGATATGGAGTTTCCCTGGTTGTCTACTCATATATGAACATAGGAATGTACTATCTGATTTTTCTATTGTCTTTCCAATTCCCATCCCCCACTCTTCCCTTTATTCCCCTTTTGTAGAGAGATATCTGTGGGCTGTATGTGGACTATCGGCATTGCAACCAGTGAGGGGATAGGTCTGGCATTGGAACGCACATGGCACTCCACAGGGATAGACTGCCTGATGCAGGTGAACTTCCTCCTCAGCTCTGCCAAAGATTCCACACAGCCCCAGAGATGGGCTGACCTGCTGTAGCTGTACAGCCCCTCTGAGATGGATGTGACCTGCCAAGATGCGAATTAACCTGTGGACTGCAAGACATCATGAAGCGAAGCTCCACCCTTGAAAACTTATCTCAGCCTTTGACATACACCCTTAAATAAACCATGGAAGCCACTTTCTTGTTGTCTAGCTCCAGCTCCCATGTGGACTGGACCTATTAGGGGCTCTAACTTTTGAAACTATCTTTCTGATTTTGTCTTTTGTTCTTTATTAATTATTCTAGACCTTAATTTATCAGGTGGCTTACGTTCTCCTTGGCAGGAAGAAGAAACACTCAAGGAGATGTTGGTCATCTCCCCTTACCTTTTACCTAATCCAATAAACTTCTATTTATCCCCTGCCCTTACTGTGCAGTGCATCCACATATAAGAGAACATTTGGCCTTTGGTTTTTTGACATGGGCTTATTTCACTTAGCATGATTTTCTCCAGTTCCATCCATTTGCTGGCAAATGCCATAATTTCATTCTTCTTTATGAATGAGTAATATTGCATTGTGTAATTCATGTGTCTGTTGAGAGGCATCTAGGTTGGTTCCATAGTTTAGCTTTTGTGAATTAAACTGCTATAAACATTGATGTGGCTGTGTCACTGTAGTATGATGATTTTAAGTCCTTTGGGTATAAACAAAGGAGTTAAACAGATGGGTCAAATGGTGGTTCCATTCCAAGTTTTCTGAGGAATCTCTTTATTGCTTTCCAGAGTGGTTACACCAATTTGCAGTTACACCAGCAATGTATGAGCATACCTTTTCCCCCACATCCTCACCAAAATTTAATGTTATTTTCATTCTGGATAATTGCTATTCTGACCGGAGTGAGATGGAATCTCATTGTAGTCTTAATTTGCATTTCCCTAATTGTTAGAGGTGTTGAACATTTTTCATATATTTGTTTATTGATCGTACTTCTGTGAAGTGTATCTTCAGTTCCTTTGCCCATTTATTGATTGGATTATTTGTATTTTTGGTGTTGTTTTTTGAGTTCTTTATATATCTTGGGCATTAATGCTCTATTTGATATACAGGTGATAAAAATTCTCTCCCATTCTATAGCTCCCTGTTCACATTCTTTGCTGTGAATCTTTTTAGTTTGATATCATCCCGTTTATTGATTCTTGATTTTACTTCTTGCACTTTAAAAGTCTTATTTAGGAAGCTGATTCATAAGCTGACATGATGGATATTTGAGCATAATTTTTTCTAATAGTAAGCACAAGGTCTCTGGTCTAATGCCTAGGTCCTTGATCCACTTTGAGTTAAATTTTGTGCAGGGTGAGAGATAAGGGTCTAACTTCGCTTTGTTACATATGAATTTCCAGTTTTCCAGCACCGTTTGTTGAAGAAGCTCCAATGTATGTTTATGGTGCATTTGTCTACTAAGAGATAACTGTATGCATGCTGGTTTTTCTATATGTCTTCGGTTCTGTAACATTGGTCTTCATGCTGATACCATGCCATTTTTATTACTACTATTCTGTAGTATAATTTAACCTCTGGTGTTATGATGCCTTCTGTTTCACTTTTCTTGCTAAGAATTGCTTTGGCTATTTTGAAACTCTTATGTTTCCGGATAAATTTCATGACTGCTTTTTATCTTTCTATTAAGAAGGTCATTGAAATTTTAACAGGAATTTCATTAAATCTACATAGTGCTATTGGTACTATAGCCATTTTGACAATATTAACTCCACCTGTCCAAGAACACTGGAGATCATTCCATCTTCTAAGGTCTTAATTTCTTTCTTTAGTGTTCTATACTTTTCATTGTAGAGGACTTTCAACTCTTTTAATAGATTGATTCTCAAATATTTTTATGGAAACAATTGTGATTGGGATAGTTTTCTGATTTCTCTTTCAGCTGATTCATCTTTGGTGTCTTGAAACACAATTGACTAATGGATTGTAATTTTATATCCTGTTACATTGCTGAATTCATTTTGGATATCTAGAAGCTATCTGATGCAGTTTTTTGGGTCTTCTAAATATTGATTCATGTCATCAGAAATATGGGTAGTTTTAACTCTTCTTTTCTTATTCATATACCTTTAATTTCTTTCATCTGTCTGATTTCTCTGGCTAGATTTTCAAGGACAATTCTGAATACAAGTGGTGAAAGAGGGCATCACTGTTTTGTTATAGTTTTTAGAAGGAATGCTTTCAATTATTCTCCATTTAGAATGAGGTTGGCTTTGGGTTTAGCATATATAGGTTTTACAATATTGAGGTATGTTTCTACTCTCCTGACTTTTTCTAGATTTTGAGTATGAGCAGATGCTGAATTGTGTCAAATGATTTTTCTGTATCTAATGAGATAATCATATGATTCTTGTCTTTAAGTCTATTGATGTGCTAAATAATATTTATTGATTTTTATATCTTGAACCCACCTTGCATCCCTGGGATAAACCTCAATTTATTATGCTGCACTATCTTTTCAATTTTGTATTCAATTTGCTGGTATTTTATTAAGAATTTTTGCATCTATGTTCATCAGGGATGTTGGACTGAAGTTTTCTTTCCTTGATATGTCTTTGTCCGATTTTATTGTCAGGGTAATGCTAGCTTCATAGAATGAATTTGGTAAGGTTCTTTCCTTTTCTATTTCATGAAATAATTTGAGGAATATTGTTATAAATTCTTTGAATGTCTGGTAGTGCACAGCCAAGAAGACAACCAGTACTGTGCTTTTCTTTGTTGGTAGGGACTTGACGACATCTTCAATTTCATTGCTTGAAATTCATCTGTTTATGTTTTCTATGTCTTCCTGATTCAATTTGGGTACATCATTTTTCTCTAGATATTTGTCAATATCTTCATGTTTTTCTACTTTTGTGGAGTATAGATTTTCAAAATACCTTATGATTATCATCTGTATTTCAGTAGTGTTTATGATTATATTTCATTTTTCATCACAAATTTTAGTAATTTAAGTTTTCTCTCTCTTTCTCTTCATTAGTTTGGGTAAGGGTTTATCAATTTTGTTTATTTTTTCAGACAAACAACTTTTGGGTTCATTAATATTCGGAATTTTTCATTGTTGTTTTAATTTATTGTTGTGGCTCTGATTTTAATTATTTCTTGTCTTCTACTGCATTTAAGGTTGATTTATTCTTATTTTTCTAGGGCTCTGAGATGTAATGTTAGGTTATTTATTTGATGACTTTCTATTCTTTTAATGAATGAGTGCTGCAATATCTTTAAAATACTGATATTTTTCCATTGAATATGTGCTCAGTAATTAAATTGTTTGATCATAGAGTAGTTTCATTTCTTGATTTTTAAAGATACTTCATACTGTTTTCTATAATGAAAGTACTCATTTACATTCCCACCAACAGTGAATGAAATGTGATCTTTCCTCATATCCTCACCAGAATTTGTTATTTATTGTCTATTTGATAACAGGCATTGAAATATGGTTGAAATGATATCTCATTTGGATTTGACTTGCATTTTCCTGATTATTTGATTATTGGCAATATTGAGAATTTTTTGTTCCTATACTTGTTCACCAGTTATATTTTACCTTTGAAAATAGTCTATTCATGTAATTTGCTCATTTAGTAATTGAATAATTGAATCATTTGTTCCTTTTCTCTTGAGTTGTGTGTGTGGAAAATAAGCCCTTGCCTTGTATATTCTGGAAAATAAGCCTTTGTTAGAGAAGTAATTGTAAATATTTTCTATCATTCTGTAGGCTTCCACTTTATTCTGTTGATTGTTTCCTTTGTTTTAAATAAGATTTCATTCATCAATTTTTGCTTTTGTAACCTGTAATTTTGTGTTCATATGCAAAAAATATCTGCCTATGACTATGTCCTGAAGCACTTCCTCTGTTTTCTTCTACTGATTTCATAGTTGTGGTTTTATTTTAAGTGTTTGATCCATTTGGAGTTAATTTTTGTATATGATGAAAGATGGAATTCTAGAATATTTTGTATATGATGAATGATGGGATTCTGAATACCAAGTTTTTCCCAAATTATTATTTGAAGATGTTGTCCTTTCTATAGTGTATGCTTCTGTTGCCCTTGTTGAAAATCAGTTGACTGCAATACATAGATTTCTTTTGGAGACCTATATTTTATGAGAAAAATGTGTCTATTTTTATGCCAGAACCATTTTTTACTATATTTTATAAAAGATTTTAATGTCAGGTACTGTAAGACATCCAAACATGTTCTTTTTTTCAGTATCATTTTGGATATGTGAAGTTTTTTGTGGTTCCATATGAACATTGAGTGCCTTTTAGATTCCTGTGAATTTTATCTTTAATATTTTGATAGGATTTGTATTAAATCTGTATATTTTCTGGTAGTGTGAGCATTGTAGTAATATTTATTTTCCAACCAACGAAAATGTGATCTTTCATTTCTGTGTCCTTATCAGTTTTCTATAATCAATCTTTCTAATTATTATTGTAGAAAACACTTTTTTTCTTATTTAATTTTATTCTTAGGTATTTTATCTTTTTGTAGATATTGTAATTGGGATTGTTTAAATGATTTCATTATTGTTATAGAAAAAATACTACTAATTTTGTATGTTATTTCTGTTGCTTGTCTTTCTTACAACAATACCAAATTTGTTTATCAATATTCTTTAGATTTTTCTATGTATAAGACTATGTTTTATGCAAATAGGAAAAATTTGACTTCTAATTTGGATGTATGTGTTTTCTTTCTTTTGGCTGAATGTTTTTGCTAGGACTTCCAGCACTGTATTGAATAAAAGTGATGAGAATGAGCATCCATTGTTTTATTCCATTTCTTAGAGAGAGGGTTTAGCTTGTCTATATTGGGTTCATGTTAACTATTGTTTTATAATGTCATTTATTGTACTGAGATAGCTTCCTTGTATACCTAAATTGTTCAGTGCTTTCATAATAAAGGGATGTTGAGTTTATCTGATGCCTTTTATGCTTCTAGATTATCATATTGTTTTTGTGATTCATTCTGTTCATTTGGTATATCACATTTGTTGATTTGCATATGCTAAACAATACTTTCATTTCTGGGATGAATTTCACTTTATCATGGTAAATGACATTCCTAACGTACTGTTGGATTTGATTTCTTAGTATTTTACTGAGAAATTTTGCATCTGTTTGGACAATAATATTCGTTTATACTTTTCTTCTTTTTTGTGTCCTTTTCTTTTTTGTAATTATAGCAATGCTGACCTTATGGTATGTAGTTGGAAGAAGTTCTTTTTATTGTACTTTTTGGAATAACTTAAATGGGTATGTAATGCAACCTCCCAACCCTCACTTTTGTTGCCTACTTCTGTAAATCCTCAAAGTTTCTGTCAGCCCCTTGAATTCAGATCTTTGGTCATTATACCCCTTTACCAATTTTTTTCTTGGCATAGCCTTGGAGATTAAACTCATTTCTTTCCCTTCACCAATACTTTTCTCTTTGGCATATTTGTATGAGTAGAGAAGCCTGACCTTGTGGCACCACAGGGACCAGGACTTTCACCCAATTATTCCAATTACAGTTCTTAACTGCATTTTCTCTAGGATACAAATTTAACTCTGTTTTCAGTTTTCTGTATGAATAATCTCTGAAAGTGGGATGTTAAAGTGTCTAAATATTATTATATTGGAGCCAATTACCATCTTTAGGCCTATGAATATTTGCCAAATGTATTCAGTTGGTCTGAGTTTGCATACACATATATTTGAAATTTATTATTGCTTCTTGCTCTATTGACCTATTATCATACAATGACCTATCTTGTCATTTTTCTTGATTCTGATTTAAAGTTTATTTAACCATATGTAAATGTGGCTGTTCCTGCTTTTTTTCAGATTCCACTTGCATGGAGTATCTTACTCCATGCTTTCAATTTTATTATGTGTATCATTAATGATAAAGTGGGGTTCTTATAAGCAACATGTAGCTGAGCATTCTTTTTACCCTTTTATTCACTCCTTATCTTTTATTTGGTGAATTTAATCCATTTACATTCAAGGTAATTATCCATAAACATATCTTACTACAGCCATTTTTAATCTGTTTTTGTGGATTAATTATAGTTCCTTTCTTTTTTATTTCTGATTCTTTTATAGTCTTCCTTTGTGATTAAGTGACTTACTGTTGTAGCATGTTTTGATTACTTTCTTATTACTTTTTGTTTTACTATTACACATTTTTCATGAGGTTACAAAACATGTTTTGATTTAAGAAGCTACATTAAAATGACAGATACTGAACATGACCATCAGTGTAAGAGTGTAAGAGCACAATAAAAAAAAACATGAGAAAGAACATAATAAAAATTTCTACATTGTCACTCTATTACTCTCCACATTTAAAATTCTTGATATCAGTAGCTTCACAAAATTATTATTTTAAAATTGTTTTTCTTATTAGACTTTAAAAATATAAAATTTTATGCACCATGCCGCCAATATTAGCTCATTTTTTTTTTGGTACTGGAGATTGAACTCAGGGGCACTCAACCACTCAGCCACACCCCCAGCCCTATTTTGTGTTTTATGTAGAGACAGGGTCTCACTGAGTTGCTTAGCACCTCGCTGTTGCTGAGGCTGGCTTTGAACTCGCGATTCTCCTGTCTCAGCCTCCCTAAGTGCTGGGATTACAAGCTTGTGCCACCGTGCCCAGCTTAGCACATTTTAAATTTATTTAGATAATTATCCTTATCAATGAGTTTTATGTATTTTCCCTTTTCTTTCTAACATTCCTTATTTTTAGTATGAAAATCTCCATTTTGAGTTTCTTGTAGGATAGATCTGGTGGAGCTATATTCTCTCATGCTTTGTTTATATTGGAATGTCTTCATCTCTCCTGCATTTCTAAATGATAGTTTTGCTGAGTGTAGTATTTTTGGTTGGCTATTTTTCTTCACTACTCTGAAAATCTTATGCCATTCTCTCTTGGCGTGTAGTTTATGTTAAGAGGACTGCTGTCGAACCGATTTTACAACCTTATATATTGTGTCTTTTATTTTGCTACCCATGGAATCTTCTCTTTATCTTTGACATATGAGAACTTTATTATATAATGTCTGGCTGCAATCTTGGCAAAATATTCTTGTTGACCTTAAGTCTTCTTCTACTTTCATACTTGTACCCTTATCTAGATTTAGCAAGTTTTTGTTACTTTTTATTTGAATAATATTTCTATATCTTTGGTATTCTCAATCCTTCTTGTACTCCAATAGTCCAACTATACTCTTATTTATTTGCTCAAGAATTTGTGCATGATTTTTCAAGTGCTTTCATTTCTTTGTTAAGTTTTTTGCTGTACAATTATTGAACATTTTCTTCAAGCTCATTTACTTTTATTTAAAAACAGATATTTGGAATTCTCTGATAGTTCTTCTTTACTGGTTATCATCTGGTCTGTGTCTGGTACCTTATTTTTTCTATTAGGTGAGATTATGGTTTCCTGAAAACTCTTGAGCTTCTTAGCATGTAATCTTTTCTAGAAATTGAAAAATTTGGTATTTATTTTAGTCTTTGTTTACTTTGACCCTACCTGTCTTTCAAGAAATTTTAAGTGCTCTGCTTATTTTCTCTGAGATTGCTGTCATTTCTAATATTTTAGCCTTGAGTGACACCCAAGTTTGCATCTTCACTTAGTGTGTTGTTATTGTTTCAGCACTAGAGGACAATCAAGGTCCACATTTTCCCCTAAATCCAGTTGATTTGTTGTTCAGAATGAACCAGGACAGTACTGTGAAATAGTTCTTGATCATCCTAAGGTCTCTTTCTGGCACCAGAGTAGGCCATCAATGCTGCCAACCTTGAGCACATAGTCCTCCAAGAACAAGACAGCATTGGGGAAGAATGAAGACCCATAGTCATACAAGATACTTATTGCTGAAATAGACTCATGGCGCAAGAGTGTAGCAACAGCCACAAGTGATGCTGTCAGGAATGTTGGTCTGGGGTACATGGCTTCCCCTGGTACTGGGTTCATTCCACAGGCTATCTGTAGGCAAGCCTTTGAATGAGTGATGTCAGTGTCTGCCCATGGATAAATTTCACATGCCTGGTACTAAGTTCCAGGGAAAAGTGCTGTGGTTATTATCCTGTTTGACCCCCAGTTAATGGAATCTTCTCCATGATACATGGCCTCAGTTTGGGGTAATGTAGGTGAAGACAGAATTTTGTCAGAACCTAGGCTGATGATAAGCTTGGTTAGACTTGAATGTCATAGTCACAAGGACCTGCACAATCACAAGGGCACACCATGGCTGGCAGTGATACAGGCTGAAACACAAGTCCATTCTGCTGAGGCACATAATTCTACCTGGTGTCAGTGGAGTTCTAGAGCTTCATTTGTGAGCACTAGCCTGATGATTGCTGTGTTGCCTGAGGTGGGGGTCAGGTGATGGAAACAGTTCCTTGGCCACTAAAGGTGACAGTCAGCTGAATTGTACCTAAGTCTCACAGCCACATGGATGTGCACAGTTTTGGAAGTAGAACAATTTTTCCCCAGAACCACTCCAAAGCTAGAAATCATGGAGGCTGAAATTTGCATGTCCCATCAATTTCCAGGTATCTATTTCATTCTGCAGTTAGTGAAGAGGCTCCATCTGTGATCTCTGCTTTGTGTATGAGGCCTTTGGTTTCTACTCAGTGCTGGATATCACCACAGAAAGACTGGAATTGAGATCCAAGATTAAGTTTTTCCCTATCTTTTGTGCCTTCCCCCACAGAAGGTGGAGTTTTTCTCCCTGCCCTTCCACTTGTGGTTGATGAAAGATTGATGAAGGCATTCAGTAATCTTGCTAGCACATTCCCAGGGACTCAGTCTGGAATTAGGGGTTAAAAGGCTCTGCCTGGCACTGGAATTCACCATGGCAGGCCTGGTACTGGAAGCAGCCTAGGACCTAGACTTAATTTCTCTCTTTTCCCTAATGGGGAAGCCTTTCTCTACAGGCTGAGCTATTTGGAGTCAGAAGAGGTGTGACACAGGAAACTTTCCTTCCTTCACACTTCATCTTTTCATTTTGTTATGCTAACACAAGGCTCTATGGTTTCTCACCCAGTTTCCCGTAGCTCTTGTGAAGGTAGTTTGGTAGATGAATGGCTATTTGAGTTGGTATATCTGTGGAAAGTCAACCACTGGAGTATTTTATTAGCCATTATATTGTTCCATTTTTACTATGATATTTCTATATCAACTGAGTTGTAATTCTCTTTGGTGGTATAAGCTAACAAGCAATTTTGAGCTGGGCAGACTGTGTGGGCCACATGTCAGTTTTCATAGGTTTCATGGGGTTTGGGCTGCTGTGATAGGCCCATGGAGTTGAGGTCCAGATAGCCCATAATCAAACTTAAAGCTTCCATTTTTATGTGGCCACTTTCACAGGCCTAAGCATGTATGCACTTAGTGGGGGTTGGGTACCTGTCAGTGTCTGAGGCTTTCATAGAAGCTAGGTTCTACCTGTGGGATAGTGCAGGGTTTCCATCAGTGTCCAAATGTTGCTCAAGTGCCTTTTTAAGGCATAATGAAACTACCTACTCAGGATTGGTTGAACAGATAGACTATGCAACTCGTGTAAGCTTTCTGGGGCTGAGACTGGTGAATGAAGCTCTCTATGTGCTTTCCAGAATCTCAGAAAGGTGAAATACTCTTCAAAGTCTGTCTGTTTTCCTACGCTGAGGGTGGTTAACCAGTTTCACCCAGTTGATTCATAACTTAAACAATTGTTCATGCACCAAGTAGGCCAAGCTAATGTTAAAGGCTTTCTGATTCTTTCACAGGACCATGAGCCAGCAAGGGTTTATTATAGCACTGAATAGTAAGATCCTGGAAGGAGTGAAAGCACAAAATGTACTAGGCTTTTCTCTGGGGCAATGCAGCTTGGGACTACCTAGAATCTTCCCAATCTGAGTTTGGCTACAGTCTTCTTTAGAACAATGATTTCAAGTGTCTATGGTATTAGTAAGGCCTTCTGAAGGCCTCATGTAAAGTCCCCCTTTGTTCAGTTTTTATCTCAATTAGAAAGATATAATTATATATACCGTGTCCTTAGGTCCCTTATTTATAAGATCATGATGAGTCTTTACACTCTGCATCTCTGCCACCTCCCCAGTGTATTTTGGCATTCTGTTTCATACCCCAGAGGAATAGAAATTGCTTTTTCATTGTTTTGGTCATATTGTAGTGGAATGAAGTGGTCAGGACAACTATTTTTCTGACATCATCCCCCATGTTTACCCTGCACTTTTATAAATATGAGAG
Organism: Xerus rutilus; assembly: GCA_028644305.1. Classification (NCBI taxonomy): domain Eukaryota; kingdom Metazoa; phylum Chordata; class Mammalia; order Rodentia; family Sciuridae; genus Xerus; species Xerus rutilus. The sequence goes on from CM053417.1 coordinate 61,395,036, forward strand.
TGTAATTACTTTTTGTGTCTAAGGTATTTTTATCTGCCTCAATCTGGACTAAAACTTGCTTATTAATTATTAAGGCTTCTTTCACTTTTTAAGGTTTTATAAAAATCTGAAAGACTTGATAAATTCTTAGAAAATGTACAAAGGTGATATTCAAAATATTTTAAAACTTGGAAGTAAAAATAATACTGAAAGGACTTCTAGCTATAGATAACACAATGCAAAAATTCACCTAACACACAGATTGCTGGATTATGGCATGGTAAGATATCTAGTTGAGTGACAACTTCTGGCTGTCATGTATTTGGAATTCAACATAGCATTCATGCTGAAATCTTGCTCTCCCAGGGCTGCTTATTGTCAATGACAGAGCTAAGTCATGATTGAGTACTACAGCTGGGACATTCCAGCCCCATGAGAAATTGCTTGCTAATCTGTATTGACACTCTATCATACTAGATGATATTTTCACTGAGCATCATTGCAATTTGGGGCTCTTTCTACTCAATCTCCCTTCTTTCTTTCTTTTTTTCCTTTACAGAGATTCCAGACATGCATTATTGTTTTAAAGTTGTCGCTACTTTCCCTTGATCCCTTTCTACTATCCTTCATAGACATTTATTCTAGTAGATACCTTGAACTTCCAATTATATTTTATTATCTGCTCCCTGGTATGGCTGAATCAACACATTTAAACTTTTTTTTCCAAAATTGATCTAAGAAAGCAGGCAGCATGGTAGTATTATGGTTCTGGGCCAGTCCCTATATAGCTCAAAAGGTAACCTTCCCTTCTGAATACGCATATGATAGTATACATGTTAAAATTTTCCCTTTGAGAAACTACAGAAATAATCCACTAGAGGTAAACACCATTAGAAGTGTAATGATTCACACTTTTAAAATATTTTTGGGAACACTGAACATAAAGTCAGTGGAATTGACTACTGATCACTAAGTTGTTTTGATATCATATAGAAGGTAACTAATAATTGATTTCTATGTGTGAGAATTAGAGATCTTTCTTAATAGCTTAAAAAGAGGCCATTATCTCCTACTGTGGAAGAATAGATTCAATTAAGTAGCAAACTCAAGAATAGATAAAGTAATAGTAATTTAAAGACATTTAAAATGCTCAACCAAGGAAGATTTCTTATACTAAGATCAGAGTCCTGGTTGAAAACACTTGGGACCATAAATGATGAGATAGTGATATGTGTGGTTCCTTCTGAGGATCATGTATCTGAAGACTTCATGGAATTGGATAGTTTTCAGAGTTGGTCAATTCCTCAGCAAGAATTAACATTTTCCCTATGTGAGATGGCACTGAAAGGCTTCCTGCAGAGGAATTGGTATTATTTCATGAATATCTCAACTTCCTTCCCTGTTTGCCAGGCTGATAATTATGATAGACTTTAGCAATAGTCCATCATGGTACACACTGATCCCAATAAGAAGAAAGAAGACCATGTACTACAGGAATTGTAAAAATTAAGTAGCATATACAAACATAAGTCATTGTATTCCCATTGGGACTGAGTTTTGGAGGTACTTAATTTAAAAAGGCTGGAAATAAATCTGAGTATGAAAGAAATAATTGAGATAGGAGTAATTTCTTAGTAAATAGAACAGAATTTTCTAGCAAGAATCTCAGGGAACAGAGCAAATTCACTGAAAGTGTAATGTATTAGAACTAATTGTGTGGGGCTGGGATTGTAGTTCAGTGGTAGAGCGCTTGCCTTGCATGCATGACGCCCTGGGTTTGATAGTCAGCACCACATACAAAGCAATAAAATAAAGACATTGTGTCCATCTACAACTAAAAAAATTTAAAAAAGAACTAATTGTGTGTGTGTATATATATGCACACACACATAGATTGGTCAACATTATCAGAGACCAAATAGATCCATGGAAGCTATCTGCAGGCTTGGAAAACAGAAACTTATGACTGCTTAGTCCAAGAAGATATAAACCTCAGAAAACGAGAGAAAAGTGATGTAGCCTTAGCTCAAACCTGGAAAACGGAAAGCTTCCTGGAGTCTCATGATGTATTTAAAAACAGAATGTCCTGGTATCTGATGTCTATGGGGCATCACACACACAGAAGAAGGAGTGAACATGTGTATAAGGTTTTTCCTTCTGCTTTTTCATTCCTCTGGCCTTCTAGCCTCTTGGATAGTGCTATACACTTTCACAGAAAGTCTTTCCACTGAGTTTGTGGACCATAAACCTGTCTTCTTTTGAAACATCCTCATAGACCTACTCAGAAATATGCTTTACAAATATTTAGGTATCTTTTTATCTACTCAAGTTGATAATCAAAATTAACCACCACAAGTAGTTTTAAAGACTGGAGAAAGTGGTGACCCACAAAGTAAAGTTGCAATGCTTGAGTTGATATTGGCAGATGGTGGAGGTAAAAACAAAGGTTATAAGGAAAGTAGATGTGCTGGAATAGTTATATTAGGTGAGGGTAGCAGATTCAGCATTGTAGTGTTAAATAGGAGATCCTAGAGGGAACATTACTTCCCAGAGTATCAAGAATGCACTTATGAGTAAAGCACTGTTCTCACTAAAAAGCACTTATTGGTGGCTCTTGACAGATTGAGACTGGTAGGAAGGTCCATCACAGAACTTGGTTTGAAAATACCAATGGACATGTTAGGGCCCCAAAGGTAATACAGTCCACATGGTGGCAATTAACTGCCAGAAATAGAATTATATGTATGATGTAATGTTTAGCAAGGCTAAAGGGGCACACAAGACAGCTGCTATGGTCTGAATGTACCTGCTTCCATTCATGTACTGAATACTTAGTCTCCAATTCAACAATATTTGGAGATGAGACATCATAGATAGATTTATGCTAGCATAAAATGGTATGGAGGAAGATGATTATTCCCTTCTGCCTTCAGGCAAATGAGTACAAGTTGTTTCATCTCATTGGAGGATTTAGCAACAGGGTGCCATTTTTGAACCAGAAACTGAAAATGTGGAAGCCTTGATCTTGGACTTCTCACACTCTAGAAAAAAATAGAAGCAAATTTCTATTCTTTATTAATTACTCAATCTCAGGTATGATTTTAGAGCAATATAAAATTGAGCAAGATAGAGGTTTAACCAATAGGGAGTTGCAAAGATTGTTAATAAAATATGGTATCACTGAGCAAAATAAGTGGGCTAATGAAGAGGGTGCTACCTAATATCTATAATGAGAAAATTGGCAAGAATAGGTGTTTTTCTCAAGTTTTCCACTGCTACAACTAAAACACCCAACCAGCACAGTTGTAGAGGAGGAAAAGCTTAATTGGGGGCTCATGGTTTCAGAGTTCTTAATCCATAGATAGCAGACTACATTCCTTGGGGTTTGAGGTGAGGCAGAATGTCATGGCAAAATGGTGTGGCAAAGGGAAGGAGCTCACATGATGATCAGAAAGCAGACAGAGAGAGAGAGGTCTCCACTTGCTAGATACAAATATATACCCCAAAGCCATGTCCCCATTTCCCAACTACTCCAGACACACCCTACCACATCAATGCTCAGTGAATCTTTATAAGGGGATTAATACACTGATTGGGTTAAGACTTTCACAACCCAATAATTTCTCCTGTGAACCTTCTTGTACTGGGGTACACCTCACATACAATAAATAATAATAGGGAAGTAGGAGACTGCTTTATATGTGAAACCTAGAGAACAATAATGGAAAGAATGTGGCAGAGGAGGAAATTAGATATAATAAAAATATTGGAGCTGGGTGCGGTGGCGCAAGCCTGTAATCCCAGCACTTAGGGAGGCTGAGACAGGAGAATCGCGAGTTCAAAGCCAACCTCAGCAACAGTGAGGCGCTAAGCAACTCAGTGAGACCCTGTCTCTACATAAAACACAAAATAGGGCCGAAGATGTGGCTCAGTGGTCAAGTGCCCCTGAGTTCAATCAGCAGTACCAAAAAATAGAAATAAAAAAAATAAAAATATTGGGTAGATCATTGGAGTAGAAGAAGAAAAATGATTTTAGAGCAATGTAAAATTGAACAAGATAGAGGTTTAATCCATAGGGACATTGAGGGATGTAAGAAGGGAAATGACTAGAAATATGGAATGAATTTAACAATATCATGTTATGTACATATGTAGATGTACCAAAAAATTTCACATATAAATATATGTGTATATATATTTATATAAAATATGAACTAAAATAAATTAATATATGTGTGGAATATCAATAGAGGAGAGGAGAGAGAATAAGAGGAGGGAGAAGAAAAGGGAAAGGAGGGATGGGGATTTAAATCAAACATACTATTTCCATGTACTATTTTGTCAAAATGAACTCAAATAATATGTATAATTATAATGCTCCAATAAGAAAAAACTGATGGAGCATCAGACTAAGGGATCACAAGTAAGTAATTTAATGATGAATCTCAAAGTCATAGAAGAAGAAAGCATACATAAAATCATTAGAAGGAAAGAAGTAATAAATATCAGAGTTGAGCTAAATTAAATAGAGACTAAAATAACACAAAGGATCAATGTAATAAGAGTTGATTCTCTGAAAATATGTGCAAGATTTTCAAACCCTTAGCCAAATTAAACAAAATAAATACTCTGTCAAATTTATCCTCCAAAGAATAAGCAAATTTAGGAAAGTATTAGGATGCAAATCAACATACAAAAATCAGTAGCTTTTCCATACACCTGTAATGAACTCACTGAGACATCAGGAAAACAATCCTATTCACAAAAGCCTCAAAAATACCTAGAAATAAATTGAACAAAAAAGCTGAAAGACCTGTAGAATGAAAATCATAAAACACTCAGGAAAGAAACTGAAGAAAGCCACGGGGACCCACACAGGAGTCCAGACCTAGGTCAAGCCCCCCAGGGCCAGCCTGTCCAACCCATGCTAGAGCCCAAAACCAGGCCCAGGGCTACTGCCAGGGGCCTGCATGGGAGCCCAGGCCCAGGTCAGGCCCAGGACTATCTCTGCTGACCTGTGTGAGAATCTAGTCTTAAGAATGCCATGCACATAGAGGAGGTCCATGTTGTGGCTCAGCATTTACCAAAACATCACTACATGGCCCACATCCACCTTGAAATGCTGCAGCCATTGCCACAGCCCCGCCCTTGTAGTAGCCTCCACATTTGAACAACAGATAGGGCCTAGAGGCAGATGAACAGCACAACACACCACAGCACTGCATCTCTGAAAAATAGCCCAAAGCCTTTGTAATTCCCATCCTTTCAGCCCTATCTCTGAAAGTGGTTGCATCCATCTTGGGCCCACCCCCACAGCTATCTGGAGTTAATTCTGCTACCACTGCCACCATATTTAGTTGTAGTAGCATTCATCTTGGGATGCCTGCCAAGGAATGGAAGCAAACACCAAGATGAGGTACAAGTAATCCGCAGGGTTACTACAAGATAATAGGGTAGAAACTGCAATACTTCAGATCTGCACTGCAAGAAAGGAAGACATAATTAACAGGAAAAAAAAATGGGGGCTGGGGTTGTGGCTCACTGGTAGAGTGGTTGCCTCACACATGTGAGGCACGGGGTTCAATTCTCAGCACCACATAAAAATAAATAAAATTATTGTGTCCATCTACAGCTAAAAAAAAAAAATCAAGGGAAGAAAGTGCCTCAAACAAAGATTCTACAATAATAGAATACATTGACAGTGCAGATGATGAAATGACAGAGAAGGAGTTCAGAATGTACATAAAAATGATCTGCAAATTGACAATGACTGAAGTGAGCAAATAGAGGCAAAAATTTACCACTCCAACAAAGAGATAAGAGAAGAAATACAGGAAATGATTGATTACTCCAACAAAGAGATAAGGGAGAAAATACAGGAAACAAAAGACTACTTCAAGAAAGAGATAGTGATTCTGAAGGAAAAAACAATCAGAAATCCTTGAAATGAAGGAAACAATAAATCAAATAAAAAATTCAATAGAAAGCATCACCAATAGAAGATTATTTGGAAGACAGAACCTCAGATAATGAAGATAAAATAAACAATCTTGAAAATAAAGTTGACCACACAGTGAAGATGATAAGAAACCATGAACAAAATATCCAAGAATTATAGGATAGCATCAAAATACCAAACGTAAGATTTTTTGGGACAGAGGAAGGCACAGAGATTCAAAGCAAAGGAATTCACAATATCTTCAATGAAATAATATCAGAAAATTTCCTAAACATGAAGAATAAATTATAAAATCAAATGAAAGAGACTCACAGGACACCAAATGTACAAAATTACAATAGATCTACACCAAGGCACAGTATAATGAAAATGCCTAACATACAGAATGATATAATTTTAAAGGCTGCTAGAAAGAGGAATCAGATTACATATACGGGGAGACCAATTCGGATCTCAGCAGATTTTAAAATTCAGACACTAAAAGCCAGGAGATACTGGAACAGCATATAACAAGCTCTAAAAGGAAATGGATGCCAACCAAGAAACTTTTTTTTTTTTGGTACTGGAGATTGAACTCAGGGGTACTCGACCACTTTGCCACATCTCCAGATCTATTTTGTGGTTTATGTAGAGACAGGGTCTCACTGAGTTGCTTAGCACCTTGCTGTTGCTAAGGCTGGCTTTAAACTTGCGATTCTCCTGTCTCAGCCTCCCTAAGTGCTGGGATAACAGGCTTGCGCCACCACACCCGGCTCAACCAAGAATCTTATATTCAGCAAAATGAAGCTTCATATTACATGATGAAATAAAAACCTTCCATGATAATCAAAAATAAAAAAATTGACAGTAAGAAAACCTGAACTACAGAGCATTCTCTGCAAAATGTTCAATGAGGAGGAAATGAAAACCAACAATGAACATCTGCAAAGAGAGGAACTATACTAAAGGAAAACTCAATCAAAGGAGAAATCCAGTCAAGTTAAAAACTAAAAATAGACCAAAATGACCAGGGACACAAATCATATTTAAATAATAACCCTGAATGTGAATGGCCACAATTAAAACACAGAGACTGACAGATTGGATTGAAAAAATATACACCCAACAATATGATGTCTTTAAGAGGTTCATATCACAGGAAAAGACATCCACAGACAGAAGGTGAAAGAGTGGGGAAAAATTTATCACTCACATGAACTGCATAAAACAAGCAGGGGTCTCTACCCTCATATCAGATAAACTGGACTTCACCAAAGTTAGTGAAAAGGGATAAAGACGGACATTTTGTACTCCTTAAGGGAATCATACATCAACAAGACATAACAATCTATGCCCCAAACAATGGGGACATATATGTATATCAAACAAATGCTTCTCAACTAAAAGAATCAAATAGAACACAACACAATAATACTGGGTGATTTAATACACCTCTCTCACCACTGGATAACTCTCTGAACAAAAACTAAACAAAGAAACTATAGAGCCCAATAAAACAATCAATAATTAAGACTTAACAGACATATATAAAATATTCCATCCATTAATGAGCAAATACACTTTTTCTTTTCAGTTGCATATGGATCTTTCTCCAAAATAGACCATATGTTATGCCACAAAGCAAGTCTTAGCAAATACAAAAACAGAAATACTACCCTGCATTTTATCTGACCAAAATGGAATGAAATTAGAAATCAATGACAGATTAAAAATAGAAACTACTCTAACACCTGGAGACTAAATAATATGCTATTGAATGACACATGGATAAAAGAAGACATCAGGGAGGAGATAAAAGAAATTCTTTTTTTTTTTTTTTTGGTACTGGGGATTGAACTCATGGGCACTCGACCCCTGAGCCACATCCCCAGCCCTATTTTGTGTTTTATGTAGAGACAGGGTCTCACTGAGTTGCTTAGCGCCTCGCCATTGCTGAGGCTGGCTTTGAACTCGCGATTCTCCTGTCTCAGCCTCCCTAAGTGCTGGGATTACAAGCATGAGCCACCCCGCCCAGCTTGAGATAAAAGAAATTCTTAGAGGTAAATTAGATCTAAGATACAACATATCAAAATCTTTGGGACACTATCAAGGGAGTGATAAGAGGAAAGTTCACTGAATTAAGCTCACTCATTAAAAGAAGAAAAATTCAACAAATAAATAATCTGACACTACATCTCAAAGGCCTAGAAAAAGAGGAACAAATTAACAACAACAGAAGAAGACAGGAAATAATTAAATTAGGGCTGAAATAAGTGAAATGGAAACAAAAGGAACAATTCAAAACATTGACAAAACAATATGCTGGTTCTTTGAAAAAATAAATAAAATTGACAAATACTTAGACACTCTAACACAAAGAAGGAGAAAGAAAAACCCAAATTACTAAAATTCATGATGAAAAGGGAACTATCAGACAGACACTATTGAAATACAGTGGATAATTATAAACTATTTTGAAAATTTATACTCCAGTACAATAGAAAACCTTGAAGACACTGACAAATTTCTAGAGGCAGATGACCTACCCAAACTGAACCAGGAGCACATACACAACTTAAACAGATCAATTTCAAGCAAGGAAATAGAATATGCCATGAAAAGCATACCAACCAAGAAAAGTCCGGGACTAGATGGATTCTCAGCCGAGTTCTAAAAGACATACAAAGAAGAATTTATGCCAATATTCCTCAAATTATTCAGTGAAATAGAAAAGGAAGGAACCCTTCCAAACTTATTCTATGAGGCTAGAATCACCCCGATGCCAAAAATCAGGCAGAGATATATCAAATAAAGGAAATTTCAGACCAATATCCCTGATGAACATAGATGCAAAATTCTCAAAAAAATTTTTGGTTAATTTCATATAAGACATATTAAAAAATAGTGTACCATGATCAAAGAGTGTTCATCCTAGGGATGCAATGATAGTTCAACATACAGAAATCAATAAACACAATTCATCAAATCAATAGACTTAAAAATAAGAATCATCTGATCATAGCAATTTATAGAAACATTTGACAAAATCAGCATCCTTTAATGTTGAAAATACTAGAAAAACTGGAGAAAGTAGAAACATAACTCAACATTGTAAAAGTTATCTATGCTAAACCAAAGGTCAACATCATCCTAAATGGAGAAAAATTGGAAGCATTCCCTTTTAAAATGAGAACAAGACAGGGATGCCCTTTTTCACCAATTCTAGTCAACATAGTCCTTGAAACTCTAGCCTCAGCAAATAGATAAAAGAAATTAAAGGGATATCAACAGGAAAAGATGAACTGAAACTATCATTATTTGCCAATGACATGAGACTATACTTAGAGAATCTATAAAAACTCCACCAGAAAACTTCTAGAATTAATAAACGAATTCAGCAAAACAGCAGGATATAAAATCAATACCCATAAATCAAATGCATTTCTATACATCAGTGATGAAGCCTCTGATAAAAATAATTAAGAAAACTACCTCATTCACAATAGCCTCAGAAACCAAAATACTTGGAAATAAATTTAACAAAAGAAGTGAAAGACCTGTATAATGAAAACTACAGGACAATAAAGAACGAAATTGAAGAAGATCTTAGAAGATGGAAAGATCTTCCATGCTCTTGGATAGGCAGAATCAATACTGTCAAAATGGCCATATTTCTCAAAGTGCTATACAGATCCAATTTGATTCCAAATAAAATGCTGACGTCATTCTTTATAGAAATAGAAAAAGCAATCATGAAATTCATTTGGAAAAATAAGAGATCCAGAATAGCCAAAGCAATCCTTAGCAATAATAGGAAGCTGGAGGCTTCACGATACCAGACCTTCAACTATACTACAAAGCTATAGTAACAAAAACAGCATGGTACTGGCACCAACATAGACATGTAGACCAAGGGTACAGAATAGAAGACACAGAGACAAACCCACATAAATACAGTTATCTCATACTAGACAAAGGTGTCAAAAATATAACTTGGAGAAAAGATAGCCTCTTCAACAAATAGTGCTGGGGAAACTGGAAATCTATATGTTGCACAATGAAACTAAACCCCTATTTCTCACCATGCACATAACTCACTTCAATGTGGATCAAGAACCTGCGACTTAGATCAGAGAACCTACACCTAATAGAAGAAAAAGTAGGCCCAAATCCTCATGATGTCAGCTTAGGCCCCATCTTCCTTAACAAGACTCCTAAAGTGCAGGAAATAAAATCAAGAATCAATAAGTGGGATGGATTTAAACTAAAAAGCTTCTTCTCAGCAAAACAAACAATCCATGAGGTGAAGAGAGAGCCTACATTTTGGGAGCAAATTTTTTGCCACACAAATGTCAGATAAAAAACTGATCTGTAGGCTATGTAAAGAACTCAAAAACTTAACACCAAAAAGAAACCCCCAATAAATAAATGGGCTAAGTAGCTGATCATATACTTATCAGAAGAAGAAATATAATTGGTCAACAAATATATGAAAAAATGTTCAACATCTCTAGTAATTAGAGAAATGTAAATCAAAACAACTCTAACATTTCATGTGATGCCAGTCAGAATGGCAGTTATCAAGAATACAAGCAACAATACATGTTGGTGAGGATTTAGGGGAGAAGGCACACTCATACATTTCTGGTGGGACTGCAAATTGGTGCATCCAATCTGGAAAGCAGTCTGGAGATTCCTCAGAATACTTGGAATGGAACCACCATTTGATGCAGCTCTCCCACTCCTCAGTCTATATCCTAAAGTCTTAAAAAGAGCATACTACAGTAAAACAGCCACTTCCATGATCATAGCAGCACAATTAACAATTGCTGAGCTGTGGAAGTAAACTGGATACCCTTCAATAGATGAATGGATAAAGAAACTGGTATATATACACAATGGAATATTACTCAGAATCAAAAGAGAATAAAATCATTGCATTTGCATGTAAATGCATGGAGTTGGAGAATATCATGCTAAATGAAGAAAGCCAATGCCCAAAATTCAAAGGCCAAATATTCTCTTTGATAAGTGGATGCTGATCCATAATGAGGAGAGCATGGAAAAAATGGAGGTACTTTGTTCAAAGAGGAGGGAATGGGGGATATATGGGCAGGAAAAATGGTGAAATGAGATGGATATCATTTCTCTAGTTACATGTATGACTGCACATATGGTTTACTACATCCTGTACAACCAGAGAAATGGAAAGTTGTGCTGTATTTGTGTGCAATGAATCAAAATGCATTCTGTTTTCATGTGTACCTAATTATAATAAATAAAAAAATAAATAAACAAACAAATAAATAAAACTACAGAAGATTCTAGCAGATAGGAAGACCTACCAAGTACATGGAGTTGGAGAATTAATGTTATTAAAATATTTTTGCTCCCAGAAGCAGTCTATAGATATCTATCCCCATCAAAATAGTAATGAATTTGTTCACAGAGCTATAAATATAACTCAAAATTCATATAAATGCACAAAGGACACTGAAGAATCAAAGAAATCTTGAGGAATACTAGCAATGCTGGAAGCATCATAATATCTAATTTCAAAATATACTACAGAGCTATCAAAACAAAAACAACATGGTACTGGCATAAAAAAAAAACAACACTTTTCACCAATGAAACAGAAAGGGCGATCTAGAATTAAACTCAGATATATATAGATATGTAATTTCCAAAAGAAGAAAATTGCCAGCAACATATGTTGGAGATAATATGGTCTCTTCAGCGAATGATGCTAGAACAATTGGATGACAACATGCAAAATATTAAAAGAGGATTTCTATTTTTTTTCCTATAAAAAATCTAATTAGATCAAATATCTTAATGTAAGACCTGAAATTTGAAGCTACTAGAGGTAATCCTAGAGGGAAACTATGCAAAATATTTTTACAGGTAATGATTCCCTGAATAAGATTCCATTAATTCAGTAATTAAAAATGAGAATTGACTAATATTACCTCAAATTAAAACCCTTCTGCATGGCAAAAGAAAAAACTGTGATGAATGGGAGACAATATTTGCCAGCTTTTTATCTGACAGAGTATTAATATCCAGAATATATTACAAACTCAGAAAAAACCAACAGGAGGACAAATAATCAACTCAATAAATAGGCACATGATCTAAATAGATTTCTCAAAAGAAGTAAAAATGACTAATAAATATATAAGAAAATGTTTAACATCTTTAACCATCAGGGAAATGATAGTCATAACTTCACTGAGTTTCCTTCTCACCCTAGTCTGAGTGGCAATTACCAAATAACAAAAAGCCAAAAACAAAATAAAAAATACTAAACAAAAAATAAATGTTGGTGAGGATGCAGAGTAAAGAGAATCCATATACACTGCTTGTGGAAATGTAAATTGTAATAGCCATTACATTACATAAAACAGTATGGATTTCCAAAAAAAAAAAAACAAAAAAAAAACATAAAAATAGATCCAGCACAAAACCAGCCATACCATTCCTGGGCATATATCTGAAGGAAATTAAGTCAGCATATATAAGAGATGCATGCACAACCATCCTTATGATGATATTATTCACAATACTCATCTTAATGGCCATCAATAGATGACCAGATAAAGAAAGTGTGATATATACACAAAATGGAAATTAATTCAAATATAAATAAGAATGAAATCACATCACTTTGGAAAAATGAATGGAACTGGAGATCCTCATATTAAACAAAATTAACCAGAGAAAGAAATGAAGTATCACATGTGTTTTCTAATAAGGAGAAACTAAAAATTAAATACAAAATAAGATACATGAAAATAGAAGACAGACCATCAGGGAAGGGAAAGGGATCCTTCTGAAGCGGGGGAGATAGTATAAGTGGCGGTAGTATGAAGGATGAATACAATCAAAGCATCATGTATATGTGGAAATATCACAGTAAAACCCATTAATTTATATAATTATGTTCATGCTGTGAGACTTTGAGGCTAATATTAAAAGAGAGAGACTTGTAAGTTTGTGGAAGAAACTCAGAGAGTAGTTAGACCACAATATGCTCTCGTGGATGTTATTAGCCATATTTTCATTAAGAACCACAAAAAGCAAAGCAAAAAAAAAAAATGGAGAACTTGCAGTTTGGCCATGGAATGAGAGCATGTAAAGTACAGCAAAGGTTTCCTTTGCTAAAAATATTATTACTGCTAAAATTTCACCACATGCTTTGCAGTGGGACAAGGAAACATATTTGGAGGGCATCTCAGAAATTGCCAAGACACAGCCATCATAGGCTCAGAGATGTAAAAATGCACATTTGTTTTAAATAATTTCCAGAGTAGTTTTTTAAAGGAGAGATTGCCAGGGTGCCCTACTTACACAGGATACTTTGCCAGCAAGGAATTAAGAGACTCCTGCCCCTGTGGTTGCAGCAGACACAGGTGTAACACATGCTGGAGGTAGAACTTCATATTGTCCACATGATGTTGGTTTTGCAAGAATTTAGAATGCATGAGTTATGAAGTTATGAACACTTTCACTGAGGTTTGAACGGAAAGCCTAAGAGGTCAAGCAATATGTGGCATATTTTATGTTCCCACTGGAATTCCCTGATTGAAGTATGCAGCTGTGAGAGTGAAGCCAAAGCTACAATAAAGTACCCAGAAACTCGGAGATGCAAGGCCAATCCAAGGGAGAGACTTTAGAGGCAGGGCTGCCAGATCTCTTGGGAGCATATATCCTGTCACACTGTGCCCTCTATTCATGATGTGGAACATTAGGATTTAATGTTTATCTTGCTGGGTGTGCTTTGATTCCAACACTCCTTGCTATTTTCCTGTTGTCATATTTTTAATAGGAATTTTCCCCCTGGAATTATATCTTTCTTTTTATATCTTATAGAATCTCAAAGCTAAGATTTTGCCTTCAATATCAAAGGGGACATTGGACTTGGACTTATTTGATTTCATTTTTTCTAAATTATTTTTAGTTATACATAACACCATGATACACTCTGACCTTATCACAAAAATATGGAAGGTGACCTGCTTCAATTCAGTCTCCAGAACTTCCTCCTCACCCCCTGCACCCCTCCCTCCACTCTTCTGATCCCTCTTCAATCCATATACAGTTTATCTTTTTAATTAATTGATTTTGGAATTTGTAGCAATGGTGGGGCAGTTAATAATTTTGAGATTCTTGGAAATGGACTGAATGCATTTTGCATTGTGATAGAGATATGACCCATTTGGGGTGAGGGGTAGTATATTATACTTTGGACCTTAGGTGTCCCCATATGGCCAAGGTGTTAAAGGCTTGTTTTATACTTTCTCATTATTGGGAAGTACTGGAAACTTTAAGAGGTAGGGCCTGGTGTTAAGTTTTCCTTTTTTCCATCATTGCATAAGTTTCCTTCAGGGGATATTGGGACCCTGACTGTTGCCTCTTTCTTTCACTTCCCAGTCATAAAGTGAATGGATATGCTGCTTCACATATAGCAGCCCCTGGCGAAAGGCTTAAAAACTATTATTGAAACCAATCATGGACTAAAACCTCCACAACTATGAGCCAACATATACCTGTTGTCTCTATGAATTGATTTATTTAAACTAAGTTAGAGTGACAGAAAGTGATTAACACTATCTTTATTTCTTTTTACATTACTATCTTACTGTCATGAAAGAATATGGCAAGCATATTCATGGAAATATTTAAAATGATAGATAAATGTTATTCTGTTATGAGCATTTTCAGTTTATCACTAAAGAATGATATAAAATAAAGAGTAGAGGGCTAAAGCTAAGCGATTAAGCTTCGATCTCTCTGTACAGCTGTGTGGGAGATAAGGATGCAAAAGAAAAAATATTCAATGACTTTTATTGAAATTGGTCAGCAGACTTTATTCAAAAGGGGACTATTATGGCTATTAGGGGGACCATAGAAAATAGATCTTGCAGTGTAGAAAGAAAGATTAGTGTCAAATCTGTATACATCATAGATAGGTGGGAATTTACAGCCAAGGAAGAGGTAATCAAGTAGATGGAAAATTCTAAACAGTAACATTAGTGTTAAGGAAAGACTCTGAGTAAACTGACCTAACAGGATACTTTAAATATCAGCTATCACTTCAAGGATGGTAGAGTAGGAATAAACTAATACTATATAGAAGGTGATTAGATAATTAAGATAGAGATTCTACTAAACTGGTTTAGCAGAGTTCCTGCCACAACTGAATTTTACAAGGAAATTACTAGAATAGTCTTAGGAGAAGTTTCAAGAGACAGTTTAATGCCTGGTTAAATAATCTAGTCAGGTCTATTTACATGTAGCTTACTTTTTCTTTTAAGGCTATGGAAGTTATGCTTTCTTTCATTATCTATATAGTGTTTGGAATGCTAAGCAAAAGAGAAGTTTAATGAATCAGACATAACTTTCCCATGTTCATATATGAATACATAACCAGTGAAACTCCACATCATGTGCAACTGAAAGAATGGGTTCCTAAATAGAATGTGTTGTACTCTGTGTATAATATGTCAAGACACACTTTACTATCATATATATCTAAAAAGAACAAATACAAAATTTTAAAAAGACAAGTTAAACAAAACATGATACTGTCATCTAAAGTAAGACTGCTACTTTTTAATCCAAACTCAGAAATGGTTTCCAAAGTGAAGCTGCAGAACATGCGGTAAAGTGCTACATTATTTTGGTCTCAATAGTTGAGGCATGTAATAAAAAGAAAACTCTCTAAAGCACCTTAATAAATTACATGCAAAAAAATAAGTCCCTGGTTCCCGTGAAAGACTTGTTTTTATTTATTACAATTCGTCAGAAGTAGTGATGCTCATTGGAGAGTGGAAGTTGGTGCTTACTCTAAGGCCATTCTGTGAAACCAACTGCTCAGTTGTTCTTTAAAGCAGCTTACGAATCCACTCTGCTTCAGGCTGAGAAATAAAGAAGAAAGATGAAAATAAAATATAAAACATTATTATATATAGAAAACCCCTAATGTATTGCAGACTATACCAAAGTATATAATTAATATATGGAAGGGTACTTGGATATCACTTTTATTATTTCTTCTTAAAAATGCAGGTCCCTGGACTCCAGATCTATCTACCAAATCAAAATCTGTGAAGATGGAGCCTAGCAATGTGCATGCTGATCAAGCTGCTTGAGTGATGATAATATCCAGTGAAGGGTGAGAATTAATGAATGCTAGACCTGTCACCATTTTGTGAATAGGAATCAAAGTACATCATTGTCACTTTATTAGTATAAGCTCTCACTATTTTAACTACTATTTTAATGGACTAGAATGTCTAACAGTGAAAATATAATGCAAAAATGGATTTAAAAATAATGGATAGTAACTTCAAATTTTACCAGGATATTTTTAGTTGTAAATGTGTATACTATAGAGATGTCTCTGTATATATAGATTTTTCTTTAGTTGCAATATGATAGTACTTCCCACTGCCTCTTTCTCTTAATATGATAGTGATATATTTTCCTTCTTATACTCTAGGTTTCATAATTATCATTTTCATGAACATATATTATTCTGTTTCAAGTTTTACTAGAGTATTCCCTTAATTTTGTATATTTAATTTAATTCCAAAGTCTTTCTCCTATAGATATCATTGCAGTCACCATTTACAATTCATTCTACATATTCCTACATAGATCCAGAAGAAAGTAAAACAGTTTGCATAGGTCTCATTCTGTAATCATCAATGAATAAATGCACCACTGTCCCCGAAGCTTCAAAAGCTGCAAGATATCTAGTACATAAATAATACATAGAAAATTATATTTGCTGTATTTATGATATATATATATATGTGTGTGTGTACATATATTTTGTTGGATTATTAGAAGCTAAATGACCTCATAGGTTTGATTAGATTGCTAACAACTCATAGGAACCACATTTTCATGATTTTATATATCACACTTGCTAGGCAAGTGCTCCACCACTGAACCACAACCCTAGCCTTTCAGCATCATCTTTTAATGTTTCATCTCTTAATACATTTCACAGTTGGTTTAGTTGAGTGGTTTTGGATAAAAACTTCCCTATTGTCTGTCAAAATTTTACTTATCCTTCATGATCCAGCTCAAATATCAATTTCTTCACCATTATTCAATGAATGAATAGATTAATTCATGGACTGAGCACATTAAAAATTCATACTATCCTCTGTTCACATAACTGCCCAGTAATTCTTTCCTTCATTTCTTCCTAATTCTCTAAGAAATGTCATCTATTTATTCAACAAATATTGAGTGCCAGCCACTTTTTAGGGCATTTTAGATATATCAGTAAGCAAAACAAAGAGTTTAGCTTTAAGGAGTTTACTTTTCTAGCAAAGAATATACACAATCAGCAATCAACATAATAATTAAATTATATATTGGAAGGTAGCAAATTATATGAACATGGAGATGAGATAAAGGTGAGAATGTGAAGGAAATAAATTGAAATTTATTTATTTTTTGGTACTGGGAATGAACCCAGTGGCAATTAACCACTAAGCCACATCCTCAGCCTTTTTTGTGTTTTATTTAGAGACGGGTTCACTGATTTGCTTAGGGCCTCGCTAAGTTGCTGAGGTTGGAGTTGAACTCTCAGTCCTTCTGCCTAGGCCTCCTGATTTGCTGGGATTACAGGTGTGCACCACCATGCCAAACAGTTGCATTTTTAGTGTGGTCAGAGTTCCCTTATTGGAAAATTGACAGGTGACCAAATATTTGAAGAGGTGTGGGAGTTAACCATGCAGAAATCTGTGAAAAGAATATTCTATGTAAAGGAAATTGCAAGTGTATACCCTTAAGTGATATTCCTGGGTTATTCAAGGAATAGTATAGAAGAAAAAGTGGTTAAAATAGATTGACAGTGGAAAAGAAAATGAAATCAGAGGTAAAAGTGAATCAGATTATCTAGGGCCTTGTTGAAAATTGTAAACATTTTGTCATTTATTCTGGCGTTATAGAATTTTTTGTAGGTTAGTTTGTTTCTTTTAATTTTACTTAATTCTGTTGATTCTAAGTATTATATATTTTCACCAACTTTGTTTTAAAAAACTTTGTTGATTAAAAGGATAAAAAACAAACTACATCAATTTAAACAGATTTTCCAAGTTGGTGGGTTTCTACAGACATATACATTTGTCAAGCCACTGCCATAATCAAGATTTTGAACACTTCAGTCACTCCTAAAATGTTTCATATGCCCCTTCCCTTTGTTACAGGGCTGTAAACATAGAAGTGACATAATCTGATGTCCAAGGGGACATTTTTTAAAGTCATCTTTTAAAAATTATTTATTAGTGCATACTAATTATGCATAATACTAGAATTTGTTATCAGATATTCATTCATGCACACAGTAGGACACTATAATTTGTTCAGAATATAATGCGGAAAGATTAAAAGCATAAAGTTCTCTTATGTGCATACTGCAGTCATTCAGGAGAGTGATAACAGTGACTGGGATTAGCATCATCATAGCACAGTTAACAGGTAGTAATTAGATTCTAGGTATATTTTTAAGTTATGGTCAACAGAATCCATCAAAATTTGAAAAAGAAAAAAGTAAGAATAAAAGATGATTCAGATAAAATGGAGAAAATTAAATTGATGAGTCAAGTGAATATTACAAAAATTCCAAATAAAAATGTAATGTTCAAGTTGAAAAAATAAAACCATGGCTTTCACTGGCAAATCTCCACTTTAATCAACAAATATTTATTAATCATATTCAGCATGCAAAACAATGTTCTGGTGCTATGGTGAATACAAGGATTTGGCCAATGCCAATGAGAGATTTTAAGTTTGTTTAGAAGATAATATTAAAATCAACCAAAAATTAGACAAAATCTTTTATGACTTTTTGAGGGAAAGATGTGTTTTGAAGTAAATAACAACAGAAGAAGAGAATACTGCAGAAAAATGGGAGAAATATAAGGAAGGCAAAAAGGCAGTAATAAGTATAATAAATCATTGCATTTATATAATAATTTGGCATTTACAAAACTCAACTCTTTCTCATTGAACATAAGAATAATTTGTTATAATGAGTAGGTTAGGCACTGTTATTCTTATTTATAGAGGATTTGGTCCAAATCGCTCATGCACAAAAAATACTATTTAAATATAAATTTAAATCTCAAGTCCTTCTTTTTCTGAACCTCTGAAACTTAGAAATTGAATATAAGTAATAACAGGTGAGATTTTGGAGGATATAACAGTCTAGAGATATATTTTATTCCTACAGAGGAATAAAAATGGAAATAATAATAATAGAAATGCAAAGGGAAGAAATAATAATATAAAAATTCTCCCAAATAGAGTATGTAGAGAAGAATGAAAGTCTAAAAATTGAGCCATAAAAAACAATATTGATGGGCTGGGCTTGTGGTTCAGTGGTAGAGTGTGTGCTTTGTATGTGTGAGGCACTGGGTTCGATTCTCAGCACTACATAAAAATAAATAAAATGAGCCAGGCGTGGTGGCTCAAGCCTGTAATCTCAGCACTTAGGGAGGCTGAGACAGGAGAATCGCGAGTTCAAAGCCAGCCTCAGCAATGGCGAGGCACTAAGGAACTCAATGAGACCCTATCTCTATATAAAACACAAAAAATAAGGTTGGGGATGTGGCTCAGTGGTCAAGTACCCCTGAGTTCAATCCCCAGTACCACAAAAATAAATAAATAAATAAATAAATAAATAAGCAAAAAAATAAAATGAAGGTATTGTGTTCATGTACAAATAAAAATATTTTAAAAATATTGAATTGCACATGGAAAAAGAGGTGTCAGAAATTGAGATAAATAGTGGTATGAGAAAAAAGAAAAAATATGAGTAGAAATTCTGAGACATTACAGGAAGAGACACATTTCTGATAAATATAAGAGGTGACAAAGGAGTGTCAATTGAGACAAAGCCATAGAATTTGGCGAAAGATCATTACAGGAAATTATATATACAATGGCGGCTTACTCAGCCATAAAGAAAAAATGAAATTATGTCATTTAATAGTAAATGGAGGAAAATCAGGAGGTATATCATACTAAGTGAAATAAGCCTGACTCAGAAAGTGACTGGTCAAATGTTTCTTTCATATGTGGAATCTAGAGAGAGAGAAACAAAGTTATAAAAAGGGGATCTCATGAAAATAGAAGGGAAGCTAACAGAATTGAGGAAGGGGATCGAGAGGGAGGGAACAATGAGTGCATCTGGAGGTACTGGAAAAGGAAAACTACCAAATTATGTTATGTCCATGTGTAAATATGCCAAACAAATATAGTTTCACATATAATTACAATGAACAAATTAAATTAATAATAACACAAGAGAATAAGGATTAGTAGAATATAGTAAGTGAATTAAGCAGAAGGGAGGGAAAGGAAAATTTCAAGAGAATGAATCTGATCAATTATGTGCATGTAGAAATATGACATAATAATCCAAGCAATTATATGATTATAATATACTAATTAAAATTAACAATGTTAAATGAAGAACTAGAGATAAGCAAGAGGAAAGAAGAACTTAAGAGTTAATGGAACTAGGGAAAATTAAAAAATATAATATGTAAAGTTATAAATATAGTTAATAAAGGAAACAAAAATAAAGATTGAGCCATACTAGAAGAAGGAATGTGAGGTCATGAAAAACATATTACATAAAATTTCATGTATTATGGTAGAATCAACAGAAAATGTGTGAAATTAAGAAGTATATATATATATGTGTGTGTGTATATATATATAAATATATATATATATATATAAAGGTATTATTTATAGATATAGAAGTAAGCAGCAAAAGAAATAATATCTGAAATGTATATTAGGCTTTCTGTCTGGGCCATTAAATTACACTGGCACTTGAATATCCATCAAATATTGTGCTGACATGGTTTCAAATTAAAGTAATTCTGTTTATAAAATTTTTTAAATTTTAATTTTTTTTCAGTGCTTTTACTTGAACCCAGGGACTCATGTGTGCCAGCCACTTCCCTGGGCCACATCCTCAGTCATAGTTTCTTTTTAAGTAAACCATATCAGGTAATGGCAGTATTGGAAATAAATGTCCTCCCAATTCATTACTAATATATTATAGAAGCACATCTAAAATATTTTGTTAGGAAAACTAGAAATCAGAGTGGTCCCCATAATTTTTCTATTCATTCCTAACAATAATTCCATCTGATAATAATTTCCATTTAATAAAGTCATTATTTTTTTTGTTCTAGTGGTTTAGTCTCTTCTGCTATCTCATTTGTAGTATTCCATCTCTGATTTATTAAAATTATGGGCAAAATTTGAACTTTACCTTTCTGGTATAACAAGAAACATCAAACTCTTCCTACTATGCTATCAGTTAAGTTTCAATTTAGTTTGTCTAGTTCAATTCTTCATTTTAGAGATGTGGAGTTAGTCCTAGAAGAGTAAAGGTGTTTATCTGCCTTATTTTATAATGAAGCCAGACATTGTCCTGGAAAAAAGTGAAAATTAAACCTGCCCCCACAGTTCTTATGTGTTTAACTTTATATGTGTTTTAGCTAAGTTCACATAGAATATTTTGAAATACTCTCTAGTTTTATACAAATAACATTTACATTCCTTGAATAGGAACAATGAATCAACATGTACCCTGCATTTTTAAAATCTGTGATTACTTGAGGCATCCTTTTGAATTCTAATTAACTGTAGAAATTGATAAGATAAACTTTTTAGTGGTTACTATTTTTTAAAAAATATATTGATGCATGCTATTTTTAAAAATGCTTGGCTGGGTTTCATTGTGGCATATTTGAATACACATAAAACATGATTTAATCAATTTCACTCTCTAGTACCTCAAATATTTAGGATTGAATAAAATTCTATATAATCTCTTGGTGCTCAGTAAATGATAATACTTAATGGAAAATGAAACATCCTATCAATTAACCAATTTTATAGAGAAAAATTCAACAGTTGAGAATATTGGATGGTTTGCTTATTGATTTGAGCATTTTCCACAGAATCTTTTTCTTTTTAATTGTATTCATATAATCTGGATGAAATTAAAATCCACCTATATGTTTTTGAAGGAGATATAATAGGAGGAGAGCTTCAGGATTACACAAAATATAATCCCAGACATTACACTAAGCAATGTACATGCTTAATTTTCCTATGAAAAAGGTCTTTTTAATATCCCATTTTGCAATATTGAAAAATGGTGTTCCAAATGATTGGGAAAGTACTTTGAAGTTTCTTGCTAATAAGAGGTAGACCAACAATTCAAATCAAAGATATTTTACTTAATACAAGAGTGTAAATAGACCTAACTCTGAAATGTGACAGTAACTTTGATTATGTGCTGGTGTGAAGATCAGTAGAACTCCCATAGGGGTAGAAAGAGAAAATTACATGATTATTTGAGTCCCTACTAAAGGAGACCTAAGACTTATTAACACAATCTGTTCATAAATTCACCAACACTAAATGAGAAGTATAAATATATATTTATCCAGACACTTAGACTATATAGTATACTTTTTTTTAAACTTTCCCCACCTTCTCAAATATCTCATTTATCATGGCTAGCATATATATTGGAAAGAAGATAATGATGATGATGAGGAAGAGGACCAGAAGGAGGAGGAGGAGGAGGATTGGCACCATTAGTTATAGAAATGTAGAAAAATTGACTGATTCAGGGTATATTTTGGTGGTAAGATAATCATGTCTTACTAACAGAGGAATGATGGATTTCAGAAATTCAATTATCATGACATGATCTTGTTAGCTCTTTAGAGATACCAAATTCTCCACCCATTAAATGTATCTCAGATTCTGCTGTTGAGACTGTGCATATAACAATAAAGATAGTTATGGAGATGTGGAAAACTGTACTGCTTCAGGATATATTTTGATGGTAAGGTAGCCATGTCTTACTGATTGATTACGTGTGAGGGGTGAAGAAAAGAGAAATCCATATTATATTCAGGTTTTAAAATCTCAACTATTTGGATAGTGGTGCCATTTGGTAAGACAAAGGTTAGGGCAAGAACAGACTTTAGGGTAGATTAAGAGTGTTACTGAGTTGCTAGGATTGATGGCACACTCATGTGTTTCCATTACTTGGGCAGCTGAGGTAGCAAAATCACAAGTTCAAGCCCAGCCTTGACAACTTAGCCAGACTCACTCTTAAAAAAGAGGTGGGGCCTTGGAATGTAGCTTAGTGGTAAAGCACTCCTGAGTTCTATCCCTAGTACAAATAAAACTTCATCTACTGCTGGGGGCACGATGGTGCACACCTGTAATCCCTGTAGCTCAGGAAGCTGAGGCAGTTTGCAAGTTTTAGGTCAGCCTCTTGTAAATTAGGAAGAACCTGTCTCAAAAAAAATATGACACCAAAAAAAAAATATATATATAATAAAATAGGCTGGGGATATTAATAAACCAGGGGAACCAGTCCCCCTTGTTTTAATACTCAGTACCAAAAAAAATGTAAAAGAAAGAGTGTTGGGACATATTATGTTTGAGATGCTCAGTAGATAACATAGTGGAGATTTCATGTAGACAGTTGGAGGTAAGAATCTGGATCTCAATGGGAAGGGCATGGAGAGAGATGTTAATTTTTGAGTCATCAATACACAGATGGTACTTAATGCCATTGAATTGGGTGAATTTGATAATGGTGATGACATATATTAAAGGTCAAGTACAAGACCTGGGTCATTACAACATTTAATGGTAAAACAGAAGATACATGAAAGTGATTATAAGCTACAACCAAGCAGAAATGAAAATAGGAGAGCACAGTGTCAAGGATATGAAGTACAGCAAGTGTTTCTAGAAGGAGAGAATGGTTAGTTTAAAAGTTTTTTTGGTGGTAGAATAAGATGAAGAGAGGAGAAACCAGTGTACGTTGTCACAAAAATGTATTAGGTAACTTTTAAAAGAGCAATTTCAGATGGTAGAGATGGAAAAGCCTACCTGGACTGGGAACGCGTATAGGAATTTTATTAAGGAGAATGGGCATGATTTCTTATTTTCTTCATTAAATTTAATCATTGGCTATATTTTTTTCTCATATTTTACTTTTTTCATCAATACTTCTTATTATGATTAATGTAGCTCTTTGAGGGTCATTTTTCACAATTACCTTAAAAAGTATTCTCCAGTGTATTTTAATTCTTTGTAAGTTTTGTCAACCTGGTGGCTAATCATCCACTGACTCAGACCATAAGATTCAGTGAAGAGATATCATCTAAAACAAGGGGTCATTAATCAAGCTCAAGTTGGTTTTTGAAAATCCTGGGAGAAAAATGGGCTTCAAAAGTAGGCCTTGTGGGAGATATAAAAGAAGATTTAATTTCTAAACTATTATTAATGTATGGAATGGAAGTGGAAGTCTGTACATAGTTTTATTATAAACCAAAAATAGAAAAAAAAACATGGAATATAAATTAAAATGGATTTTCCACCAGAGTAGAATAGAAAGTTGAAGCCCCTTGAGAGATTCAAAGAAGAGGAGAAGAGGAGGGAGTAGAAGGAGGAGGAAGGAGAAGTAGAGTTATAGGAGGAGGCAATTAATGAAAATAAGCTTAATATGAAGACCTTACCACAACTACAGAGGATGTGTGTTTAGCATGACAGAGGGTATCAGTTCCACTAAACTGAGAATAGGCAATAAATACTGTGAAAACAAAGAAAACAGACTGATGTCCAGAAAACACACAAGTTATACTTCAATCAAAAAGTAAAGAGAACTAGAAAGCAAGGACAACATGTGGAACAGGAAGCCATCCTTCTAAAGTGATACATCTTTTAAATTTCACCTTAAAATAAGACTATTTGAAGAAGGGAGAAGGAAGAGGTAATCTCTTGAATAGGAAAAGATATAAGCCTAATAGACGTGGTATTTACCCCCAAAGAGATGGAGTTAACATGAAAGTGACTGTTAGAAATCAAAAGGAGAATCTGGTTACCTCTGGGCAGTTAATTTTCATTTTCTGGTATCTGAAAAGATGAGGACTCACAACAATGTTTAGTCTAGACTCTGATCAAATAACAATTTTTGCACATGTGTATCTTGAGATATTTTCCAAGGGCATTTGTACAAGTTTCAGTCAATTTCCAATTTTTATTTTGCTCAGTATAGAACAGTTAATCATTTTTGGAAAATGATCCTACTTACAAATAATTTGTTTCTTAAAACAATAGCCACTTTCTGTGCTCTAGTTTAAATAATTCTCACACTCTTAAATGTTACCATTTGTTTTGCCACTCTTTTAAGACATTTTTCAGTACTTATAATCTTTCCTAACCAATTTGGACAATATTAAAATTAAACTGTTCTTTAAAAATATATAAATTCAAACTTTTAAAAATCTTTCATTTTGAAATCAATTTTGGCCTGAAAAATAGAACAGGAGTAAACATACCAAAGGAGCATATCTTGGTTGTGGAGGTGGAGGAGGCACCTTGCACCGACAGACACGTTTCACTTTAGGTGATGGTAAAAAGGGCTCACAAGGAGGGAGTGGTGGTCTTTCTCTTGATGGAGGAACTCTACCTGCACTTGTTTTTTTCTCTTTTTCTTTGAAAGTAGTCTTTTTGGATGACATCCTAAATCCACCTCTCTTCAGATCTATTGATGCCTTTCTCGAATCTGTGGAAGTGGCATCTGAGTCCTCAGTTATCTTTTTAGAATCCTGTCTACTTAGTGATTTATCAGAGTCAGTAGTAGACTCTGGTTCCTTTTTTTCATCCTTCTTGGACTCTTTCTTTGAACCTTTCTTTTCCTTCTTTGACTCTTTCTTATCATCCATTGACTCTGCCTCAGTCTCACTTTCAGTAGACTCTGCAGCCTTCTTTGAATCCTTTCCTTTCTTTCCCTTCTTTTCACTTTTTTTACCTTTTTTTGAATCCCCTTCAGATTCAGAATCAGCATCAGTAGATCCTGCATCCTTTTTCTTTTTGGCATCTTTCTTTCCCTTCTTATCGTCTTTTTTACCTTTTTTGCTATCTGCTTCAGATTCAGAATCATCAGTAGAGGCTGCATCTTTTTTCGCGTCCTTCTTCTTGTCATCTTTCTTTGATGATTTCTTATCCTTCTTATCATCTTTCTTTGCATCTTTTGACTCTTCAGATTCAGCATCAGTAGACTCTGCATCCTTCTTCTTCTTATCTTTCTTTGAAGCTTTCTTATCCTTCTTCTTGGCATCTTTCTTTGTATCTTTTGACTCTTCAGATTCAGCATCAGTAGACTCCGCATCCTTCTTCTTGTCATCTTTCTTTGAAGCTTTCTTACCCTTCTTCTTGTCATCTTTCTTTGCATCCTTTGAATCTTCAGATTCTGCATCAGAGCCTTTCTTTCCACCCTTCTTTCCTTCCTTCTTTGCATCCTTCTTTCCACCCTTCTTTGCATCTTTCTTTGAATTGTTCTGTGAGTAATTCTTTGACCATGTATCCACATCCACGGATTTAGCACCAAACTCCTCTAAATACATAGTTAAATCTACATTTGAAATATTTATTGAGCAAGTCTCTGATTTGCCATCAGAATTCTTCTTTAAGATTGCCTTAGAGTCTTTCTTTGGATTGCTTCTTGTGTATGTGGATTCAGTATCTCTCTTCTTGGAATTCTTTGAATTTTTCATATCTTTTTTTGAATCTGTTTTAGAGGCTATCTTAGAATCTTTAAATTCTGGATTTATATCTGATTTGAATTTTGTCTTCTTAAATATTTCACTTTCAAGTGATGCTTTTGATGGAATTTTATCTCCTTTATATATTCTTTTAGGCTTATCATCTTCTACCATTTTCTTGGATTCTGGATTTACTACATATGGGCCTGTTTCCTTCTTGGAATAATTCTCTAAAGTTTTTCTTTTTTTATCATCTTTGGACTTTTTAGTTTCTGCCTTTATATCACGGGTTTTGGGATTATAGTGATGTCTGAATGGAGCCTGTATCCTGATAGCTAGGTAAATGGATGGCCTTTGAGAAATTTTTCTAAAAGAATGCTTTATCCATATATGAGCTGGCTTCTGACCTTCCTCTAGTT
The DNA here is from genome assembly GCA_028644305.1 of Xerus rutilus. Taxonomy (NCBI): domain Eukaryota; kingdom Metazoa; phylum Chordata; class Mammalia; order Rodentia; family Sciuridae; genus Xerus; species Xerus rutilus. Next base: position 61,422,005 of record CM053417.1, read on the forward strand.
TTCTTTGGTCTTGCCTCTGAAAAGATCAGTTACTATAATAAGAATTTATGAATGTTCTATATTTTCACATTGCCACAATGAAATAGTTTATATTTTCATTAACCATCTATTTAAAATTAATATGTAATATTTTTTCTATTTCAAGATTGTGTGTGTGTGTGTGTGCTTGTGTGTGATAACTCTGCTTTGAAAATTAGATGACTTTAAGGGAAATGTTAGGATACTCTTAATGATTTATATTAGGATTGGAACAGGTTCTCAATGATCTATGACATCTATGATCTGTCCTAACAATCAAAAGTGGGGTCCCTTTGGAACATTATCTCTGACATGTTGCATATCCTTTCCCCCCAAGTTAGCCAGAAAGAAGATGATCCTTTTGAAATTTTTGTCAGGGATATTCTTGTGATAGTTGTATTATTCATGAAAAGTTTTCTATTTCTGCTTTTCAAGTCTCTAGTCATAACAAGAACCTAAGATCATGACTGTGGAGTATTGTAGAAAGCGAGGACATAAAATGAAACAAGCATTTGATTTGGTCTACATACACTTGGGTAGTAGTGATGTAACTGGTTTTCAACACACAACCAAAGATTTGTCAAATTTAATTGTAATAAGTTACCACAAAAACTGATTTTATATTTGTTTCTTACAGTCTTTGAAGAATCCAGCACAGACACCAACAATCAAATGTTCATATGGTATTTAAATAGAAGTATAGTACTTGGATCACTACCAATATAATTAATGGCCCTTGAATAAACGCATTAGTTGTAACTTTGGGAGATGCTTTAAAAATATTGTGATATCAAAATAAGTGATCCATACATACTAGTTTTACTCTTTGATAATTAATAGGATGACTCATTTTATATAAGAAATAGTAAACTTCAATCTTCCAGTATCAAGGATCCTCAATTGCAAATCAAAGAATATAGAAAACTGCAAAACCATAAGATTATTTCTGCTGTAATATTCAAATTTTATATTATTTTTGTGTGTAGCTGGTGAACATTTTCTGACAGGTACCGCCAGATGTAGCATTAGTTTTCAATGTTGCCTAATCCATTAGTTATATAATGACTTTGATGTAAAGTACTATGTATAAGTAAAAGTTTAATTTGAAAAAAGCCAGGTAATCTATTCAACAGAGAATTATAAATTCAGATTCTGGTTCCAGTTATTAAGTTTAATATTACATGATTATTTATATATTTGTACCAATTTAGATTAAGTTTAAGATAATATTTTCCATACTTACAGGAACTGTGATTTGTAATTCTGAAGGTCTTGATCTCTCTTTTCTACTTGGCATGGATGGTTTGGGAAATGTCCAAGCAAAGTGTTTTTGATTCCATGATTTTCTACTAGTTTCACTGACTAAAAAGAGAGAAAGCAATAAATAATTTGGAATTAATAGCAAGATCTGCATCAGCACTGAAATGTTCTTAATGTTCTTCAGCAATATATATATGTGTATATATATTATATGTGTATATGTACAATTTAATTAAAATTAGGACAACTCAAAATATAGCTTCTGCCCTGGGGGCTTATAGTTTATCTGTATAACAATTAGGGAAAATAAAAATCAATTTCCCTGTTTAATATTAAATTCTGTTTAATAAAACATTTGTAATTTTACTTTCTAGATATAAAAAAATCTTACAAATAGTTGCCTAAATCATGTTGTTAAAATGTTATAATCAAACAGGAGGGATGGAAAACAGAGAGAGATTAACTGTTTCCTCCCAAATGCCTACATTGTCTCCTTTGTCTTGGTTTCTTTTCCTTATGTTATTTTGGTTAGATTGCATATACTATTATGATTCCTTCAGTAGTTCCCACAATAACTAGCACAATGCTAACCATAATTTTGTCAGTACAATTTTCGATTGATGCAATTTGAGTGCTTGTTTTAGCACCCAATATTATCCCAAACAATAGAATTTAGGGCTATTGACCCAAGTAGTGAATATGGAAACACTATTTAAAGGATGGTGCATATACCCTGAGGGCATCCAGAATAGAGTAATTAGGAAAATTGAATTATTCAGAAACTATTTCAAAAGGGCAATAGTATTGGCAACTCAGGATAGGTCTCCTGGAGATGAAGAGACTAGTGAGAAATGTGATCATTTTATTCAGATATTTAAAGAGCTGATATATGGGGGAATAGTAGTAGTAATAGTAGTAGTAGTAGGTGTAGTGATGGCATAACTACAATTGCTAACACTTATGTAGCATTTAATATTGTAAAACTATGTTCCAAGTGCTTCATACATGCAAAACCACTTATTCCTTACAAAACTCTTTGAATTAGATAAAACAATTACCTCTATTTTATAAATGAAGAAAAATAAAGCACTAACAGAAGTTAAATTATTCCCCCAACTTAAGTAGTAAGGATTAAGTAGTATTAAGTAGTAAAGATTCCCATATAGACAATTTGACTGCTGAGTTCATGTTCTTAATCACAATGTTACAGTTTTCTCTTTATGTTTCCAAAGAGAAGAACTAAAATCACTGGGCAAAAATTATAGCATTATGGCAGATTTCAGCTCAATGTATTAATGAGAACTTTCTAGATTTGCGGCTGTTCAAAAAATGGAATGTTGAGTAATAACATTGACCTCTCTGATTATATTTGCGTTCCTTATTTTGGATTTTGTAATTTTGAATTTTGGACAAGAGGAATATACATAAGTAAGCATATTTTGTACAATGAGGAGGAAGGAAAAACTAAATGAATCTTTCATTTTAAACCAGCTAATACAAGCCCATATTAAGGTCAGAACACATACATGCATTCATTAAATTTTATCAGAAACTCAGGGACTTTTTTAAAAAAATATTTTTTAGCTGTCAATGGATCGTTTAATTTTTATTTTATTTATTTATTTATATGCAGTGCTGAGGATCAAACCCCGGGCCTCACACATTAGGCAAGCTCTCTACCAATGAGCCACAACTTCAGCCTCAGGGAAGTTTTTGATTTGTCATATTTAACAGTGGATTCTAGCCATTAATTGCTAAAATTATTTTAAAATGTAAAAAATACAGTTATTTTTTACTTCAACGACTAAATTCTTACTTGGAGTGGGATTAATATATGTTCTGATGTTCACTTCTTGTCTGTCAAAAAGAAAAATGAATTATTGAATTTATATTATCAATAATAATAGCCATAAATATTATCATCATTCAATAGCAACACTTTGTAAATCCATGCAATCTCTCATCATCAATTCTTAAACACAAAATAAAATAAACCAAAATACTGAAATCTATTTACATTTGAGTCAAAAATATTTAACTTCCAAAGTAAAGCTCCAATACCCAGCATAAAACCCAGTCCATATGTACCATTAAATAACCACTAACTTAAGAGAATCTATAAAAGACTTTGAGTAAAACAGTATATAAGCTAATGGTTGTTAACTAGAGGTAAAAAAGAATTAATTTGTAAATCTTAAAAAAAAAACATGAAAATGTCAGAGAACTACTTCCAGATTCATAAATCACAATCTCCAAGTTGGGTTAATCAAGTATATATTTAAGAAATCTCACATGTGATTTTGATACTGAGTGCTGGTTAAGAATTACTGCTCTAAATAGTGTTGAAAATAAAACTATTTTAGATTTCTGAAATAATTAAAATCCATACTTTTTCAATAACATTGTTCAATGACCTATTAGTCTTTTTTTTTTTGACTAGTACTATTTCATGAGTTCTTATATGTCACACATAATATGAAGTATATCACTAGCTGAGCACGGTGGTGCACTCATGTAGCCTGTAATCCCAGCACTTTAGGAGGCTTAGACAGGAGAATCGCGAGTTCAAAGCTAGCCTCAGCAACGGCGAGGCACTAAACAACTCAGTGAGACCCTGTCTCTACATAAAACACAAAATAGGGCTGGGGATGTGGCCTAGTGGTCGAATGCCCCTGAGTTCAATCCCTGGTACCAAAAAAAGAAAAGTATATCATTAACAATCCTGAGATTTGATGAACATTACTGTATTTTAACATTTTATTTATTCTAATTGTTATACGTAACAGTAGCTTAAACTTTGACACATCATAAATAAATGAAGTATAACTCCTCATTCTTCTAGTTCTATATAATGTAGAATAACACTGGTCATATAGTTATATATGCACATAGGTTAATAATGTCTGATTCATTCTACTATCCTTCTTATCCTTATACCTCCTTCCCCTCCCTTCACTCCCCACTGCCTAATCCAAAGTAACTATGTTTTTCCACAGACCCTCCATTGTGAATTAGCATCTGCATACCAGAGAAAACATTTGGCCTTTGTTTTTTGGGATTGGCTTATTTCAATTAGCATGATATTCTCCAGCTCCATCCGTCTACCAGCATATGCCATCATTTCATTCTTCTTTAAGGAGGAGTATCATGCATTGTGTATATATACCACATTTTCTTTATCCATTCATCTGTTGAAAGGCACCTATGTTGGTTTCATAGTTTAGCTATCAAGAGTTGAGCTGCTATACATATTGATGTGGCTGTGTCACTGTAGTATGTTGATTTTAACTCCTCTGGGTATAAACCAAGGAGTGGGATATCTGGGTCATAGACCAGTGATACAGAAACCCACATAAATACAGTTATCTCATACTAGACAAAGGCTAGTATTATCCACTGGAGAAAGGATAGTCTATTCAACAAATGGTGCTTGGAAAATTGGAAATCTATATGTAACAAAATAAAATTAAATCCCTATTCTCACCATGTACGCAACTCAATTAAAAATGGATCAGACTTATGCACTAGAACAGAGATCCTGCACCTAATAAAAGAAAAAGTAGGCCAAAATCTTCACCATGTCAGGTTAGGATCTGACTTCCTTAACAAGACTCCTAATCCAATAAGTAAAATCAAGAATCAATAAATGGGATGCATTCAAACAAAAAAGCTTCTTCTCAGCAAAGGAAACAATCAATAACATGAAGAAGAGAGAGCCTACAGAATGGGAGACAATCTTTACCACATGCACCTAAAATAGAGCATTCATCTCCAGGATATATAAAGAACTCAAAAAAAAAAAAAAAAACAACACCAAAAAGACAAATGAATGAATCAATAAATGGGAAAAGATCTGAATAGTCACTTCACAGAAGAAGACATACAATCAATCAATAAATATATGAAAAAAGTTCAACATCTCCATTAATTACAGAAATGCAAATAAAAAATACTCTAAGATTTCATCTCAGTAAGAATGGCAATTATCAAGAATACAAGCAACAGTAAATGTTAACAAGGATATGGGGAAAAGGATACACTCATACATTGCTGGTGGGACTGCAAATTGGTGCAACCACTCTGGAAATAAGTATGGAGAGTCTTTGATGAGTATACATTAATTCAATGCAGTATGTAGATGGTATCATGAGCTGCATCCCTGCGAATTTAATAGTATAGAAATATGCCAAGATGTCTGGATTGCTACCCTTTTACTGGGGGAAGAAAGATTTTACAATGGCATTGATTTTGTCTTCCTTCTCACAGTCTTAAGTTTTGTTTTCTAAATTTTATTTTTAAAAAATTTTTATCAACAAACTCTCTTGAGTACAACTCATTATGTTGTACATATATTTCATTGTCTACAATATGCATTATTATTCGTAAATCAAAGTAAAATGTTTCAAAAGAAGAAGTGAAATATATAAATTGAAGTTCTAATATCTTACACTTCAATGAATTGAGTTTCACATGAATCTCACCTGGGTTGTCTTCTACAGTCCCATATTCCAGTTTGGCCCTCATAGACCCAGCTCCTGCTATGCCTCTGTGCCTCCAAACACCAGGAAAACACCTGCAGACACAGTCTTCAGAAATGTCCCCATGAATACAGGTTCTATGTCCAGCCAATGCCAGGCCAGCTTCTGATAGACCAGGCAAGATGGATTAGTGCCAGGCCAGCCCATGTGACCCAACATTTAATTCATACCAATGCCAGGAAAGGTGCCATAGTCCCAAGTTTTAAGCCAGCACCCTTGGAACAAACTTTATACCCACACCAGGCCTAGGTTGGCAAACAGATACAACATTTATGACATCAGCCTCCAGAGTAGAACCTGTAGATCCAGTCTCCAGACTGGCTCCCCCAGACACAGGTTCAAAGCCAGGCAGGTTTCTGAAACTCCAAGGAATAACCCAGATCCTAAAATTCCACACTTCAACTTGCACAGAATCCGGGCTTACTTTAGTGAACCTAACATCCAGATCCACCAGTGGAGCCCAATGCAAGACTGTCCTTTGTGGTCCTAGTACCTGGTCTGCCTTTGTGGTCCATGCTCAAGGTCAGCTTCCATGGCCCCAGGCTTCAGGCCAGTCTACATGAACCCAGACTCCAGGTAATCCTTAAGGATACAGGCTCTAGTTGTACATAGTATCATGCTGATCCTTACCCAGGTTCTAAGCAAGCCCAGTTAGCCCATATGTCCTCAGGTTTCAAGCCCACTCCATGGAAAGATGAGCTCACAGAGCCCCAGACCCCATGCCAAAATTCGTGCATTTTGTTTCTGGTTCCATTCCAACATCAGATGAATTCTTTCAAACTCCATGTCCAGGCCAGAACCTATGACCCAAGGTTATTATTTGGATATGAGTTATCCCCTAATAGCCCTTGTGTTACTGCAGGATATTCAGAGGTAAAATTAGAGATGTAATTTATCAGTACATCTTAGTTTGAATGGACTAACTGGGTCTTTAACTGTAGGCAGGTGGAATGTGGCTGGAGGAGGGGTAGGTAACTGGAGTCATGCCCTAGAAGGGTTAATCTTCCCTGTGCCCTCTTCTTCTCTCTCTGCTTCCAAGCTACAGTGAAATGAGCAGCTTCCCTCCATTGCCATCCTTCTTTCATGGTGTTCTGCATCATCTTGGACCCAGGGCAATGGACTTGGTGGAACACAGACTGAATCTCTGAAACCATGAGCCAAAATAAACTTTTCCTCCTCTAAGTTGCTCTTGTCAGGTATTTTGGTCATAGAAACAAAAATCTGACTAACACAACAGGATGGTACCCAAGAGTCCAGTCTTCAGGCTAGCCTCTGCAGACATAGGCCTACTAAGTGAAGACTAGTCTCTGTAGATCCAGTCTGGCCATGTGGCCCCATTCTCCAACAGACCAAGGATCTTCACTGGGTGTAGAAGACCCAGGCTCTAGGCACATCCTAGTAGTTTCTGTCAGTTGGCTTATCCCAGTGGGCCCAGTCAAAAATAGTTCCCTTGTATACCTAGGTTCCAAATGACTTCCCACAGACTCAGGTTTTAGACTAGCCTCTCTGAATGCAAGCTACTGGCTTTCCCTACTTCCAGGTTAACCCAAGACTCTAGTAGACCCAGGGTGCAGGCCTGCTCCATTAGACACAAATTCCAGTCTCACTTAAGTAGACCAGACTGACTATGGTTCCAGGATCATCTTTATAGACCCAGCCTATAAGCCAACACGCAGGAACCCAGGGCCTAGTCCCAGTCCCATAAACTAAGGCTCTGAACTACCCCAGTGAGTGTACTTTCCATGAACTCAGGCTATAGGGCCATCCCCAGGAATCCAAGTACTAGAGCCATCACAGGACCTGAAGACTCAGGCTCAATGGTCATTCATGCTAACTCAGTCCCTGTGGACCCAGATTTCAGACCAATTCACATAGCGCAGGCACCAGGCTAGCCTGCTTAATGATTCCAGTAGCAAACCACACTCTGTACTATGCCAGAAGGCCTGTCAAAAATTCTTAATGGGCTAAGTGATGGAAGGCTTTACTTATCAGAGTCAGTCTATAAAGAGTAGAATATGTATACATACACAAATACAAAGCTACGATGATCATGAACAACCATAGAAATATGATGTAATCAAAGGAATAAAGTAAAATACCAATTACCCACCCCAAAGAAACGGAGATTTACAAACTGCCTAAAACCAAATTCAACAATCATCTTAACAAAACAGTGTGAGCTGCAAGAAAAAGACCATTAGAAAACTGGATGAAACCAGGAAAAGAACACACACAGAAAATAAAAAGAGTTCAGCAAAGAGATGAAAACCATAAAAAGGAACCAAACAAATTTTGATGCTAAAGAAAACAATGACTAAACTGAAAAAAATCCATAGAGAGTTTTGACAGCAGATTTGGTCAAACAGAAAAGAGAAAAATAATGAACTAATAGGTGAAACTAGCAGAAAGACAAAAAGAAAAAAATAAGTAAATAAGAGTGATAAAGCTTATGAGAATTATGGGACACCATTAAGCAACCAGTGCATACATTTTCCCTCTTCCAGAAAAAGCAGGGAAAGATAAAGAGACAGAAGCATATTAAAAGAAGTAATGAGATAAAACTTCTAATATCCAAAGAGGAAAATGGATATACAGGTCTCTGAAGCCCAAATAAATCCAAATACATTATATATACTGAGATTTTCACTAAGACATAATATAATCAAATACTTGAAGACAGTGTAAATTTTGAAAATAGCAAAAGAAAAGCAGTACATCTTAAAGCTTATAAATGGATTTCAGAGTAATATTAAAGGATGAATCACAATAAAAATTAGAAAATATTTTGAATAATATTTTAAATATAGCAAAGAAAATTATGATATTTGGATATTGATGGAATGCAAAAACCTATTTATGGAAGAACTTATAAACTTAAATTCCCATATTAGAAAAGGAGCGGCTGAAAATCTATGATCTAAGTATCCATCTCAATGAACTACCTATGGAACAGCAAATTAAAGCCAAAGTGTACAGGAACAAAACAAAGGTAAAAGCAGAAATAAAATATAAAATATTTTTAATTCTAATTAAGTTGGAAATTTATATGGAATAGACAAATTTCTTAGAGAAGAATACACAAAAACTAAAAAAGGGAAAATGGAAAATCTGAATTATTTTTCATACACTAAAGATGTTTCCTCAATAACTAAAAAACTAACCGACACAGAGAACTCCAGTTCTGACTGTCCTCATTGACCAATTCTCCCAGACACCTAAGAAAGAAATAATAATTATTTACAAACATCTGGAAATAATAGAAAGAAACGGTATAACATCATTTTTTCTTATAAACATAATTTTGGTAGCTAAATCTCATTAGATCATTAGGGGAATATAAAATTACTGGACTTTATCTTACAAATATTGATACAAAAATCCCCCAAAACCTTAAACATTTTTGGCAAATTCAATATAAAAGAAGTAGATTATAACATAACCAATTGTAACCTATTTAAATTTTTAACATATGTATTTCACCACATTAAGATATTAGAACAAAGGAAAGAAATTTAAGTGATCATCCTAATATGTAGAAAAAATGATTAAACTCTAAAACTCATAAAATATACCAAGTCATAGAAAACAAAGATAGAAAGAAACTTCCTTAATTTTATTTAATGAAGGGCATCTACCTAAAATGAATAACATGTATAATATGCAATGGTGAAATTTGCTAACTTTTCCTCTGAGCTCAGGAACAGGACAAGTAAGTCTACCAAGACAAATTCAGTATAACATTATACTGTGTGACATGAAGAAAAATATGAGGCAAGAGGAAATAAATGTGTAAGATAAAATGGAAGAAATAAAACTCATTTTTTTCCTCTGGGTACTGGGAATTGAACTCAGGAGCACTCAACCACTGAGCCACATCCCTAGCCCTATACTTTATTTTGAGACAAGGTCTCACTGAGTTGCTTAGTGCCTTGCTTTTGCTGAGGCTGAATTTGAACTCATGATCCTCCTGCCTGAGCCTCCTGAGATGAGAACTCATCATTTATAGACAGCATGACTGTTTAATGAAAGATTTAAAATTCCTATAGATACACTACAAGAATTATAAGTAAATTTAGTAAGATTAGTACATATAAAGATATAATTTGAAAATCAATTATATTTCAACATTCTAGTCTCAAAACAATTAGCAAATATTTTAAAATACTATTTATATAATTACATGAAAAATACCAAAATATGTAGGAGTAAGTTTAAATAATATATGTCCAATGCCTTTACATTATAAAGTAGAAAGCAATATTAACATAAGTTGAAGGAAATATAAATAAATTGATGTATACATAGTCCTCAGAGATTGGAAAGACTCAGTAATGTAAATATAATAGCTCTTCCTAAGTTAATAAATTGATTCAATGCAATCCCAATAAAATTTTTGACACTTTTTTTGATAAGTTACTAATAAATTCTTAATTTTATATGAAAATGGAAGAGTTATATATAAAAGAAACTTTAGAAGAAAAATAACTGTGAAAAATATAAAATTAATGCATCAACTTATTTAAAAGTGATAGTAATTAAAGACAATATTGACACAAAGAGAAATAAGCAATGTAAAAGAATAAGTTATACAAAAAGAAACTTACATAGATAACAATTGCATGGATTATCTCTAAATTGTATGCTAGGGTGAGATTGTGTTTTTAATAAATGGTATTAGTTAATTAGATATCTACAAGGAAAAATGTAGTTCTTCATCCCTATCTCTATTTAAACAGCAAAATCAATCCCAAATGTAGAAACAGATGAAAGGTAAAATAAGAAAGTTTCTTGGAGGTAGTAGAGAATATAGTAGTAATAACAGAGTAGACAAATATTTGTTAAACTGAACATAAAGTCTATAATCATAATGGACTATAATGATAATTTGGGCTTCTGTTATACAATTATGACTGTATCACTCTTTCCTTTAGTAATGGGAATGTCAAAAATGAAAAGAAGAAAAGATAAGTTTCTTCTTTGAACTTCATAACAAGACTCTTGATAAAAGTGGTAAATTTATGACAATATTAATTATACCTAATGTTTTCATTGTGCTTTTATAACGTTTTAGTTTTTAAAATGGATTTTCACATATACTATATTATTTAATACTATTGATAATTCTAATAATTATTTGATTTGTTCTGGAGTGAAGTCTTGCTCTTCTCAAAATCCTTTCTTCCTTCTCTGTTTATGCATCACCTGCTATAAATCTTCTATTCATGAACACAATTTTTTTCTTATCCTATTTTTTTGCTTTACCTCTGTTTCATTTATTCATTATACTTGTAATTGTATTCCCTGTTAATTGAATGAGATAACCTCCAAAATTCAAATAAGAATTATGTTGCAGATGTCACTAATTTACTCATTCATTCAATAAATATTGAATACTCTCAAATAATGAATAATGAATATACCCACAGTATTCATATCCTAATCCCTGCAACCTGCACATTTTCTTATGCAGCGAAAGGGACTTTGCATTATGAGATCAAGTTAAGAACATGGAGATTGGGAAATTATTCTGGATTGTTCAAAAAGGCATAAATGTAATCATCAGAGTTACTATAAAATGAAAAAGACAATTGGAGTAGAAGATAAAGTGGTTATAATAGCAGAGATTGTGATAATGCACTTGGAAGGAGAAAGGAGGAACATGCCAAAGAATATGGGTCATCACTGACACCTAAAAATGCATGAGATACATATTCTACATTGAGAAACTTTAGAAAAAAACAAGCACTGATAACACTTTGATTTTAGCACAGTGAAACTGATTTCAAACTCCTGATCTCCAGAACTACAAAACTGTGTTGTTTATAAAATTAGATTGTTTTTTAAGCTGCCAAGGTTGTGGCACTTTCCCACATAAAAAATAATTAGGAAAATAATAGAAATCTTGGTACTAGTAGTAGGTGCTGCTCTAACAAATACCTAAAAGTACTAGTAGCAGGTGCTACTCTAACAAATACCTAAAAGTACCACTTTGAAATTTAGCAGTGTGAAGAGATGAGAAGAAATTTGAGGAGTGTGACAAAAAATACTATAATAAATTGAATCTACTGTTAGTAGAACATATAGATTTTTAATTTCTTCTGAAGACTCTGGAGGAAGTGAATGATGTGGTAGAAGAAAGCCTATATCATCTTAAAGAATACTTAAATCTTCATAAACAGAATATTGTTGAAATAATTATTTTAAAGATATGCTGATGAAGGCTTATTCATGCAGAACACAGTAGATAAAGCCTATATTATCTTACAGTATGCTTAAATAGTCATAAAACATTAAACACACTTCTAGTGAAGCTCAGGAGGAAGTGAAGATATTTTATTAGAGATTGGAATAATACAGGTCCTTGTTATATAGTGGTAGAAAGTTAGCTGAATTGTGTTCTATAGTTTTATGGAAGCAGAATTTGCAAGTTTTAAGTTTAGATGTTTAACTGAGGATATTTTCCTTTAAAGCATTGAAGGTGTTGTGGTGTGGTACCTCATTGCTGCTAACAGTAAACTGTGAAAGGAAAGAAATAGAATTGAGGAAAAACTATTACACAAAAGGAAAACAATATTTGAGTGTTTAGAAAATCTTCAACAATTTGAAAAGATGAAAAAATTAACAGATTCACTGTCAGTTAAATCCTCTGGAAAGAAGGTACAATGTGACTAGACAATTTTTTGCTGATATTGAATGAATTAGTCATGTAGCTCAAGGATTTGGTTAGCCATTTTTTTTTTCAAGAGCCAGGAACAGAGATGAGAACTGTGGAGAATATTTTTTCTAATGGTATGAGTCCTCATGATACACAAAGTAATCTACAAGTATTTGAGAATATCATGCCAGCAGAAACACTGCCAGTTTTTAGTGTAAGGACAGAGAATGCAAGAATAAAAGAAGTCCATTCGAAGTACAAAAAAAAAAATCTATAGACAGGAAACAGGCTGACAAAGCTACTCAGTTGCAAACATGGACTATCCTTTATTAAAAAGGATAAATTACCTGACAGAAGAGCATGTGGACATATTGGGGAAAAATCTATCAAATTGTGCTATGTTCATGTATGAATATACCACAACAAACCTGCTTATATATGTGTGTGTGTATAATTGTTATGCACTAATTAAAATAATAATAATAAGAGAAGGGAAATTAACAGAATAGATTAAGCAATTGGGGACAGAATAGGAGAGGGAAAGGGAAGGTACTAGAAAATTATATAATTTACACATGTATGAATTTTGCATAATGAATCTCACTATTATGTATAATTGTAATGCACCAATAAAAATTATAACCAAACATAAAGAGAAATTGCTTAGGGTCAGTGTCTTATCTTCCTTCCATTTTCTCCCTTCTGGAAAGAGAATGTCTAGCTATTATTTTATCCCTGTCCAACCACTGAATTTTGCGAGCAGAAAACTTGCTTTCTAGCTTCATGGTTCTATAGAATAGGACTAATTTTGCTCCAGGATGACTCATATTCAGCATTTCATTTATATAAGATTTAGATTATGGTATTTGGGCTGATGATATTTAAATGATATTCTTCTCTTGAATTAATGCTAGATGGGTTGATAAATTGGAGAATGTTGTATTTGAGTGTATGTATTTGCATGTTGGGATGGCATGAATCATCAGCATTCAGTATGAATTATAGTAAGCTGAAAAATAAATTTAAAAGGTATTTCTTTTTAATCCTGGAAACTTCTGAATATTATCTTACAAGAAAAAATAGAAATTTTCATGTATGATTAAGATATTAAACTGGTAAAATGATCCTGGGTAATTCAAGTTTGTCTTAAGTATAATCACAATTATTACTTAAAGGAGGAGGCAAAGTAGGGTTTGACTGCAGAAAGGGAGAAGGCAATGTAATAATAGAAAAGAGATAGGATTGATGAATTCACATAACCAATAAATTCTGAAAGCCACCAGAAGCTGCAAGAGGTAATGAATGAATCCTTCTCCAGGGGGAATCAGCTGGCTAAAACATTTTTTTAGCTTTGTATGGGACATTTTGGAATTTTATACTGTATAACTAGAGTAAATTTCTGTCATTTTATCCCACTAAATTTGTGGTTCTTAATTACAGACCCTAAAAACTAGTATACAAGCTAACGAAATGATCTCATAATAACACGGATAAGAAATGAAGGTGCTGTGGGGCTGGGGTTGTGGCTCAGTGGTTGAATGCTTGCCTCACATTTGTGGGGCACTGGGTTCGATCCTCAGCACCACATAAAATAAATAAAGATATTGTGTTCATCTACAACTAAAAAAATATATATTTAAAAAAAAAGAAATGAAGGTGCTGTGATTGTTTCTGTTTGCTTGAAGAACTTAGTGAATAGTGGTGCCAATTTCAGAGACAGAGAATTCTTATGGATTAACCATTCTAGAAGGATATGATATAAGAAATTTATTTTGTATATATTAAGTTTGAGATTTCTATTAGACATCCAAGAGAATATGTCAATAAAGCCATTGCATGCATGAATCTTAAAATTAGAGGGAAGGTCTAAGACAGAGTCTAATTTGGAATTCATCTGCATATAGAAGGCATATAAAGCCAATATTATGGGAATGATAATTTATAATGGATATACATAGGAAGGAGAAGATATCTAAAAACTATGTGGGTTTTGTAACACTTAAATATTGGACCAGGAACAGAGGCTGAGAAGGAATAACTTTTATGGTAGAAGAAAAATCAAGAAAGTGTGGTGACATAACAACCAAGCAGAGAATATTTTATCAAAAGAATTAACTATACTCAAATATTACTATTATGTTTGCAGATATGAGCACTATTGGAGAACTTAGTTTCTATAAAATGGTAAAGATAAAATTATGCAATGGATTTGAAGGAAAAAACAAACAAAACTACTATCCTTACAGAGGGGTCTGGGGATCTGGGACAATCCCTTTTGTTTTTTGGTACTGGAGATTGAACTCAGGGGCACTCGAACACTTAGCCACATCCCCAGCCTTATTTTGTGTTTTATGTAGAGATAGGGTATCACTGAGTTGCTTAGCACCTCGCCATTGCTGAGGTGGCTTTGAACTTGCAGTTCTCCTGTCTCAGCCTCCCTATGTGCTGGGATTACAGGCTTGCTCCACTGCACTTGACTCCCTTTTGTTCTTTTAGAACTACCTACTGTATGCATAGAGCTTAAAAAGTAATTTTATGAGAAAAAAGGAAGATTAGAAAACTAATATGAATAATTGTTTCAAAGAGTTTTGCTATATAAAGATGACAGAAAAAGAAGTGGCAGGTGGCAGAGGCTGTGGGATGAATTTTTTTTTAATGACAGAAGTTACTTCTTTGGGGGGATATAATGATAGGAATGATGTCATACATAGTTATGGAAAAATGATATAGAAGAAAAATAGTCAATTATAAAGGTTATATCATGAAATAATTAAAAATATCCAATGGCCAGTGCTGTGAATTAAATTGTGTCCCTGAATAAAAACGTTCTAGTTCAAATTCTAACATCTGTGAATGTGACATTACTTGGAAATAGTTACTTTGATTGTCCTCCAGAGATTCCAGATGCAACCAATCCTGATGACACCTTGATTTTGAACTTTTCATCTTTACAATTGTGAAATAATAAATTTATGATGTTTCAAGCCAACCAGTTTGTGGTATTTTGTTACAACACTCCTAGTAAACTAATATTCTCAGGTACAGGTGTTATACTTAGGTATCATGAAGAAGGAGACATCTTCTTTAACCGGAAATAAGGAATAAAATAGGACAAGATGCATGTAGACTAGTATATTCAGTTGTTAGAATAATAAAAAAGTGTCCCTATTTGTCTCTGTTAAGTAAAAGTGGTATAAGGGATGTAGCTCAATGGTATACCATTTATGTGAATTCAATCCCCAGCACCACCCACATGAGAAATGATTGAGGTGACAAGAAAATATTGAAGATTGGAGAAAGAAGAAAAAGCAAGAAATTCTCAAATTTGAGAGAAGAGTATTAAACAGTATAGAAAAATGTAATATGATTGCTAAGTAGCATTAATGTTTGCCTTGAAGTTTGTATTTGGGATTTAAATTGGAGGTAATTATCATGGTTACATGTTTTTGGTCACCCAATTCAACCTGTAAACGTGCAAATGTAGAGTAATGAGAAAGTTAGATTTACTTTAAATTAAGGGTATTTTTTCCAGCAGAGATGTCCAAAAGAAGAGTTGGGCAAAGGGAAGTGAGGACATATGTGGGGGAGCATTTGTGTTGATCAACTATGAACATATAAAAATTTAAAACAGTTTAGAATTTATGATACGTAAGAATGTAAGTAAAATCATGGGGAAGAATTCCTTTTGGATAGTTTAAAAGCCATAGAATAAACAGATTTTATTTAAGGGGTGAACTAATTGTTGGAGTAGAGCTATTAGAGGTAATTAAAGTAGTGGTTGAAGAGAATACTTTTGAAATTGAGATTTTGGACACATATGTGTGGAAATGAAGCACTGAAGTTGGATATAAGATAATTGAAGAAGGTCAAAGAAATGAAATGGTAGGTATGAGAATGATCATCCACATAGTAAAGTCATCAGAAATTGGGACAAGGAGCCAGGCACGGTGGCACAAGCCTGTAATCCCAGCACTTAGGGAGGCTGAGAAAGGAGAATCACAAATTCAAACCAAGCCTCAGCAACGGCGAGGTGCTAAGCAACTCAGTGAGACCCTGTCTCTACATAAAACACAAAATAGGGCTGGGGATGTGGCTCAGTGGTCGAGTGCCCCTGAGTTCAATCTCCAGTAGTAAAAAAAAAAAAAAGAAAAAAAATAAATTGAGACAAGGGTACTTTTGAAAGGAATGATAGGGGAATGAACAGAAAATCATGGTAAAATGGAAGGTGACCTTGAAGTCAGGTGAAAATTATAACAGGGGAAAGTAGCAGGTTATATAATCTGATGACATGAGATTTGAAGATGGCTGTTTTTTGGAAGTAGAGAAGGAGCATGACCTGGAAGTTGCATTGAGGAGAAAAGCAGACAACTTCTTAAGTCCAGTAGCAGGAGGGTATGTGGGAAGGAAAATCACCCACTCTAGAGGACTATAGGAAAACAGTGCATTTGAGAGAAAGCCAGTTTACAGGTTGAGTAAGAAGGTGGAGACATCATTCAGATAGGATGAAGAAGAGGTTGCGGAGGGTTTTGCTAATGACAGTGATTTCCAAAGAGATAATATCAAATACTGAAATAATACTGGGACATTCCTTATGCAAGAGGGAAGATGAGATATAGGCAGCATCAAAAAAGAAATGAATTTAAAAATAACAAGTTATTTGAGAAACTCACTCCGAGGAGTTAAATTTTAGTTAATAGATAAAATCATTCTTTTTTCTTTGCAAATTATATTGAATTTTCTTCTTCTGAAAGTATATACTTGAGGCTGGAGTTGTAGCTTAATAGAGTACTTGCCTAGCATGTGTGAGGTACTAGGTTCAATCTTTACCACCACATTTAAAGAAATAAAATAAAGCTATTGTGTTCAACTACAAATAAAAAAATTGTATTGAAGAAATTCAAACATTAAGAAAACATTTATTTTATTTTATTTTATCTTATTTTATTTTATTTTTTGGGTACTGGGGATTGAACTCAGGGGCACTTGACCACCGAGCCACATCCCCAGCCCTATTTTGTGTTTTATGTAGAAACAGGGTCTCACTGAGTTGCTTAGCGCCTCGCCCTTGCTGAGGCTGGCTTTGAACTCGCAATTCTCCTGTCTCAGCCTCCCTAAGTGCTGGGATTACAGGCTTGAGCCACCG
>CM053417.1:61439718-61456408 GCA_028644305.1 Xerus rutilus
AACATTCATTTTAAAAGGAAAAAAGTCCCTTTAATTGCACAGAAAGTGGAAAACTTTTTTTTCAGAATTTGAGTTTCTGTGTCAGAGATGTGGTAAGTTTTCTTTTCAGTTTTGAGAATGTAAAAATTTATATTTCTTTTTCTACATATTGGCTGTTCATGTGCCCAAACTATTTTATACCATCTTAATTTTATTTTTCTTATTGATTATTATAAGATTTTAAAAAATATTTTTAGTTGTCAATGGACCTTTATTTTATTTATTTATATGTGGTGCTGAGAATTGAACCCGGTGAGTCACACATGTGAGGCAAGTGCTCTACCACTGAGCCACAAGCCCAGTCCATGTAAGATTTTTGTATTAGGTTGTGCCATAGGAATTTTCCATGATTCTGGCTAAATATTGGCACTCTCACAAGTTTAATCATAATATAATGGATATTAATTGTTATCTCCAAGTGAATATGATATATACTACTCTGATGTTTATTAATTTCCACAATATTCTTTAAGAGAAGATTGTGAACATAGAAAGAAATAATGAAAGATATATTGCTAAATACTACAAATATACTGTTAATTCCATATGAATAGTAGCCCCAATGTAACTCCTTTAAAATATAGACTCACTATAGTGTTATTTAATTGGATATAATATTCAGTATTTTATCAGTACAATAGTATAGTCCAATTTTTTTGCACATCATTAAGTATACCAATGCTTTAGGCATAACAGAATATTACTACATTGTCCCTGCTTCATATTTTAAAGTTTAATATATTTAATATTCTTAATTCTTCTCATTCTCCCTAAAACAAGTTTTTGTTATTGGAAACTGTGGTTTGAAGATATAAGATGATCAAGGTTATACAACTATTTTGTGAAAGAGTCTGAACTAATGAAATATCAAACATCAAATATATTATGGGAATTTCTTATTTATGTTTAAAATACAAATCTTAATCTATAAATAATGACTATGAAATAAAAGTTATTTTATTTTAATAAATATATAATGTAATTGAGTATTTTAGCTATTAAAATACTAAAAATTAATTTAAAAGGACTTACAACCTTGGAAGAGACATTTCCCCTGCCTATATGTTGCCAGGACTTCAGCATTATAAGTTCACACTGGCAATATTCAGCGATGACATCATAAAGAGACTTTGAACTGCAGAAATTTAAAGGGAACAGTGTAGTTATATGTTATATTACCTAGATATTTCTTAAATGTAGCCTAAAATGTGGATGTGTCAGAACACTTTTTTAAAATTTGAACTGAGAGAATCTTTGTGTTATAATCAGTGTTAAATAGACTACATTAAAATTAGATAATCAAGATTGATAATTATCTAATTTTAATGCCAACCTATTTAACCCTACATGTGTGTATGTGTGGTATGAAAGAAATATCAGGTGAAAGGAAAATAAAAGAATATAAATATTCCTCTTAAAGAGAGCAGCTGTAGTACAGTATATTTTCTTCAAATTCACTTTTATATTTAAAACCTTTGTATATGTTTACAGTGATATTTCTACAACATGAATATTTCTTATTCTTGGTTATGTAAATTCAAAAAAGTTAAAATATATATTAAAGTGTTATCAAGAAGTCTGAATGATGTGGCCCCCATCATCTGAAAACAGTTAAGTTAGAAAAACTTATCAACTGCTTCTTGGTAGGAATGTTATAAACATGAATTTTTCACTACAGAATTGAAAACTCTTTTGGCCCATAATGATACATACAGGAGAAAATGTCTTTACATATTTCTATATAATATCTTTTGATGCATCTTTCTGGCCCCAGAAGTTATTAATTAGTATTGGAGGTCATGTATGAATTATGGGTTTGTTTGAGCCATCATAAGGCAAAGGGGATGCTTTTTTTGGGAAATCTTGGTGAAATTCCACCAATCCAGACTGCTCAGATTATGCCAACAGACTGCCTTGGCTCACACAGTCCTAGGTTCAAATGGAGCGCCCTGGAGGTAGAGAGGAGATGGATGGATGCTGCCAAGCCCCAAACAACTAGTTTTTCCCATCATCATAGTGTTTTCCTCAAGAAGCCTGTCACACTGAAACCCTTTGATGTTCCTATCATAAAAATAAAATGCGGGGGCTGGGGTTGTGGCTCAGTGGCAGTGCGCTTGCCTCGCATGTGTGAGGTACTGGGTTTAATTCTCAGCACCACATATAAATAAATAAAATAAAGGTCCATTGACAACTAAAAAAATATTTTAAGAAATAGACCCAGTCTTTGATAGACACAGTCTCCATCAGAGCTGGTCCCCATTCTATCCCGTTTTTCACTTATTTCTGTGTCTTATCTTTACTTCTTAAATTTCTCATACCTTTACTATTTTTAATCGAACTCATCACCCTAGATTGGGGAAATGTAAATGCCATGCGAGATGTGACAAGTTAGGCTCATTAATTTTGTCTTTTAATTTTTTTTACCAGGGCTTGAACCCAAGGGTACTTACCCACTGAGCCACATCCCCAGCCCTATTTTGTGTTTTATGTAGAGACAGGGTCTCACTGAGTTGCCCAGCGCCTTGCTGTTGCTGAGGCTGGCTTTGAACTCGGATTCTCTGTCTCAGCCTCCCAAAGTGATGGGAATACAGGCCTGTGCCACCGCTCCTGGCAATTTTGTCTTTTTCGTTGGGTCTTTTTAGTTATACACAGCATTAGGAATCATTTTGAAACAAATATAAAATCATGGAGTATAATTTGTTCTAATTAAATCCTTTACTAATCTTTCTGCTATTTATTTATAGTTTTTTAAAATTAATGTCTTGCTGATTTACTGTGATTTATGTGTATATGCACATGGGAAAGGCCAAATTCATTCCACTGTCTTTCTTTATTCCATTCCTTCCCCTTTCCTTTCATTCCCCCTTGTCAACTGCACTGATCTATTTTTTATATGTCCCCCCAATTTTGGATTAGCCTTCACCTATCAGAGAAAACATTTGACCTTTGACCTTTGGGAGTGGATTATTTCACTTAACATGATACACTTCATTCATATTCTCTTTCTTTGATTTAAGTGATTTATTTAGCGTGTTAATATACTTTTTACATGTTTTATTGGTGCTTAAGAGTTATAATTTACCACACTGTTTCATTGAAAAAAGCTATATTATTTCTTACTCAAATCTTGAGTCATCTAATTTCTTAAAAATGCATAATTTATTTTGTGAACATAATATATACATGTAACAATATAAAATGACATAATAATACACAACTTGAGTTAACACATTGAAATTTTCAAGCACAATTTCTGGCAATCAATACAATGTAATTTTCTTCTTTCTTGATTCACAAGTTTATAACCAGCAAAATCCTGGAACACTTCTAAGGATTTCTTCATTATTGGGAGGTGAAAAACCCCTAAGCCTAAATTTGTTTTTATTTATTAAAAATAGTTAATTATAATGAGGATTGTTTTACATCAGGGGAAAAAATGCCTAATAAAACTGAAGTAACCCACACTCATCTTGTTTAATGTATGCTATTATCTCCCCTAGTATGCCCTGCCCCATTCATCTTGAAGCAAGTCTTTTCTTGGATGTGTTTTAATATGTATCTCTAAAAGATAAGATTTTGATTTTCATGGAAGTTTCAATTGTTTTTATTTTCTTGTTTTTAAGTTTTTAATTGCCATGTAGTATTTGGATATATTTATAGAATACATTGTGATAACGTGATAATATGCATACAATTTGTAATGAACAGATTAGAAAAACTAGCATTTCCAGTCCTCAGAATGTTGTCATTGTTATTTCTATTTCTAATTTTTGGAGGAAATAGCATACTTTTGTTTCCATAATGGCTGTGCTAATGTACATTCTCACCAACAATGCATGAGAGTTTTCTTTTCCTCACATCCTCACTAGCATTTGGTATTTTGTGAGTTTTTGATAATAACCATTCTAACTGGAGTGAGATGATGTTTCATTATAGTTTTTATATGACTTTCCCTGATGATTATTGAATATTTTATTATGCTTTTTGGTCATTTATATATCTTCTTTTGAGAAATGTCTATTCACATCTTGGCCTTTATTATTAATCAGATAATAATGATAATTACTATTTTTCTTATTATTTTTACTATTCAGATGTTTAAGGTCTTACATATTTGGATAATAATCCTTTGTTGTATGAATAGTTTGAAACCATTTTCTTCAATTCCTTATGCTGTCTCTTCACTCTGAAAATGTTTATTTTTGTGATACAGAAGCTGTTAATTTATTTGATCTCATTTACATATTTTGCTTTCCTTCCCTGAACTTTTGGGTCATTTCCAAAATGTCTTTGTATATACTGATATCTTGAAACATTTGTCCTACATTTTGTTTTAACTGTTTCATGTTTCAGGTCTTTCATTTAAGTCTTTGGTCTACTTTGTATTGAGTTTTGTGTATAGGGAGAGGTAGGGAATCTAGATTTTTTCTTCATATGATAACCGTGTTTTAATAGCACCATTTACTGAAGAGACTGTCCTTCCAATGTATGTTCTTGGCAATTTTGTTTAAAAGCAGTTGGCTAAAGATAAATTTCTGGTTTCTCTATTCTGTTTCATTGGACATTGGTCTATATGTTTATTTTTATGCTAGTACCATGCTGTTTTCTTTAAAATAGATTTGCAATATGTTTCAATATCAGGTATTGTGATGCCTCCAACTTTTTTCTTCATTCAAAATTGCTTCACTATACTAAGTTTTTTCTTTTGTTTTCATCTGAATTTTAAGATTGATTTTTCTATGTTTATAAAGAATGTAATTTGTATTTTGATGAAGATTCCATTGAATCTGTGTATTACTTTGGCTAGCTTGACCACTTTAACAATACTAATTCTTCCAATCTATGAATGTGTAATTTCTTTCCATTTTTTGTGCCCACTTTCATTTCTTTCATCAGTGCTTCAGTGTACATAATTATAGAGTTCTTCTAATTTATTGCTTTAAATGAATCCTAGGAATTTAATTTTGTACCTATTTTGACTAAAACTCTTTTTATGATTTCTTTCTTAGGAAATTAATTTTTGACATATAAAAATGGTACTGTAATTTGTATGATTATTTTGTAATCTGTGACTTTACTACATTTGTTTATCAGTTCTAACTGCTGTGATGGGGTCTTTAAGTTTTACACTATAAAAATTATACCATCTTCAATCAGAAATAATTGGACTAACTTCTTTACAATTTGGATATTCTTTCTTGTTCTTGCCTAATTACTCGTGTAAAAGTTCTCATAATATGTTTAACAAGACAGACAAAAATAAACATGTATACCCTAATCTTATTCCATATCATAGATGAAATATTTTCAGCTTTTTCCTGGTCATGATAATATCAAGTGTAGGTTTGTCATTCATAAATCTTAGTGTGCTAAGTGGTCTTCCTTATATACCTAATTTGTGGATAGTTTTTATTATAAAAAGATGTTGAATTTTGTAAAATGTTTTTCTGTCTATTGAGAGGACCATATGATTTTGTTTATTGTTTGATTGATGCAATGTATTACATTTTTTCATCTTCATATGTTGAGCCATCCTTGCTTAATGGGGATGTATCCTGTTTGATCATTGTCTATAATTTCTGATGGGCCCTTTAATTTGTTTTGGTATTAGTCTATTCAGATTTTCTATTAATTCTTGATTAAAACTTGTAAGATTGTCTGGTAATTTATCTATTTATTCTATGATTTATATTTTGCATATAACCCATAATTTCTTATAATCAACTATATTCATTTTTTCTTTTTTTATTTGTTCAAATTAGTTATACATGACAGTAGAATGTATCCTGACATAAATAGAGCATAAATTCTCATTCTTCTGGTTGTACATGATGTAGGATCACAATGGTCATATAGTCATATATGCACATAGGGTATTAATGTCCAATTTATTCTACTATCCTTCCTAATCTCTGAAACTGTGATCTACAAATAAACTTTTCCTCATATAAATTGTTCTTTTAAAATATTTTGGTCACAATGATGAAAAGTTTACTAAAATAATAGGAATAGGTTAAGATGCAGAATGCAAAATAAATGATAAAGATATTTTTCATGTTCCTCGATTGTTCAATAAATTTCTCATTCAAATATTTTGTCTCCAGGATTGACCATGGAAACTGACTTTGTCTTATTTTGCAGTTATTTCAAAGAAATACAAAAAATTAAGATTAGGTGGGATGGGTGACCAGCCAAGGAGCTGTAAAGAAATCAAAAAGGAGGCTGGGGCTATAGCCTGGTGGTAGAGTGCTTGCCTTGCATGTGTGAGGCCCTGTGTTCCATCCTCAGCACCACATAACAATAAATAAATAAAAAAAAGATTAAAAAAATGAAAAAGGCCAGGCACACTGGTACATGCCTGTAATCCCATTGGCTAGGGAGGCTGAGACAGGATTTCAAGTTCAAGACCAGCCTCAGCAACTTAGTTAAGCTCTAAGCAATTTGGTGAGACACTGTCTCAAAAAAAAGTTAAAATGACTGTGGATATGACTCCGTGGTTAAATGCCTCTGTGTTCAATCCCTAGTACAAAACAATAACAACAAAAAGAGAAAAAGCCCTCTAGGATGTGTATAATAAAGCTAGAGGAAGGGTTATATTTAGTTTGGGCTACATAATCTCTTTTAACAAAGGTTTTGAGAATTAATTATCAATACTATAAGAAAGGCAACAGATATAAGCATAAAGCTAATTAGAAATAAATCACTGATACAGACCCTCTTAGATTTCCTAAGGACCTTGCAATCCTTTATTATTCAATTACATTAGTTTGTATGTCACAAACAATTAGGGGCTGGAGTTGTAGTTCAGTGATAGAGTGCTTGCCTAGCATGTGTGAGGCACTGGATTTGATCCTCAGCTCCACATAAAAATAAATAAATAAGGGTTTAAAAAAAGTTAAACAAAAATCAATTAGTAAAGTAAATGGTGCCAGTTGGGACTGGATGGGAGGAGGAAACTGTATTGTTTTGCAATGGCTACAGGATTTCAATCATTTAAGATAAAAAGTATATAGTTAACAAAATTGTACTGTATCCTTAAAAATTAATAGAGTATATTTATGCTGTATGTTTTTGTCAGAATAACAAGCAGTGATTGAATATTTATTTCTTCCTTAGTTCTGTGTTAGTTGTAGTAGAGAATATAAAATAATTATATGATATATCCTTTCCTATTATCAAATCACAGTCGACATAGGAGACAAAATGTGGGTACACGACTCAATAGAAAATGATATGAAAAGTAGAAGACAACATAACGTGAGGTGGTACTTCACAGAGAACTTTTTAAAGGGTGTAGAATTTGACATGAACTTTTAAAACTTGGTAGAATGTGGATATGCTGACATTCAAAACCATGAGAAAATAGCATATTTTTATTTTTTGGAGTGCTCCAAGTTATTCAATTGTGTAAGCTAAGTTGGACAGGCATTAAGATGCATTATTGATAATAAAATAAATGTTGTTTTTCAGAATATTTTAATCAGTACTTCGGTTGTTATGACAAAACAACCTGACAATAACCACATAAAGAAGAATAGCTTATTTTGGTTCATGATTTCAGAGATCTCAGTCTATGCTCAGTTGACTCCATTGCTCTGGACCCAAAGTGAAGAAGAATATCATGGTGGAAGTGTATGGCAGAAGAAAGTACCTCAGGAGATGTCAAAAAGAAGCAGAGAGAGCTTTGCTCACAAGAAATAAAATAAAAACCCCCAAAGCATGCCCCCAGTGTCCCACCTTCTCCAGCCATAACCTACTTGCCTACAGTTATTGTACAGTTAATCCATATCAGTGGATTAATCCACTGATTATCTTGCATGTGTCATAACCTAACCTCTGAAAATTATTGCTTTATCTTACACATTAATTTTTAAGTGACAACTTATAAATAAATCATAACATTCCTCCAATGGTTCCCAAAAGTTCAGGCTCATTCACAATGCAAATACATTGAATCCATCTTTAAGATTTTTCATAGTCTTAATAATTCCAAAATTATCCAAAATATCCAAGTCCAATGTCTTATCTGAAACTCAAGGAAAACCTTAAGGATGAAATGGGAAATCAAATACAGGAGGCATACATGACACCAAATATACAAAACTGCAACAGACCCACAACACCACAAGTTATTATGAAAATACCTAACATACAGAATTAGGATATAATTTTGAAGACTCCCAGAGAAAAATGGCAGATTTCATTTAGAGGGAAACCAACCAGATCTCAATTGATTTCTTAACTCAGATGCTCAAAGCTAGGAGATCTTGGAATAATGTATTCCAAGCACTGAAAAACAAATGCATGCCAATGAAGAATACTATACACAGAAAAATTAAGCTTCAGAATTGACAATGAAATAAAAACTTCTATGATAAACAAAATTTAAAAGAATTACAACTAGAAAAGCAGCACTAAAAACACAATAAGATATTTCATGAAGAAGAAATGAGAGGGCTGGGGTCCTGGCTCAGTGGTAGAGCACTCACCTAGCACACACGAGGCACTGGGTTCAATCCTCAGCACCATTTAAAATAATAAAAAAAATTAAGGTATTTTGTCCACCTATAACTTATATATATTAAAAAAGGAACAAACAAAAAATAAAATTGAAAACCAGTGAAGAGAGGAACTTCACTAGAAGAATAGTTAGTCAAAGGAGAATCTAATTCAAATTAAAAACTAGAAATAACCCCAAATTATAGAAAAAAAATCATCTCTCAATGATAACATCTAATGTAAATGGCCTGAACTCATCAATGAAAAGACATAGTCTGGCATATTGGATTTAAAAAACAATGCCCAACAATATGCTGTCTCCAAGAGACTTACCTCATAGACAAAGATATCCACAGACTGAAAGTAAAAGAATACGAAATAAACCTTTCATTCACATGGGACTTGTGAACCAGCAGGAATTTCTGTCCTCATATCATGTAATGTGGATTTCAAACCAAAGTTTATCAGAAAGGATAAAGAAGAACATTTTATACTGCTTAAGAGAATTATATATCAAGAAGACATAAAAATCTTAAATATTTATGCCCTTAAAAATGGAGCATCAACATTCATGAAATAAACCTTTCTCACGTTAAAGAATCAAATAGATCACAACACAATAATACTGAGTGACATTAACATGCATCTCCTATCACTGGATATATCCTACAAACAGAAACTAAATAAAAAAGCTATAGAAATAAACAGTGCAATTAATAATTTAGACTTAATAGACATATATAGAATATTTTACCCATTAATGACTGAATAGACTTTCTTCTCACAAGCACATGGATCATTTTCTAAAATAGACCATATCTTAGGCCACAAAGCAACTCTTAGTGAATACAAAAACCATAAAGATAATACCTTGCATTTTATCATATCATAATGGAATGAAATTTGAAATCAACGATAAAATAAAAAAGAACAGAAGGTACACTTGGGTACTAAGTAATACACTATTTTTTTTCTGTACCAGGGATTGAACTAAAGGGTATGCGACCACTGAGCCAAACCCCCTGTTCTAGTAATACACTCTTGAATGACCTATAGATAGCTGAAGAAATCAAGGATTAAATAAAAAAAATCTTAGAAGTAAATGAGAATAACTACACAATATATCAAAACCTCTGGGAAATTATAAAGGTGGTTCTAAAAGGAAATTTTATTTCATTGTGCTCATTCATTAAAAGAATAGAAAGTCACTAAATATATAACCTAACATTACATCTCAAAGCCCTAGAAAAAGAAGAAAAAATCAACAGCAAAAACAGAAGACAAGAATTAATTAAATTCAGAGCCAAAATAAAAGAAATTGAAACCATAAAAATTCAAAAATCAATGAAACAAAAAGCTAGTTCTTTGAAAAAATAAATAAAATTGGTAAACCCTTAGCCATGTTAAGGGAATAAAAAAGAGAAAAAACTCAGATTTCTAAAATTCATAATGGAAATGGAAATATCATCACAAACACTAATGAAATACAGATCGTAAGTGGAGACTATTTTGAAAATTTATGCTTTAATAAAATAGATAATCATGAACACATCAACAAATTTAGAGACATATGATCTACCCAATTTGAATCTGGAGGACATAGAAATTTTTAAAACATGAATTTCAAGCAATTAAATTAAAGATGCCCTCAAAATCCTACCAAAGATGAAAAGTTCAGGATGGTCTTCAAAGAACTTACAACATCACTCCTCAAATTATCCCATGAAATAGAAAAGGAGTGAACTCTGAAAATCGCATTATGAAAATCTAGTATCACTCAATAACAAAACCACACAAAGACATATAAAGGAAAGAAAACTTCAGACCAACATCTATGATGAAAATTGATGCAAAACTTCTTAAGAAAGTACTAGCAAATTGCATACAAAACATATTTAAAAGGTAGTGTGTCCTGAACTTGATGAGTGTTGATTTCAATATTTTTACTCAATTGAACTCACCACTATATCCAGTGTTTAATACCACATTGAGAGGAGATACTATTCCCTAAAAAGAATTTGGGGCCTTTTTTTGAGTAATGTACTCTGGAGTGCTTAAATCCTTCTACCCCTAGGGAAGAGTAATTGTCAAACTTGACCTGGCATCTGGGTTTTTAGTGTACTATTCCCAAGTCATTACAGCCACTTCAGAAAAATGTCTTAGACTAATATGTATTAAAAAAACAAACAACTCACCAACAACAACAAATAAAAAAGTCACAACAATGTTCTTCAGCATCCCACTACTCTATTTGTTCTTGGCCAAGTTTTTGAAGAAGGATGTTTTCTTTCTGCGGTTTCAGGTGTTCTTCAGTTTGTTTATTCTCAGCTCTGAACCTAAGTAGTTGAACTTGTTAGAGGGGTCTATGCAGTGTTTCTCTGTAGGGTTTCACTCTCATCTTGATGGGATCACTAAGGCTCTTTCTTAGAGTTTCAGACCATGTGCTGGGGCGAGGACAGTGAAATGCATAACCTACTCTCCAGCCCTTTTTAGGCTTGAAAGAGGTGACTCAGGGCTCGCCAGATTTTGTTTGAATTTAGTTGTTCTCAGTTCTCCACCCTACAGTGTCTTCCAGGTTTCTAAATCCAGAGCTCAGATCATCTACTTGAAGTGAAAGAGTTCTTCACTCTTCTCAGCTTTGTATACTCAATTTATAGCAGTTATTAATTTCTGTTTTGATTTACTCTTGGGGAGCTTCTATGATATTGTGGCTTCCTCTGAACAATCTTATTCCAATTCCCAATGAGATAGAGTACATGCATTTAAAGGATGTTAAAATCATATTTCATTAAAAGTAAATAAGTTAGTTAATTAAAAAGTGAGTAGAAAGATCAGTAAATTAGAGGAAGGAGAATAGGGGGAAGGAGGAGAGGAGGGAAAGCAGGGAAATTGGGATTGAAATAAAATCCAATGCATATATGATTATTTTTCAAAATTGAACAAACTACTATGCATAATTATAATGTGGTAATAAAGAATAATTAATGAATTAAATAAGTTGGGGTATGAAGTCAAAAGGAAGTTTGGAAAATTCAAAATATGAAAGTGAGAAATTGGAAGCAAGGTCATGGTTACAGCCCCTAAATTGTAAGGTGATATATTAAACCTGATATGCTTTTGTGACTTTCAATGCTCTACTGAAATAGTTTAAATATGTAATGATTTGAAGTGGCTTTCAGCTTCCCTATTTGCCAGTACACGAGTGATGTTATTGTAATTGTTATTATATTGGGATTTTGTCCATAAGTCTTAAATCATTGCTTTTACTGTTTGGAAGTGACAGAGAAATCCATGCTATGTTTCCCCTGTATTGAGTACTCAGCCTTTATTTAGATAATAAATGGCTGGGCCTGTGTTGGTACTATTAAACACCACTTCTGCTGATTGCCCTGATGTTTCCTGTTTCTTTTTGAGTTTCCTACAATAGCAATATACAATCCAATACTTTCAATACTCTTCAGTGATGCTAGACAGTGGCAGCAATCTGAGACTCCCTGACACTCACACAATCATGTGCATAAGAAACATAATTTACAGTGTAATGTGTTTTTAATCTAGGATGTTCTGTATGTTATGTATTTTTAATTAATTTTGACTTACATTATTTCCTATTTTCAATTGGTTTTTCAAGACACAACCTTATTATAAGTAAAGGGACATCTGTACTTAGTATGTATGTATTATACATAGTATGTAATAACAAAGTATGTATTATGATGGCAATAATAGAAAACAAAGATATCTAAAAATTAAGTTTTTCTCAGTTTAGAATACACTTATAAAACTGTATGTAAGGCTCCTGATATCCTTTCAGAAAACTATCCACAGTAGATTAAATAATGCAAAAGTATATATTCCAGTTACACCACCACATAAAATCATGAAATTATCAAGGAAGACAGAAGAAATAAAGAAGGAAATCAGCTACAGAAGCCAGAAAATGAATTGAAAATTTCAATTATAAATCCTTAACTATCAATAATTAGCATAAATGCAAATTCCCCAATCCAAGGACACAATGGCTGAAAAGCTACAAGATAAGTATAAAATATATTATTACCAAGGATTCACTTTATGTTTAACAATACACATAAGCTGAAAGTGAAGAGATGGAAAAAGTTATTCCATGCAAATGACAATCCAAACAGATCAGGGTGACTATCAGAGAAAATGGATTTTAAATCAAAATCTATTCACAAGAGGAAAAGAAAATCTTAATGTAATAATAAACAAGTCACTTCATCAAGAAAGTATAACAGTTATACATATACATAAACCCAATGTCAAATCAGTTAATCTATAAAGCAAGCATTTATAGAACTGAAGGGAGAAATTGAACATAATACAACAGAAGTAGGGGATTCAATATTTCACATTCAACAATAGATAGATTATTTAGAAAGAGAATCAATAATGAAGCAGCAGGTTTTAACTCCACTTTATATAAAATAGTCCTAACAAATGTACACAGAACATTCCATCCAAGAGAAGCAGAATACACTTCTCAAGTACATACAGAACTACATCCTGAATAATGTATTATTATTCAGGATGTAGGGCACAAAATAAGCATTAACAAATGCAGCAAGATTGGAATCGTGTCAGGTATTATTTCTAACCACAGTGGTATGGAACTAGAAATCAATTTTATGAGGAAAACTGGAAAATTCACAAATGTGTGAACATTAAGGAGCACACTCTTAAACAACCAATGGATCAAAGGTAAAATCAGAAGGCTTGACCTCAACATCTCCCATTAGACCCCACCACACAATTCTGTTGCATTGGGTATTGTTTCCAACATATATTTTTAGGGCACACGTTCAAATCAGAGCACTGTATGTCTAAAAATGGCAAAATATACTTTATCTGGGAGAGTTGTAATTTTTGAGTTTTTCTTCTATCTTCTTATATGACATATTATATATAAATGACAGATATTTAAAATATTTAATTTGTGCAACCACTCTGGAAATCAGTATGGAGATTCCTTAGAAAGCTTGGAATGGAACTGTCATTTGACACAGCTACCCACTCCTCTGTCTTTACTGAAAGGTCTTAAAATCAGCATACTGTAGTGACACAGCCACATCAATGTTTATAGCAGCACAATTCACAATAACTAAATTGTGGAATCAACCTAGATGCCCTTCAATAAATGAATAGATAAAGAAACTGTGGTATATATACACAATGGAATATTACTCAGCATTAAACGAGAATAAAATTATGGCATTTGCAGGTAAATGGATGGAGTTGGAGAATATCATGCTAAATGAAGTAATCAAATCCCCCCAAAACAAGGCTGAATATTCTCTCTGATAAGTGGATGCTGATCCATAATGCAGGGGTGGGGGGTATGGGAAGAATGAAGAAAGTTTGGGCAAAGGGGGAAGGAGAGGAGGGGAACAGGCATGGGGACAGGAAAGATGGTGGAATGAGATGGACATCATTACCCTAGGTACATATACAACTACACACATGGTGTGACTGTACATCGTGTACAACCAGAGAAATGAAAAGCTGTGCTCCATCTGTGTACAAT
Organism: Xerus rutilus; assembly: GCA_028644305.1. NCBI lineage: Eukaryota > Metazoa > Chordata > Mammalia > Rodentia > Sciuridae > Xerus > Xerus rutilus. The sequence continues at coordinate 61,453,802 of CM053417.1, forward strand.
AAATAAAAATGCATTCTGCTGCAATATATAACTAATTAGAATAAATAAATAAATAAATAAAGTAATAGGTAGAAAATCATGGAAGTTTTACTCTAGTTTTAAATAATTCAATAACAAGCACATGCTTTATAGTGGAGATAATACAAAGATAGCAAAACTGGATGGTGGTGATAGGATATTGAAGTCTATGATAAGAGTAGATGGTGAATCCAAAATAGAAACAAGGAAGAGAAAGTGCAGAGTCATTCTTGATCATCTTTTATAAAGAGAAAAATAAAGTTCTGTCAGGTTGTAGGAAGATGTATACTTTTCCTGGGAAAGAGGCACAAGGAAGATTTGAAGATATAGCATTATACAAATGCAAGAGAGTAAATGTTTCTACTTGGCTATGTGTAAGGAAGTAATAAATTATTCTGGATATGTTTGTTATTTGACATCATCACTTATCTTTTCCTCCTTTTTCACTTTTCATACATAGGAGGGAAGCAGAAAGAGGTATTGAAACATAATGAGTGATGCGTCTTCTCTAAATATTTAAAGTTCTTGAGACAGTCTTTACTCAACTATGACATGATTAGACTTTTAAAGGGCCCAGTGATGCAGTAAAAATTCCTCATGTTTTGTCCCTTCCTTTGCTCTACATCCCAAGTATATTTCACATGATATAATTGAGGTAACATAGGATTAAAGGAGAAGTCAGTGTAGCTTTAATTTTTTAAAATATATTTAGTTGTAGATGGGCACAATATATTTATTTTATTTATTTTATTTTTATGTAGTGCTGAGCATTGAACCCAGGGCCTCACATCTACTAGGGGAGCACTCTACCAATGAGCCACAAGCCCAGCCCCAGCTTTAATTTTTAAAATATTTTTTTATTAGTGCATTATAATTATATGTAATAGTGTGGCTTATCCTCACATATTCATACTATCACTTTATCATTTTAATGGCACCTTTTTTGAGAAATGAATAAACAATAAATGCAGACATACAATCCAAGTGATAAAACTTGATAGGATGGCTTCATAAGACAAATGAATTCTAAAAGGGAAGTCCCATGCTTCAGAAGCAATTAGTTAAATTCTCTAAAATAATTTACTCTCCTTGATGTTTGGTCCACTGAAAATCTATTTTAGTATGTGCTTTCATTCCAGTAGAGTTCTAAAATAGTGTACACTGTTTAATCTCTTCAACAAATAGTCTTATAAAAGGCAGAGAAGTAAAAAGGATAAATAATGATTCCTTTTATTAGATACTTCCCTAAAATAAAGCTGAGCTGGAAATAATGCAAGATGGAAACTTTGAGAGGGAAGTGGGGTATTTAGTTATTAGAAGAAAGATCTGCATGGCCAATTATTATATATGATGACAAAAACATTGACCCAGGAAAATTCCTCACTTAAGCTAAATGCTGATACTCTATTAACAAATTCAATATGACTTTAAAAGCTTTCAAATATGATATTCAGAGTAATTGTAGTTTTATTACCTATGTTCAACGTTGGCTGTGTTACTCAGCTTTCCATTGCTCTGACAAAAATTATATGAGGACAAATTAGAATAAGGAAGTTTATTTTGGCTCATGGTTTCAGAAGTTTCATTCCACAGTCAGCTGACTCCATTACTCTGGGCCCAATGTGAGGCAGAGCATTATGACAAAAAAGCATAGTAAAGGAAAACTGATCAGTTTATGGGAGCTGGGATGCAGAGAAAGAGAGTATGGAGGCATGGACAAGATATAATCACCAACGACGTGTTCCTCATGATCTGCTTTATCCAGTCACACCTCACTGGCCTACAGTTACAACTCAGCAATTCATTCAAATTATGAGTTCATCAAGTAGATTCAGCTTTCACCATTGCCTGAAAGTTCCGCCTCATAAACTTACAGCATTGGGGACCATGCTTCCAAAACATCAGCTTTCTTGGGACATTTTTAGCTCCAAATCATAAGACCAATTTTTACTGCTCAGAGTGTTGTAATATCAATGCTTTGTAATAAAATATACTAAAACATAAGTAAATTTGGAGGTAGGCAAATTGCTAAAACATATTATGTACTATCAGTTTCACTGTACACTGAAAGTTACTAATATAACAAAGAGGATTGGTTTTGATTTCTATTCAAGACTTAATAGCTATACAAAAGTTACAAAGAAATATATTTTGGTGCCAGTACCATGCCATTTTTGTTACTATTGCTTTGTAGTAAAGTTTAAGGTCTGGTATTGTGATGCCTCCTGCTTCACTTTTCTTGCTCAGGATAGCTTTGGCTATTCTCGGTCTCTTATTTTTCCAAATAAATTTCATGATTGCCTTTTCTATTTCTATAAGAAAGGCCTTTGGGATTTTAATTGGGATTGCATTGAATCTGTATAGTGCTTTGGGTAGTATGGCCATTTTAGTAATATTGATTCTGCCTATCCAGGAGCATGGTAGGTCTTTCCATCTTCTAAGATTTTCTTCAATTTCTTTCTTTAGTGTCTTGTAATTTTCATTGTAGAGGTCTTTCACCTCTCTTGTTAGATTGATTCCCAAGTATTTTATTTTTTTGGAGGCTATTGCGAATGGAGTAGTTTTTCTAATTTCTCTTTCAGAGGATTC